>CM040241.1:169962459-170162459 GCA_022545495.1 Chrysanthemum lavandulifolium | reverse complement strand
AAAGACCAACAGGGTCTACGTCATTGGTCTAAAATGGATTTGGAAAAACAAATTGGATCTTTGAAGGAACGTCATCCGAAACAAGTCACGTCTAGTTGCTAAGGGTTATCGTCGGGAAGAGGAATAGACTTTGAAGAATCGTTTGCTCGGTTGCTCGTCTTGAGGTCGTTGGATATTTCGCGTTCACGCTCATATGAATATGACGGTCTATCGATGGATGTCAAACGGCGTTTCTCAATGGACAACTTAAAAAGCAGTCTATGTCACCAACGGATGGATTCGTTGATCCGAGTTCCCGAACCATGTCTACAAACCGAACAAAGCTCTTTATGGTCTCAAACAAGCCCTCGGGCATGGTGCGATAAGCTATCATCTTTCCTCATTGCCTATAATTTCACCAAAGGCTCGGTTGACCCAACTTTTTATACAATATCACGGGCACACATCTTAATTGTTCAAATTTACGTGGATGACATCATTTTGGGTCTACACATAAAAGTTTTCAATCGCTTTTGCAAAACTAATGAAGAAAAATTTTGAAATGTCCATGATGGGTGAACTTACGTTCTTTCTAGGGCTGCAAGTTCATCAATCACCCCGTGGTATTTTCTTGAGTCGATCCAAATATGCCCTTGAATTGTTAAACAAATTTGGAATGACAACTGTGACACTTATGCCACACCAATGGCTCATACCAAGAAGTTAGATCTTTGATTTACATGGGAAATTAGTTGACCCTACCAAACACCAAGTATTATTGGGTCTCATGTATCTAACGACTAGCGACTGATATTGTTATTGCCGTTTATCTATGCTCCCGCTATCGCCGCGACCAATGAAACCCACCTCTCGAGGCTAAGCGAATCCTCCGATACATCAAGGGAACCATTAACTTGGGGATCGGTATCCGAAGGATTTTGGTTTTGAACTAATCGGTTTTCAGACAACGACCACGCAGGATGCTTAGACTCGAGGAAAAGTACCTCGGGAGCTCTACAATTTCTCGATGATAAGCGGTGTCTTGGCAATCAAAGCGGGATTGTACATCATTGTCATCAGCAAAGCGAATATGTAGCCATGTCCGCGTGTTGTGCTCAAGTCATTTGGATGAGAACACAACTCAAAGACTATGGTTACGTGATTTGATGAATCCCGATGTATTGCGACAATCAGTGCCATTGCAATCTCGCAACTCGATTCAAGACTAAATCAAAGCACATCGATCTTCGCTATCATTTCATCAAGGACCACGTGGAGCAGTGCCGTTGAATTATACTTTGTGGTACCGAATACCAATTGGCGGATCCGCTCACCAAAGCCTTGCCTCCCGCTAGGTTTAATGAGTTGGTCCACCGAATTGGTATGAGGTGTTTGACTCAAGAGGAATTGGATGACCTCTTAAAGCAGTCTTAAAACCCGTCAAACACCAAAACATCTTTTGTAAATAAATTTTTCAAAACAAAATACAAAATATAAAATCCGATAAAACAACAAAAATATTCTCCTAATCTATCTTTCTTTCAACATGGCAAGTATATTTCTTCCTTCAACACCGTAATCCTTCAAAATTCAAAGATTTTACGATCACGTGTTGAGGGGAGAAAACTTTCACTTAACTGCTTCAAAACATTTGTGTACTTGCATGTTACCATATCTCGGTTGTTTCATTTAACAATGGTGGTGAATTTTACGGTTAAATGACACTCCTCGGACTAAATTTATAACCTTTCATTATTTCTTAAGTCGAGGGGAGTGTCGTCAAGTTTCTTTCCTAAAAACTTTGTTTGGTAACCATAATGGAAATTAAATGGCTTGGTTTGAAAAGGAAAAGGTGGAGGGACCAAAAGCTGTCAAAGGTTAAACTAACTTTTAATAAAACACCCTCCCACCTACTTTTCTTCTTCACATTTATTACACAAAACCTAAAACCATCCTACGCTTTGAATTGATTCAAGAAAACCGTGTTTTTGATCTTCATCTTGTAAGTGTTTTCGTGATTACAACATGTTTTTATGATAAGGTTTTGAGTTTCATGTAAATCCTACGGCTAAAACGTTTTCTACGCGTGATTAGGTGTTCTACGCTTATGCGTATGAACACACAATCAATATGTGTGTGTTTGTGGTGAAATGGTTTGTGTCAAAACGTTCATAATACATCAATGATACCATTTTAACCATCAAACCCACCCGTAAACACGAATTGATGAATTTTGAAAATTAGGGTTTATGAGTCGAATTGGGTATTTTCGAATGTGAAGTGTTTTGGTCAAAAAGATTGTTGTGTTATGCTTATGTGATGTTGAATTGATGATATCCATGCCTTATAACCACCCAGAAACCTTAATTGATTTAGAATTAGGAATTAGGGTTTAATGTTCTAAAAATTGGGTATTTTTGATTCACTGCAAACTAAGTGTTAAGACTTGGTCAATATGCTCTCACAACATCTAAGATATACCAGAAAAACTTTGGTGCAAATTCTATGGCTAAAATTCATACGCGTAAATTTAGGGTTTTAGACTACGCGTATGTATTTCTACACATAACTGTTTGACAAGTGTTCTTGCCATGATTTGTTGTTAAAATGAATTTATGTGTTAATATTGATGATATGATGGTTCTATTTCAGGCTTGTTACTCGTGAAACTCAGAATCAAGGTCATTTACAACTTTACGCATAAGGATTACCCTACGCGTAGTCATGTTACGCGTAAGAATAATCCCACGCATAACGCCACGCCGTAAGGTTCTACAATGGACTACGCGTATCCCGTGAAGGATATGCGTGGCAGGTGACCTCACGCATAAGGTCTACTCTCACGAGTAAGCCTTACAGCGTAAGGTATATATACGCCACGCCGTAAGCTCCACGCATAAGGTCCCCTTTTCCCACGGCGTAACATTTCACGCGTAGTTAGGATCCCTGGCGTAAGCTTTCGCTCACGCGTATGTCAATCATTTACGCTAACTTTGCTAAAACTACGCTTAACCTCGGATTGACCTTCATGATGAATTGTTACATGTACAAACTTGTAAATAAACTAATCATAACGTCACGAATCCAATAATGTCACTAATAAAATTAATCGTTTGATATGTGGTGAACAATAAGTGATAACATAAACTTTAAAACTTAAAGTTAACTAACTCACGAAACATTTCACGACGTCATTAGACTATTGAACAAACAAGTGACTTAGGACTCGTAACAATCATTGACATCGTACATTCAATAACTAGACAATAAGACCTTACATTGACTAACATTATGTCTTTCGATATGTTGGTTCTTTTGGCTAATGTTATTTCGATCACGACATGGTCGAACAAATGAATGTGGATGCATCGAAGTTCTCTCCATTGCTAATATCTATCCTTATGGCTATCGAATGAAGATAGGAAAGAATAATCTCCGTGTTGACTTTGACACCCTCACTTGCTCGGAATCTTCGTGTTTAATTGCTATTGATATTTCGAGAACTCATCGATGTCGAGAATATGCTCACTCACTCTACAACCTGCTTCACGAGATCTATATCCAACAGCCTACGGAACATTATGGAAAGGGTCAAAGGACGGGATGCCGTGATGGTGACTCGAATCACAAACAAGTCACCATTACACTGCAGACTTAAGAACATTCTCCTAATTCACAAGTCGATCCAACCAAACTATATGCCACACCGTCAAGAGCTCACTCTCCAATTCTTAATCGATATCGGTTATGACGAGGCCACGGGAGTAATCACCAAGCATTCTCACGTAGAGCTTAAGAGTATTCCTCAACCATGGAGAACTCTCTACATGATCATCACCAAGTCATTTACGGTCGTGACGGTGGCTATGAGCATCCTAAGCTCATAGAACCGCAAATATTTGGGCATTGGTCAACATGAAACACATCGCTATCGAAGCTCGATTTGGGATGACATGATGTCATTTCTCAACAAACTTGGCTCAAAGATTCCTACATCGATATACTAAGCTGTTGATCCAGAGAGCACTTGGATTTCATCCTCGATATTCCCAAGAGGCTCAATGACCCCGACAATCACGATATGTTGGCGGAACCTATTCTATATCGCTCGAGAATCAAGGAATCGTCTACAAAGAAAATAGGTCTTTGTGTTGCGGATGTCCTTCTAGCGAAGATGTCGAAAGCTTGAAAGCGTAAAAGGTATCGGAAGCAGTTAGACAAGGCAAAGTTGGTCATCTCGACGAAAAATCTTCGGAACACTGTAAGGAGAACCGAGAAGAGGAAGTGCGAGAAGCGCAACAAATCTTGTGAGTCAAAGGAAGCTTCCTAAAGGAATCCTCCTTCTAAAAGGATTGTTCCGTAAAGGAAGCCGAACCTATTCCACACTTGAACCACAAAGAAAACTTAGGGACGAGAGCTCAAGATCGATCATGGATGAAGAGTTTCATTACTCTGCAACCGCAACCAAACACACACCAAGTGTAAAACCTCCAAGTCCTCCACTATCCAAGAAAAAGGAAGACTCAAACAATTGTACCCTATGATGAGAGCTCAAGAAGAAGAAGAGCAGCTGGATAAATCATACGGAAGAAGTTTACAATCGTCGAGACACCTTCAAAATCGAAGAATTTGCTAAAGATCAAATGGGTGGCCCCAGGAGGATCAAGTGGTCTTGCCCGCTCCTCTCCGCATCGATGCGGTTAATCGACCCGATAAGGGATCAGTACCACCACTCTTACGCAACAACAACGACTTGTGGAGGATACTATCGATATGACTTTGAGGCCGGAAACCAAGAAGTCCGAGAAAGAAAAGTCTAGAGATGGCGATGATGATTATCTGAAGTTTCTTACGGATAGTCCTACTGCGCCACGAAGGAAACTTCGAACCACCAAAGGACCCGAATCTCCTCACATCTCATCATCATCGATTCTTCGTCTCATTCATCACAACCACCATCTAAGAAGTCAACCAAATCATCATCCAAACCGTGAAGAAACCACCTAAATCTTGGATTCTCGGACTCATGAAAGAATTGTGAAAGCCGTCCAACAAGTCGAAAGAAGGACATATTTTACGAACTGAATTGGTTTCTTGACCAAATACAAGACTTAAATGATGAGAAAGACAAGATGCACGAAGAAAGGAGTTTGTTCGAGAAGTTCATGAAGAATCATCGTAAAGAGGAACTGAACGAAATGATCGAAGGTTACACTAACAAGTACCTTCAGGATATCATTCCTAAAGTCCAAAAGGAAGCTGGAGAAGACGAAGAGATCATACCACAAGTTTCTTCTCGACTTTGCCCCGGTGTGACTAGAAGTATTTTCGGACAACTCACCCTAACATCGTCGCATTGGTTAAACATACAATGGCCAAAGAAGTCGATCTCTCGAATGAAAGTTAATCGCTAAACTAGTGATGCAAATGTCAAAGCGATCTCGAGCGTTTACTGGATGAAGCTAAATTTTTCAAGGTCTACTTGCTTTTCAACTCGGATCATCATGCAAAGAGTCACCGATCAACCCAAATGGCTAAGAGATGGCGATGATAAGGATAAAGACTACGCACCAAAACGTCGAAGCGATGCGGTGAATCTTCTTCGATGCCACCTCCTCAACAACGGACTTCTTCTCAACAAAGTCTCCTCCACCTCGGTCTTCTACCGATAAACCTCGGGACGATTCCGAGTTACCACCCGACTCAAAAAGCGGTGATTACTTTGAGTATACGGTGGTGATGATGAAGAGGTCCTTGAGCCCCAACAACAACCCACCTCTCCCAAACAAGGCGAGAAACCGGCATCATCATCCAAGCCTTCAAAAGAAGAAGAAGGCGCTTCATCTTGACGTCGTATCATGGCTAGATGACGATAAAAGCGAAGAGTTTGAATGGTTTGCTACACTTGTTAACAACACTCCCTATCACGAAGAAGGTCAAGAATTGGTGAGCGGTAGTACCTTGGAGCATGCAAAGATTTTGCAAGAAAGGTTCCGTGAAGAAGATGACAAAATACGAGTTGAAGCGCATCAAGAATGACACATTCCTACTCTTGAAAAACAGCTCGGAAAGTGCAATCGAGGTTGAATATCACCTTGACAACATTGCTCGAGCCATGTCTAACAACATGGATTGGCTCAACCCGTAGCAAACATCGACTTCACCAAAGCGGACAATCCTCCATATTACAATCGATCGGTCTCGACTTCTACCTACCATTGGCCAACCGATCGGCCTAGGATTCCTTCGACATTTCTACAACAAAGACTTAGATTTTCTTCAACACGGTGGCGATGGTTCAAGGAAATACGCTACATCTTTGACACTTCCATTCCTAACGCCATATACTCGATTGTATAGCCATCGAGGCGTGCTACCCACATGTTCTCCGACAAAGTGGTAGCCTATGACCAAGATGCAATGTATGGGATTCACCATTGGCGGAACGTCAAGAATCTACTACGTCGCTTGGTCGAAGTCTCAACATGCGGTGTTCAAGTACTAAAAGTATCGTGGCCATCCAACATGTTGGTCTATCATCTAAATGGGACTACACTTTTCTTAAGAAGATTGTGGTCAAAAGACAAGACGAAAGGACTATGCATTCTCACAAGGCGACTTTGAGAATTTGAACATCAACAATATTGAAGACATGTATCTTGCCAAAGTTCAAGGTCGCATGAGACAATTTCAAATGAAGTACAACGTGAATTCATCAAGTCACCGCTCATCTTCATCGACGCATAGTCATCAAAGAACGTGTTGAAGATCTTGACTTGCCGTTGAATCATATCGAAGCGTGTCAACCTCACTCCTCCAACGCTGATCTTCCCGACATCGATCGCCTAACTCAATATCGCTCATCGTGAAACCATTCGAGTTGTTTACCGCATGAACTTCAAAGAAACCGCTAATGGCGTGTAGTGAACTTCGTAAATTCGGGATCATACCTTGAAGTCTGGTTAGGGATGGATTGGCGACTGGGTTGAAGGATATACATCGAAAATGGGTCTTCTAAGCGCTGGAATTCTCGTGAAAGGAGGATGAGAAGGATCATCACCATGATTGATGAACGGTTGTTCGGAAGGGATCGGTTCGAACGTTGGAAAGTTTTGTTGGTGGTGGACCGGGATCAACATCACCGGCTATCAGCGCCTGTCTCGTACTCACGGGAACATCACCGCAATTCTTGGTACTCCTTGATTTGGTTCTTTCATATAATTTTGGATGATTGATTATATATGTCAATGGCTTGTGCACACATATGATTGTACAACCCGTAATTGTCAAGAAAGGACCACGTAGTGCGCCTCGGTGCCACAATCCTTATAAAAGGAGCGAAAGCTTCTTATTTTTGAGTAAAACCTATCAAACCTTTCATTTTCAAGGTTTTGCTCAAAACACAAGTACTTCCCATATGATTTTCAAAACCTCAACCGTTTATATCACTAGTTGAGGGGAGTATTTGATTTAAAACTTTGTTCACAAATTGTTCATAGTGGTCATCTTCCCAACACTCGAAATGGTCATATTTATTCTCAACCGTTCAAAATAACATTTTATATGCCATTTTTGAGGGGAGAAAATTGTGTGATAAGAAATATGTTGTACAAAATGCAAATGAATCTGTGTACCTCGGACTTAACCAACGAATTGTGGTACTAAACTGTTTGTAACTCGAAAAGACTTGTCTGGACGGGTAATAATTTCAAGCTAGTTAGCTAGTAATGTAAGCGTGTCTCAAAGGACTTGTCCAAGTAGAAAGTACCATTCGAGAAACTCTTGATAGACATGAACTCGACGGGTATGACAACCTTTCGAGGTTTGTCTACACCTTCAAGGTAGTTATTAGAGCTAGTTGTCACCTAAAAGTCGACAATGCAACTCTTTAACTATGCAACGAATCGTGTCTCACGGGATTGTCTATCTTCGTGGATCAATTCAAAAGTCTTGCTCTTTCCTCACTTTGCATTTAATCGTTAAAACTATTAAGCACGTGTGAGGGGAGTATTTATGCAAAACTTCATCTCTCACAATGGTTCAAACATGTTTTCATTTACAAACCCTTTGAGAGATATTTTCACATACAATGGTTTTAATGGCAACATAGGTTAGTCATGGAGTTATAAGGTGACTAAGGTTAGGAATAACAGTCTATGATCCGCTTGAGTCGGAGGGATCTACCTAAGGACACCACCATTAGTTAGTGTTAGAAGTCCTTAGGAATGATTATAAAAGGAGAAAATGAGAATCGGAGAAAGAAGGAGTTGAAGAATCAAAAGAAATGTAAAGTAAAGGGTGAAAAGAAATAACCCTCCAGATTATTCAACTTAGGGCGGACACGGGTTCAATTCATATACTCTTGATTGTCACTTAGTGATACCGGTATTGAAGATTAAAAGTCGTCATGGACCCGATGGCGCATGCACTAAACCTTCTTAGCTACTCAAGTTTCTCTCAAGCGAGCTTGTTTCATTCTCACAGGAACCCCACGTAAACTATTGGCTTTCTCTTGAGATCGGCTGGTATTGAAGAAGAGACCTCTCCCTAGTCTCCGCGGGAAAACCAAATGCACTATTGAGTCTAGAGCCACGAGATTCATCAAAAGATCTCTTAGAACACTTGACATTTAATCACTTGATGATCAACAAATAAGATTATCGATGGTTCATATCGAGTCCTTCACAGATCTTAGCAACTGTCGAGAACATTTATGAGAGGTTCACATCTGTGATCCTCGATGATTGAATGGAAACTCTGCGTGGTCAACATCAAGCGACCACGACAAGTGTCACTTGGTAACTCCCGTGGATTACGCGGAGTGTGTCTCAAACGGTCTGATCGTGAGGTGATGCTTGATTGTACCTCAATGACTCATCTCGAATAGATGTACTTGATACATCGCGTTATCTCACTTGTGGGACTCGGTTCAGAGCGGACTTTGTAAGAATTAGAGTTGTGTTTTCACACTATCTTGTTAACACTCTCGAGTTCAAACTTGTAAGTGCCGGAAACCGCTTATTACTAACCGTTTGAAATGTTTTCTTATGGAAGCTACGGATCGGAATGATCGTGTCGATTCTTCTCATGCTCACGCCAACATCATCACTAATGGAAGTTCTATTCAACAAACAACACAACCGTCGAATGATTCTTCGTCAAACCAAAGAATCTACAAAGTCAAAACTTAAAGAACTTCATCGAGATTGAATTCCAACGTCAAAGAGCGTGTGAGCATGTTGAAGAATGACGATGGAGACACCGGAGCAACAAGGCACTGAAGCGATCGATGCGCACAACAACATACTATCACTTTCACCACAAAGAACAATGATCAAAGAACAAAGTTAAAGATGACGTCAAGCATAACTGTTCAAAGATAACTATCTCTCTACACCGGGAGATTGTTCGAATCAAGAAATTCTCTCACAAGAAAGAAGAATGTCGAAGGCGTCGAGCTACTATTACATCAACGCCTTCACCGTTTACATTCATATATACTTGGGGAGATTGTTGGAATCACTCCTAAGCAAGATTTCAAGTATTTATATTTCATATGTAATAGGTAGCTTTATTATGGCCTTTATGTTTGTTTAAGGTCAAGCTTATGTAGAAGGCCCATAAGCTTAGGCCCAAGCCCACATAAGAAAGGAAGGGAACTAGGAGTGTTGCCCTAGCTTCCCTCCTATAAATACCCTTGTAAACCCTCATTTGAGGGTTGGTTGTTCAAGTTATTCTTTCACTCATGCCTTACGCCTAAACCGTATTATTACTATCGTGTATGTGTGTTTGTATCTTGTTCATCCGCCCTCATCTCTTTCTCTATAACTTGTGTTTTTAAAACTTGTGACCTAACAATGAGCAATTCACCCAACACACCGATTGAAATCTCCTTAGACTCATCAAAGAGTTTACCATCTAATGATGGATGGTTAAACTATTTCCCTCCTAATTACACCAACATCACTTTCATGTCCACAAACCCTCCACCTTTACCAGCACATATTGGAACCTCTTCAAAAGATCTGCCTACCCCACCTTCACATTTTGGTTATGAAGATTCTAGCTCTGAGCTTAAATCCATGCCAAGCTTTATCTCGGCTTATTCAGACACTGATGATGAGAATGGTGGATCCTCCAGACCCTTGAATGTTGCTCCAATTGCTCAAGTACCAGTTCCTTCTGTGCCAGTTGCAGGTTCTTCTGATCCAAGGCCAGGACCCTCCAACCAAGACCCTCAAAAGAGACAATAAGTGATTGGTCTTGCTATTCCCAGAGTGTGGGATATGATCAGTAGGTGGGGGAAACAGAATCAGAGGATGCCTGAGTGGGCAAAAAGGAGGCTTGAGTAGATATCTTGTGGTTGGTAGCTGATGTTAGGAAGTGTCTTGTCTTTGTTGAAGTCTTATGTTATGTTGATGTCTTGTCTGTAATAATCGGTGGTTGTAGGAAGTCTTGTAATATCATCTCGCATCTTGAATGCGTTCATTATATAAATAAAAGACTTCCATGTTTCTAGTTTAATCTTTTTGCTACTGATTGTGTGTTTGACTCTTAATCTACAAAATTGTTAGTAGAACACATAATATACAAAGAATATACACATATATACAATTATGCAACACTAAATCCTCCTCTTAATCCAAAAGCCTCCCCTTAGGCACAATCCTCCCCTCAAACACATCAATCAGGGGTTGATCATGCCTATATTGACAACTAAAATTGAAATCTAGGGCCATCAAAAGCTTTAGTTAACAAATGTTGGGTTTTAGGTTCCACTGATCAGGAATTATTCTAAGTATTGGAACCACTGCTAGAGTAAATGTAACCACGGCTAGAAGAAGGAATCCACTGCTGGAGTTAAACTATGGCTAGTAGTATAGTGAAACCACGGCTAATGTATTGTAACCACTGCTAGTCTTTTTAGTCGGTTTAATATTTTGTATTAGATAAATATGGAAAAGATATTTATCTTGTAGGTTACGTATTGTATTATGTAAAGGACTCCTTAGACTATAAAAGGAGGTCCTAGGTTAGATTAGATATCGTGTGTTTTGATATATCTAAGGTCGATAAACTTCAAGGTTGTAAAACCTAATCTTTTTAGAGTATTCGTTATTAATATAATTGAGGTGTTTAAGTGTTATTACTCTTCTTCTTCTTAAGGTTAAATATTATATTCCGCGTAGTATTTAACAGGTTATTGTTAAGTCAGTTTCTATAAGGATCGTTTGCTCAACTGGGATCAACAAGTGGTATCAGAGCTTGTGATCTAGAAACTGTGATCAAGAAGAAGTCTAGTTAAGTTCAATTTAAGAAAAGTTAAGATGTCTGACGAAACTCACATGGTTACTGTATCAAAGGTGCCCATGCTGAAGTAAGGTGAGTATCAGGTATGGAGAATGCGAATGAGGCAATACATTCGCATGACTGACTACACCATCTGGGATGTTGTTGAGAATGGTGATACTATTCCTAAGAAGGGTGATGATGGTAAGGATATAAGCATTGTTAGTGAGGTTGACAAGGCTAGAAGGAAGCTGGAGATTAAAGCTCATAGTATTCTCAGTATGGGAATACCTAATGAGTATGCATTAGACTTTGAGTAGTATGAGACAGCTAAGGAATTAATAGATGCCATTGAAACAAGATTTGATGGTAATGAAGCCACCAAGAAATCCAGGAAAAACATGCTTAAGCATCAGCTTGAAAACTTCACTACTCTCAGTGGAGAAAAACTTGATGGCACTTATAACAGATCGCGAACCGATCGGTCAATTGAAATTGGTGGACTACAAAGTTGCTCAAGAAGATATAAATCTCAAGTTCATCAGTTTGTCACCGAAATTTGTGCATCTTTGTTGTGTGGAGGAACAAATATGACTTTAAAAGATGACTCTAGACAATCTCTACAACAACACGAAAGTTTATGAGTGCGAAAAGAACATAGCCGACTCATCCTCATCAACCTGAACATTGCTTTTGTGTCTACAGGCATGTGAATTCTCGGGATGTTTCCACCGCGCTATGAAGTATCCATCGCTATTGCTAATAATACCACCGTTAGTGATAATGTTAGTGATGGTGCAATCCGTGCTTTCTAGTGACCTTACAACTAGTGTCTTGTACTAAATCGGGATCAGATCAAATTGATCCCGATGATCTTGATGAAATCAATCTTCAGTGGCAAATGGCAATGTTAACACCGCAAGCTAGGAAGTTCTTGAGGAGGACTGGTAGCGGTGGTATCAATCGCCAAATAGTTGGGTGTACACTTTGTTTTTGAGGTTTTGGTTTTGGGTCTTACGCGAAAAATAACGCCATCTTTGGTTCTCCTAAAACTCGTTTTTACACTTTTAATCCAAGATTCTTGTACTTTCAATGTTTTGAGGTGTTAAAATACTTGTTTTGGCAAAAGTTTCAAACTTTACGCGTGGATCTACGCTTTTAAGCTTGTTTTTGTTCGTGGGTGTCGTTCTACGCAGAACCCGCTTAGCGCTTTGGTACATCAAAATTCACACTTTTGTGTTCTTTTGGTACTATTGAAGCTATTCCATAACAAAAATCGGTTTAGAAACACATTTGGGCAAAATCAAAGTTACGAGTAATCCCACGCCGTATCAAAACCCTATAATTACGCTGTAAGATTTTCCTTGGTTTGATCTTCATTTTCCGGTTTATTCCGTGTTTTCTTACTTGGATAAGTCCGAAAATACGTCGACTTTGGATATCTTTTGCACCGTGAAGTGTAAAAGATCATTTGGGAAAAACCCTAAAATTACGTGATAAGCATAAGCTACGATAGAAATCCTACGATAAGATTCACTTTACGCGTAAACTTAGGTCTACGACAAGGTAATCCCACGCCTAACTTTCGCCTAACTTTTGTCCTAACTTTAGTGCTTTTATCCTACTTACGCAGAAGCTAAATCCCACGCAGAACTCATTATTGTTACGCCGAACTTTTGGTGTTTTTACGCATAAGTGCTACTTGGTTCTTGTCTTTTCTACGCCTAAGGACACTTCATCAACAAAGGTTCATTCGACTACAAAGATCCATTTTACCACACAAGTTTATCATCATGTCTCAACCACCATACTCTAACTATTTCCTCACACTTACAATCATCAACAACAACAACAATTAACTCCACAACATCAACAATGGAATCAACAACAAGCCATTTATCAACAACAATTTAATCAAGAACATACTCCACAACTTGGTGCAATTCCACAACCACAAATGGTTCAACCACCACCAAGCCTTCAAGTTCAAACCTACACAAATGATTTCAATCAACATCCATCAAGGAACACTATGAAGGAACCCACTTGGTTTGCAAAGATGTGTGAAGCTTTAAGCGACCAACAATCAATTCATGAAGTCGATCAATTGATAGACCTCCAATGCTCACTCCAGAAACTACGATCAATGGGTGATAAGGTTCTTTAGATTTTGTGATCCAAGAAGCCACATGGAAAGTTCTTAAAGAAGGTTATCTTGAAGGTCCATTTGAGATGCCTCACCGTCATTGTACCGGAGATCCAACCTTTGCTCCACCAAGAGATGAACAAACCAACATTGCCATCAAGTTGTATTTAAATCCTACGTAACTTCTACACTATGAAGTCGATGAACTTGCAATGGAATACATCCTCTTAGGATTACCAAACCCAATTCTTCGTAGTGTTGATGCTCAAAAGACCGCACAAAAATGTGGGATCATATTCGCCTTCTTATGGAAGGATCTCAGACTCAATCGAGGATTTGGAATCCAAAATTTACTTGGCTTATGAACACTTCATGATTGAACCCGAGAGACACTAGAGTCCTATCATCATCGATTTTCGACATCATCAATGATTTGGATAAACACAACATCATCATGCCAAGAATTGCAGTGAATACTAAGTTCCCGAGTAGTCTTGGTCCCGAATGGGAGAAGTATGTCATTTTTCTCCGCTGCGAAGAATATGCATCATTCTACTTATGGATTGTTGTACGATTACTTGAAGCCTCATGAAAAGGAAGTTGATCGAAAGGATTCTCCGTGCTCAAATTGCTAAACAACACAACCGGATAATCAACAACTTGCCTTGTATGCTCAATGTAATTATCCTCTCAACCAAAGAACTCAACCAATCGCTTCAAACACACCTTCACAAAGAACCTCAACCTCAACAAAATCAATTGGTTCCATACAAAGAACAATGCTCAAGCATATGTCGTTGAAGCGATCGAGAAATCGATCCATTCAAGCATTGCAACAAGGATTTGTGATGATTGCTAATGCTTTTGCCGTCATACACCAACAAATCCAACAATCGATTCGTTCCTCATCTAACACACGGACTCAAGTCGTTGTGAACAATGGACGTGTTGAAGTTCGTAATCGTGATTATGGTCGCCGATGGGAGGTGGTCAAGGGTTTAATGTGCTGGTAGGAATAACAACAGAGCTCAAGTGGTGGAACAGGAAATGCTCGTAATCGGTTAAATGGTCTTAGATGCTACAACCGCAATGAGAAGGACACTGGCTAATGCATGCCCAAAGCCAAGGACTAGGGGCGTGCTTATTTCAAAGAGGCTTTACTTTTGGCTCTTAAGGATGAAGTCGTGGATCTCTCATGCATAAAGAATAGAGCTTTATGGCGATGCGCACTCGATGATGATATGGAGGACTTGCAGCAAATGCAATTGTTATGTTGATGGCTAATATGCATGAGCCGCACATGAGTGATACAGCCCAGTAGATGACATCGATGGCTTGTCTCGTGTACCGAACAAACCATCATCATATCTCGAACTAATATCTCCGCCAATATCTCGAATCCGCACGGATCGATCGCTCAAAATGAGTCTTCTACATCTCTTTCGATGATTTTCAAGTTAACCTCAGAGTTACATTTGATGATCAAGATGACCTTATGGTTTCCTTTGATAATCAAATTGACTCGTGGTCGCATTTGAGGATCTAAAGAATGATCATGTTGAGACTCACGTTGAACAAGATGATCTGCTGCCTCATCCGGATTTTGCTCGATTAATTCAAGACCATAAAATCAAAATGGAGGAATGTTATGCATTAAATCATTCCTTAAAAGTAAAATGCATGTTAACCAAGGATTTTGAATGCTTACAAATGCAACTCAACTTTTCAAAACTCAAGAAAACCGTGAAAAAGGTTTTGAAGCCGCTTTGCAAAATCTCATCAAATGAAAAATATTTAGAGAGAGATCGTGATCTAGCCTCAAGAATGCTTTGTTGTCCGAATTAGAACAATCAAACATGAACATAAAAAGCAAATTAACGCCTCACCTTGGAAAATCAAAAGCTAAGGTCGAGTTGTTAAATTGTCAAAACATTCTCTGCATACAAAAGCATTCAACGAATCGGGTAGATGACCTTCTTGAAGAAATTATCGACTTGCAAAACAAACTTCAAGAGTTTAAAATTGTTGTTTACAAACATGGTGAATCAAGAATGACTATTGAAAAGTTTACCTAAAACCCAATCCAAAAGGATATGGAAAAATCTAGCGATTACAAACCAAAGCTTTCACTAAAAACATTTAAACCAACTCCTCAAGTTTCCAAAGGTAATACAAAATTGATAATACTTGTCATGAGTGTTGTTGAATACCATCGTCAAGAGGAATTAGATGCGTAAGACGAGAGTCGATCAAAATTAAAAACGTTGTTTACAACAAACCTTTAATTATAAACACGCGGTCACTTTCACACACCAACGGATTCTTCTAACACACCAAGGGTTATCATCCAAACACCGAGTCTTCTAATGTTAATCCCAAAATGCAATTTGCACAAACTTATGGTCCTTTACCTTCCATTAGTGAAGTAAACTCAAAACCCGAAAATTGAAAAATCCTTCGATATTTTGACATTTTCATGGTCGACCTCAAAATGTTACAACATGAGATAGAATATCGCCCGAAATCAAAGTTGAACATTTTCAATCGCCTCGCGCGAGAACAAAGAGACATTTTTCGTAAAAATCTTTTACCTAATGTTAAAAACTTGAAAAGTTGTGCAATTGCTCGGAAAAGGATTTTCATAAGGAACTTGGGGTAATGAAAACGATTTCGAGAAAATGTAAACATCTATTTCTAACACTAAACGCAAAAAGAAACCGCTGAGAAAAATGTTGATCGACTCTTGGAAGATGTTATATGTGCCGATATCCATAATGTTGTGTTACTTCATGCCTTGCCATTTGCATCCGACACATCTTTGCCGATATTGTTGAAACTCGTAGAATCATGAGAATACCGATAATGTGCTTCAGATCGAGTCTTTAAAAGTCGAAAATAAACGACACTCACCGAATTTACAATGCAAAACGTCGTCTTCATTGGTGTGAAAAGATATTCACAACCATCAACTTAGTTTTCAAAAGAAAATCGCTCAATTGAGTGCAAAATCTTCTCGATCCTAAAATTGATCAACTGGATGATCAAAACGTGTCTTTGAAAAGTCAAATCTCAAAATATGAACAAGAACTTTAAAAGTTAAACAGAATATGGTGTCATATTTGATTTACTCAAAAGACTCGAATTGAAGCATCAAACGAACTTGATCACTATCTTGCTCACACTAGAGAAGTCATGAATTTTGTCGGTAATATTCGCTCAAAATCAAGATCCGATTCACACCATCTCTATGTTACGGAAATGTTAGAAAGTATGAACAACTTCCGCCACTGTGATTAAGAGATTAGCACCGTCACACTTAGTAATCGTGAACCTAGAATTCCAACCGCCAAATCACAAGTTGCTAATGTGTTTCCTCATCGAAACAGAATAGTTGCATCTTTTCTAAACATCCGCACTTCATAGCCTAGAGCACTCAATCGACGAATAGGAAGTTGCGACCCAAGAAAAGATCAATAAGGAATGCTAAAGTAGAAGAACACCCTAGGACTCGAATAAAAATCATGTTGCTTCCACTATAGATGTTACGTCCGTAAATGTAATAGAAATAGTGATGTAACGAATGCTAAACCGTTGAGTACTTTTGATATTCACCGATGCACCTTGTGTTATTTGTCGAAAGAGTATGAATTCGATTGTCATGACAAATGTGTTGCTAAAGCTATAATCTCTCGATTACGGAATCCTAAGAATTGGAATACCTCTAGGCCCACTAATCATTCTAAGTCCGTGCTTGGTAAACCACCTTCTTTAGATTCTAAGGCAACCATTGCTATCACAAGAGCTCCCGCTTCACCTCCTAAGAATGAAGTACCACCTAGTGCTTTCACTAAGACTAAAGCAAAGAGTAGTTATAGATGGCGAAATGGATATATAACACACTAGGATTTAAATGGATACCTAAAATTATCAATGTGTATGTCTCACATACCGCTTCGAACCTCTAACATTTCGGGTTCCACATCTACTTCTATTCCATCCGTGTCGCCCTGTGTGTACGTGTGATATGATCATTCTCTCGGATTGTTGATAGCGGATGTTCCCGACACATGACATGCAACCTTAAACTGTTATCAAACTTTATTGCAAAGTTCATTGGCACCGCCGTGTTCGGGAACGATCACTCGCAGCCCATCATGGGCTACGGAGATTATGTCAATGGGAACATCAAAATCAGCAGGGTTTACTATGTGGAAGGCCTCGGTCACAATCTATTTTCGTGAGGTCAATTTTGTGATGGAGATTTGGAGGTTGCTTTGTGGAGAAAACTTGTTTCATTCGTGATCTACATGGAAATGACCTTATGTCCGCTCGCGTAATTCTAGTCTCTACACTATCTCTAGACAAGACATGGTTGCTTCCTCTCCCATTTGCTTACTTTCAAAGGCAACATCTACAAAATCCTCGCTATGGCACCGCTGCTCTCACATCTAAACTTTCAAACCATCACCAACCTTGCTCGACACAAACTAGTTGAAGGACTCCCACGATTCCGGTGATTCAAAAGATCACCTTTGCTCACCGTGAACAAGGGAAAAGCACTCGTGCTCATTTTCCTTCAAAGGTGGAACACGCCTCAAAGATGTGCTTCATCTTCTTCACATGGATTTGTGGCCCGGCGCGCTGCAAACGATCAATGGCAAACGCTACATCTTAGTAATTGTTGATGACTACTCACGATGGACTTGGGTCTACTTTCTTCGTAGCAAAGACCAAGCTCCACAAATGATCATCACCTTTCTCACAAAAATACAAGTTCAGCCCGCAACACCGCCGTAATCATCGTAATGCATAAAGGAACCGAATTTGTTAACAAAACCTTCGTGAATTCTATGAGAAAGTGGGAATTCAAGATCAAACATCTATTGCACGAACACCGAACAAAACGGAGTTGTTGAAAGACGAAACCGAACGTTAGTGGAAGCCGCAAGAACAATGTTAATCAATGCTAAACTTCGAGATTACATATGGGCAAAAGTCGATTCATCGTGATGCTATACTCAAAACCGCTCAATGATCACAAACGCCACAACAAAACACCTTTCGAGCTTGTCCACAACTATAAACCGAACCTCAAACACTTTCATGTATTTGGATCCCTTTGCTATCCGAATAATGATCGTGATGATTTTGGAAAGCTCAAAGCCAAAGTCGATATTGGAATCTTTATTGATATCGTGACAATTCTAAAGGTTTCGAACTGAATCGTCGAACTAAGGAGGTAATGGAAACGAATCATGCTTATTTCGATGAACTCACGGAAATGGCTTCGAGTATAATGACTTAGAACCCGGACACAACCGCTTAAACTTCCTCAACCCCATCATCACCGAACAAAGCCCCCGCCTAACTCACAACAAATGGAAAGGTTATTTGCTCCTCCGCTCGTGGACGATATTGATGAACGTGCTCTCGTGTATCCATTGCTCACGCACAACCCGATAATATTCCTATACCGATACACTGCTACAACAACCATCGTTGAAGATGCACCTACACCGCTTGAATCCAACACAACAGTTGAACACACCGCTCCAACAATGATGAACCGCCGATGATATTCTCAATGAAGTACCCCACCGCAGATTTTGATCCAAATGCGTTCTTCAACCCGCTTGCTAATGAGATCGCCGCACGGATGTCGCGAATCTTCAACAAACCATTTGAATCCTCAAAACCGCACAATGTATACCAACATCAACCTCTACACACCGATGGACAAAAGACCATCCTCCGCTAACATTATTGGAAACCGAATCAACCAATATTACGCGACAACGCCTTCACACGACGGTGAACACCGCATTTATGCACTCACCGTCCGCTAACTGAGCCTAAAAACATTAAAGACGCAATGACAAAAGACAACCGGATTGAATCCATGCAGAAGAACTCAACCAATTCAAACGTCTTGAAGTATGAGAATCGTTGAAAGACCAACAGGGTCTACGTCATTGGTCTCAAATGGATTTGGAAAACAAATTGATGTCAAGGGAATGTTATCCAAACAAGTCACGGCTAGTTGCTAAGGGTTATCGCCGTGAAGAGGAATAGACTTTGAAGAATCTTTTGCTCCGGCTGCTTGTCTTGAGGTCGCTCGATATTTCGCGTCATGCTCATATGAATATGACGGTCATCGATGGATGTCAAAACGGCGCTTCTCAATGGACAACTTAAAGAAACGGTCTATGTCACCAACCGGATGGATTCGTTAATCCCGAGTGCCCGAACCATGTCTACAAACCGAACAAAGCTCTTTATGGTCTCAAACAAGCCCTCCTGCATGGTACGATAAGCTATCATCTTTCCTCATTGCCAATAATTTCACCAAAGGCTCGGTTGACCCAACTCTTTTATACAATATCACGGGCACATATCTTAATTGTTCAAATTTACGTGGATGACATCATTTTGGGTCTACACATAAAAGTTTTCAACCGCTTTTGCAAAACTAATGAAGAAAAATTTGAAATGTCCATGATGGGTGAACTTACATTCTTTCTAGGACCGCAAGTTCATCAATCACCCCGTGGTATTTTCTCGAGTCACCCAAATATGCCCTTGAATTGTTAAACAAATTTGGAATGACAACTCGTGACACTTATGCCACACCAATGGCTCATACCAAGAAGTTAGATGTCGATTTACATGGAAATTAGTTGACCCTACCAAATACCAAGTATTATTGGGTCTCTCATGTATCTAACACCAGCGACTGATATTGTCTTTGCCGCTTATCTATGCTCCGTTATCGTCGCGACCAATCGAAACCCACCTCTCGAGGCTAAAAGAATCCTCCGATACATCAAGGAACCATTAACTGGGGATCCGTATCCAAGGATTCGGTTTTGAACTAATCGCTTTTTCAGACACCGATCACGCAGGATGTTTAGACTCAAGGAAAAGTACTTCAGAGCACTACAATTTCTTGGTGATAAACCGTGTCTTGGCAATCAAAGAAGCAGGATTGTACATCACCGCCATCAACCAAGCGTAATATGTAGCCATGTCCACGTGTTGTGCTCAAGTCATTTGGATGAGAACACAACTCAAAGACTATGGTTACGATTTGATGTAATCCCAATGTATTGCGACAATCGAGTGCCATTGCAATCTCGCAACTCGCTCAAGACTCAAATCAAAGCACATCGATCTTCGCTATCATTTCATCAAGGACCACGTGGAACAGGTACCGCTGAATTATACTTTGTGGGTAATCAATACCAATTGGCGATCGCCACCAAAGCCTTGCCTCCCGCTAGGTTTAATGAGTTGGTCCACCGAATTGGTATGAGGTGTTTGACTCAAGAGGAATTGATGACCTCTTAAAACAATTTTAAAACCCGTCAAACACCAAAACATCTTTTGTAAATAAATTTTCAAAAAAAATACAAAAATATAAAATCCGATAAAACAACAAAATATTCTCCTAATCTATCTTTCCTTCAACATGGCAAGTACATTTCTTCCACAACACTTTAATCTTTCAAAATTCAAGATTTTTCCGATCAAGTGTTGAGGGGAGAAAATAATCTATTAAATGTTTGAAAACATCTGTGTACTTGCATGTTATCACATCTCTGTTGATTCTTTTACAAATGGTGGTACATTTTCGGTTCAAAGACACCCTGACTTAAATTACTAACCTTTCATTATTTTCTCAAGTCGAGGGGAGTGTCACAAGTTTCTTTCCTAAAATCTTCGTTTGGTAACCAAAATAGAAGTTAAATGGCTTTGTTTGAAAATGGAAAAGGTGGAGGGACTAAAACTGTCAAAATGATAAAAGTCATTTTAATAAAATACACCTCCACCTAACTTACAACTCACATTTATTATCATCTAACTAATCCTACGCCTAAAAATCGCTCGTCAAATCCGTGTTTCAGATCCTCAATTTGTAAGTGTTTTTGTGTTCCTAACAAGATTACAAACTATGGTTTCAAATCATTTTAAATGTTAACGGTTAGATATTAACCTATGGTCGATCTTGTGTTCTACGCAGATGCGTATGAACACATAATCTTGTTTATGTGTTTGTGGCTAAAACGATAGTGTCAAAATGCTTTAATAACATAATTGATACTTTTTCTATCCTCAAACGAACCCGCATTCACGAATTAAATGAGTTTGAAAATTAGGGTTTATGCGTGGTTTTGGGTATTTTCGAATGTGAAGTGTTTTGGTCAAAAGATTGTTGGGTTATGTTCTTATGGTGATGAATTGATGATTTCTTGCTTTATAACCACCCGTAAACTCTAAATAATCAACAATTTGAAATTAGGGTTTAATGTTCATAAGTTTGGGTATTTTTGATTCACCATGAATTGAGTGTTATAACTTGGCCTATAGACTCTCAACACATCTTAGGACTACCGTAATCGCTTTAATGCATATTCCATGGCTAAATCTCATACGCCGAGAATTAGGGTTTAGTCCACGCGAAGATTTTCACGCCAGAATCGTTAAAATGTCCAATTGTGTTATGATCTGTTATAAAATGAATGTTATGTGTTAAACATTGATGATATGATGCTTTGTTTCGTGCTTGCTACACTTAATATTCAAAATCAAGGTTGTTGTTAATCACGATAAGGATCACCCACGCGTAACTTGTTATGCGTGAAGATTAGTCTTACGCCGTAGCTTCTACGCATAAGGTTCTACATATGGGACCCGCAGATCCCGTGAAGGATATGCGAACAAATGACCTCTACGCATAAGGTCAACTCTTACGAGTAGTCTTACGCGTAAGGTTAATATATGCCCACGCATAAGCTCCACGCATAAGGTCTCCTTTTCCACGCTGTAATACCTTTTACGCAGAAGATAGGATTCTACGCGAAGTTTACGCCACGCATATATCATTCCCGCTCACGCATAACTTTACCAATCCTACGATAAGCCGAGATCATACCTTCGTTATGAATTGTTACGTGTACAAACTTGTAAATAAACTAATCATATCATCACAAATCCTAAAATGTCACTAATAAACCGAAATCGCTTGATATGTTGTGAACAATAAGTGATAAAATAAACTTTAAAACTTAAAGTTAACTAACTCACGAAACATTTCACGACATCATTGGACTATTGAATATACAAGTGACTTAGGACTCATAACAATCATTGACACCGACATTCAATAACTAGACAATAAGACCTTCGTTGACTAACATTATGTCTTTCGATATGTTGGTTCTTTTGGCTAATGTTATTTCGCATCACGACATGGTCGAACAAATGAATGTGGATGCATCCAAGTTCTCTCCATTGTCGATATCTATCCTCATGGCTATCCAATGAAGATTGGAAAGAATAATCTCCGTGTTGACTTTGACACCCTCACTTGCTCGAATCTTCGTGTTTAATTGCTATTGACATTTCGAGGACTCATCCGTATCGTAACATCCTTACTCACTCGCAATCGCCCCCGAGATCTACATCCAACAGCTCGAACACTATGGAAAGGGTCAAGGACAAACCGCGTGACGGTGACTCAATCACAAACAAGTCACCATTACACCGCAGACTTAAAGGCGCTCTCCTAATTCCCGATTTCGATCCAACCAAACTATATGCCACACCGTCAAGAGCTCACTCTAATTCTTAATCGATATCGGTTATGACGAGGCTACAGGAGTAATCACCAAGCATTCTCACGTAGAGCTTAAGAGTATTCCTCAACCTCGAGAACTCTCTACATGATCATCACCAAGTCTGCTTCGGTCGTGACAATGCTATGAGCACCCTAAGCTCATAGAATTGCAAATATTCGGCATTGGTCATCAGAAACACATCGCTATCGAAGCTCGATTTGGGATGACATGATGTCATTTCTCAACAAACTTGGCTTAAAGATTCCCTACATCGATATACTAAATTGTTGATCCAGAGCACTTGAATTTCATCCCGACATTCCCAAGAGGCTCAATGACCCCGACAATCACGACATGTTGACGGAACCTATTCTATCCGTCGTAATCAAGGAAACGCCTACAAAGAAACAAGGTGTCAGGTCGCAGATTTCCTTCTAATCAAGATGTCGAAAGCTCGAATCGCATAAAAGGTATCCGAAGCAATGACAAGGCAAAGTTGGTCATCTCGACGAAAAATCTTCCGAACACCTGTAAGGAGAACCGAAAAGGAAGTGCCGAAGTGTCACAAGTTCGATAGTCGAGGAATATTCCAAAGAAGAAACCTATTCCAAAGAGGAAACCTACCCCTAAGAAGAAAGTTCCTTCTCGTGAAGCCACTCCGATCCTTTCACCGAACCGCAAAGACAGCTCGTGGACGAGGACTCGATGCTACCGACACAAATGAAGAGATCACATACTCAAACCGAAAAGGATGAAAATCCTCAGCACCAAAACCTCCAAGTCCTCAAACTAATAAAGGAAAAGGAAGACTCGCACTTGTGTCACATGATGAAAGCTCAAGAAGAAGAAGAAGAGCAACTGGATAAATCATACAGAAGAAGTTCAAAATCGTCCAACATCGTCAAAAGGTCAAGAATTTGCTAAAGATCAAATGGGTGGCCCCGAGGATCAAGTGGTGTTGCCACCTCTCCGCATCCCGATGCGGTTAATCGACCCGATAAGGGATCCGTGCCACCACTCTTGTGCAACAACAAAAGCCCGTAGAAGATACTATTGGGTATGATTTTGAGAAACCGAAACCGAGAAAGAAAAGTCTAGAGATGACGAGGATGACTATACAAAGTTTCTTCTAGACACCCAACACATTCAAAGGAGAAAACCTCGTAAACTCCTAAGGACATGAAGTCTCCTCATGTCTCCTCATCATCGACTCTTCATCTCATTCATCACAACCACCATCAACGAAGTCAACCGATCATCATCCAAATCGTTGAAGAAACAACCTAAATCTTGGATTTCTCGGACTCATAAAAGGATTGTGAAAGTTGTCCAACAAGTCGAAAGAAGGACATACTTTACGTAAAAATGAATTGGTTTGTCGACCAAATTCAAGACTTAAATGATGAGAAAGACAAGATGGAGAAAGAAAGGAATTTGTTCAAGTTCATGAAGAGTCATCGAAAAGAGGAACCGAACGAAATGATCAAGGTTACACTAACAAGTACCTTCGTGATATCGCTCCTAAAGTCCAAAAGGAACCGGAGAAGACAAGAGATCATACCCACAAGTTTCTTCTCGACATCGTCCCCGGTGTGACTAGAGAAATATTTTCCGCATAACTCACCCTAACATCGCCGCATTGGTTAAACATACAATGGCCAAAGAAGTCGATCTCTCGAACTGAAAGTTAATCGCTAAACTAGTGATGCAAATGTCAAAGCGATCCGAACGCTTACTCGGATGAAGCTAAATTTTCAAAATCTACTTGATTTTCAACTCGATCATCATGCAAGGAGTCACCGATCAACCCAAACCACCAAGAGATGACGATGATAAGGATAAGGACTCGCACCTAAACGTCAAGCGGCCCTGTAAATCTACGCCTATGCCACCTCCTCCACCACGGACTTCTTCTCAACAAAAGTCTCCTCCACCTTGGTCTTCATCGATAAACCTCGGGACGATTCCGAGTTACCACCCCGACTCATAAAACAGTGATTACTTTGAGTATACGGGTGGTGACGATGAAGAGGTCCTCGAGCCCCGACAACAACCCACCTCACCCAAACAAGTGCGAAACCAAGATCATCATCAAGGCCTTCCAAAAGAAGAAGAAGATGACTCACTCGAGTCGATCATGGCTAGATGACGATAAAACCAAAGAGTTTGAATGGTTCTCCACACTTGTCAATCAAACTCCCTACCCCGATGAAGGTCAAGACTTGGTAGACGGTTCTACATTGAGCACGCAAAACTTTTGCAAGAAAAGTTCCATGTGAAGAAAATGATGAAATCAATTGAAGCGAATCAAGAATGAAGCGCTTCAACTTCTACAAGACAGCTCAAAGCGCCTCGAGGTCGAATATCATCTTGAGAACATCGCCGAGCTATGTCTAACAACATGGATTGGCTCAATCCGAAGCAAACATTGACTTCACACAAAGGGACAACCTCCATACTACACCGATCGACCAAACCCCTATCGACCATTGGCCAGCAGCATTTAACCAAGGATTCCTTCGACACTTTTTAACAGAGACCGGATTTTCTCTTACACGGTAGCGATGGTTCGCGAAAATACGCTACATCATTGACTCTTCCATTCCCAATGGCTATTTACTCAAACCGCATAGCTATCGAGGAACGTGCAAATCACTTGTTTTTCGACAACGCAAGCATACGACCAAGATGCATTGTATGGGATTCATCATTGGCCCGAACGTCAAGAATCTACTACGTGTCGCCTAGTTCGTAAGTCTCAACATGCAAAGTATAGCTCTAAGGACATCGTGGCCATCAAACACATTGATCTCAAGTCTAAGTGGGACTACACATTCTTGAAGAATATCATAGTCAAACGACAAGATGAACAGACTATGGATTCTCCAAGTCGACTTTGAGAACTTGTCCTCAACGACATCAAGACATGTATCTTGCAAAAGTATGTGGTCGTATGAGACAATTCTCGATCAAGTTCAACGTGAATTTATCAAGTCGGTTCTCATCTTCATTAGACGATCGTGATCAAAGAACGTGTCAAGATATCCGATGGCTATTGAATCATATCGTAAACGTAAACTTCACTCCACCACGCCTGATCTTCCCGACATCAACCACCACACAACTTACGCCATCAAGAAACCTTTGGCTCGCCACCGCAGTGAACTTCAAAGAACTCGCTTAATGGCGTGTAGTGAACTCCACAAATTCGGGATCATACCTTGAAGCTAGTTAGGGATGGATTAGCGCATGGTTGAAGGATATACCGAAAGTTGGGTCTCCTAAGCTACCGGAATTCTCGTGAAAGGAGGGATGTGAGACGATCATCACCATGATTGATGAACGGTTGTTCGAAGGATCGCCTGCACGATTGGAGAGCTATGTTGGTGATCCACCCAGAGAAACATCACCGGCTTTCAACGCCTGCATGCGCACTCGGGAACATCACCGCACTTCCGGTACCCTTGAATTGTTTCCTTCATATAATTTTGATGTGTGATTATTTATGCCAATGGCTTGTGCACATAACAAATGTACAACCCGTAATTGTCAAGAAAGGACATTGTGGTACGCCTCTGCCACAATCCTTATAAAAGGAGCTAAAGCTTCTTATTTTGAGTAAAACCTATCAAACCTTTCATTTTTCAAGGTTTTGCTCAAAAGACAAGTACTTCCCATATGATTTTAAAACCTCAACCGCTTATATCACTAGTCGAGGGGAGTATTTGATTAAAATTTTGTTCACAAATTGTTCATAGTGGTCACTCTTCCCAACACTCGAAATGGTCATATTTATTCTCAAACGCTTCAAAAATAACACTTTATATGCCATTTTTGAGGGGAGAAAATTGTGTGATAAGAAATATGTTGTGCAAAATGCAAATGAATGTGTACCTCCGACTTAAACAACGAATTGACGGTACTAAACTGTTAGTAACTCGAAAAGACTTGTCCCGACGGGTAATAATTTCAAGCTAGTTCGCTAGTGATGTAAACGTGTCTCGCAAAGGACTTGTCCAAGTAGAAAGTACCATTCGAGAAACTCTTGATAGACATGAACTCGACGGGTTTGACAACCTTCCGAGGTTTGTCTACACCTTCAAGGTAGTTATTAGAGCTAGTTGTCACCTAAAAGTCGACAATGCATCTCTTTAACTATTCAACATAACCGTGTCTCGCGGAGATTGTCTATCTTTAGTGGATCAATTCAAAAGCGCGCTCTTTCCTCACCGTGCATTTAACCATTAAAACTATTAAGCACATGTGGAGGGGAGTATTTATGCAAAACATCATCTCTCATCGTGGTTCAAACATGTTTTCATTAACAAACCCTTTGAGAGATATTTTAACATACAAAGGGTTTTAATGGCAAACATAGGTTAGTCATGGAGTTATAAGGTGACTAAGGTTAGGAATAACTGTCCTATGATCCGCCAGAGTCGGAGGGATCTACCCAAGGACACTACCATTAGTTAGTGTTAGAAGTCCTTAGGAATGATTATAAAAGGAGAAAATGAGAATCGGAGAAAGAAGGAGTTGAAGAATCAAAAGAAATGTAAAGTAAAGGGTGAAAATAAATAGCCCTCCGATTATTCAACTTAGGTATACACGGGTTCAATTCATATGCTACTTGGTTGTCACCAATGACACCGTATTGAAGATTAAAAGTCGTCATGGACCCAAAGGACGCATGCACTAAACCTTCTTAGCCACTCAAGTTTTTCTCAACAAGCTTGTTTCATTCTCATGTGGAACCCTACGTAAACTATTGGCTTTCTTAGAGATCACGGTATTGAAGAAGGAGACCCTCCCTAGTCTCCGCCAGAAAACCAAAACGCACTATTGAGTCTAGAGCCACAAGATTCATCAAAAGATCTCTTAGGAACACTTGACATTTAATCACTTGATGATCAACAAATAAGATCATCATGGTTCATATCGAGTCCTTCATAGATCTTAGCAATCTGTCGAGAACATTAATGAGAGGTTCACATATGTGATCCTCGGTGATTGAATGGAAACTCAGTGGTCTACATCAAACACTCGACAAGCAGTCACTCGGTAACTCACCGTGGATTACGCGGAGTGTGTCTCAAACGGTCTACATCGTGAGGTGATGCTTGGTATACCTCAACGACTATCCGAATCAGATGTATTTCGCACATCGCGTTATCTCACTTGTGGGACTCCAGTTCAGAACGGCCTTTGTAAGAATTAGAGTTGTGTTTTCACACTATGTCGTTAACATTCTCAAGTTCAAACTTGTAAGTGCCGGAAACCGCTTATTACTAACCGCTTGAAATGTTTTCTTCTTATGGAAGCTCCGAGCGGGATGATCGTGCCGATTCTTCTCATGCTCACGCCAACATCATCACTAATGGAAGTTCTATTCAAAAGCAACACAACTGGTCGTAATGATTCTTCATCAACCAAAGAATCTACAAAGTTAAAGACTTAAAGAACTTCATCAAGATTGAATTCCAACGCCAAAGAGCGTGTGAGCATGTTGAAGAATGAAGTGGAGACACCGGAGCAAACAAGGCACTGAGGCGATTGATGCGCATAACAACATACTATCACTTTCACCACAAAGAACAATGATTAAAGAACAAAGTTAATGATGACGTCAAGCATAACTGCTCAAAGATAACTATCTCTACACCGGGAGATTGTTCGAATCAAGACAATTCCTCTCACAAGAAAGAAGAATGTCAAGACGCCACGCACTACTATTACATCAACGCCTTCACCATTTACATTCATATATAATTGAGGGGAGATTGTTGGAATCACTCCTAAACAAGATTTCAAGTATTTATATTTCACATGTAATAGGTAGCTTTATTATGGCCTTTATGTTTGTTTTAGGTCAAGCTTATGTAGAAGGCCCATAAGCTTAGCCCAAGCCCACATAAGAAAGGATGGGAACTAGAGTGTTGCCCTAGCTTCCTCCTATAAATACTCTTGTAAACCCTCATTTGAGGGTTGGTTGTTCAAGTTTTCTTTTCACACATATTCCTACGCCTAAACCGTCTTTACTCTTATCGTATGTGTGTTGTTTACTTGTTCAATCGCCTTTATCTATTTCTTATAACTTGTGTTTGTAAAACTAGTGACCTAACAATGGTCAAAGAAGAGTTGGATTTGATAAAAGCAAGATGGAGTGCTTTAAGCGCAAGAAGAAGGGTCATTTTGCTAGGAAATGTCGAGCTCTAAGAGGATTGAAGGCATCAAGAAGGCTCCAAGAGCCTGCTTTCTTCTTGACATTGGTTGCTCAAGATGGTATTGGTGATTATAATCGAGTGATCAGATTGAAGAAGGTCCTAATGCGACTTTTCTTGCTAGTGAAGCCTCAAAAGAGCATAACTTTGCTCTCATGGCCTATTCTTCATCTTACGTTCGATTTTAAGGTATCTAATGATTCTAAAAATTCTACTTGTTCTTTTAAATCATGTCAAGATAACTTAGAATCTCTTAAAGCTATTAATGAGAGTCCGAGAAAAGAGGTAGAAAGACTTTCACTAGATAACTTAGGATATAAAGTTGGTCTTGAGAGTGTTGAAGAGAAACTTAAATTACATTAAATGTGAGTTTGAGTATGTAGATAAGATTAACATAATAGGTGGTGAAATTGATCTTAAGGACGGAGAAATTAAAGTGCTTAAACAGAAACTAGAAGAAGCAAAGAGTGTAAAACAAGAAGCTCTAGAAGAAAAAGAAAACATGTTGTTAGGGTTGCTAAAACACAATATGCTTCGATTTAGTAAATAAGCCAATTGGACAAAATTGTTCAAAGATGGTATTGGCCTAGGTTACAACAATATGCCACCACCCTCTTATGAACCATGCACCACCAACAAAAGAAGCGTCATTTAGTAGTTAATTCGGTTTCAACAAACACAGTAGGAGAGATTAGTAAGACCGAATCACCTAAGATAGGTACCGATAAGTCATCCGATGGTCCAACTATTAAGGAGGGAATCAAATTTCGAGGAAGATAGTCTTGAATCAATACGAACCGAGAAGTTAGATAATGTTAGGTCTGTTGATTCTAAACAAGCCAATCTTATGCCTAGATTTGGAGCACCAATTTCTAGGAAAGTGGTAGATTATAATGAGGTACCTAGGGAGCAGATGAAAAGATACATACCTAGGGGTAATCGGAGAAACTTCAATGGCCTAATTTCAAGCAGTTAGGAGATGAGTTTCAATGTGTTAAGAAGGCTTGTTTTAAATGTGGTAGTTTTGAGCATCTACAGAGAAATTGTTATAAAAACCAACCACAAGTTTGGAATCACTTTGGAGGAGGTAAATCATCAAAACTTTTCAAATAATACAATCCCTCATCCTAGTAAAAATATGGTTCCTAGAGCGGTGCTAATGAGGAATGGTAAAACAAAATCTATAATCATCACCGCACCCAAATGGGTTCCAACCATCGCTAAGCAAAACGTATCCATCGCTAAGCAAACTGTTTCCCTTTCAAGCGTAATATCACCATGAAACAAAAGAAGTTTTAACTATTCCAAAGGTAATAATCGACACAAATGGTTGGAAACCATTTTATGTCAGTAAAGGCCTCATTTAGTGGCAATGGAAGCCTAAGACCAAGGTTTTACACAATGCCGAGTGCATCAATGGACCTAAAGAAATTTTATCATATTGATGCACAGGCATGCCCAAGTCAAGATTGGCTTGGGTCCATAAAAGGAACTAATTTGTTTAACTCATGTGCGGGGCAATCTATAAGATGAACTACAAGACAAAGGAATTTTTGATGATGGTTGCTCGGGCACATGACATAGGATGGGAGCAACCTTGAAGATTTTGAAGCTTATGATGGAGGTCATGTGGCATTTGGCAATGATCCAAGGAGGAAAGATAGTTGGCGGAGGAACCATCGAGCAGAAAGCTGGACTTTGAGAAGGTTTATTTTGTACAAGGACTAAAGTACTATTTATTCGGTGTTTCTCAAATGTGATAAGAAAAACTGGGTACTTTTGGGAAACCGAGTGTGTGGTGTTGTCTCTCGATTTTAAAATGCACGATGAGAAATATGTGCGCTAAGAGTACCTAGGAAAGAAAACATATAACGCTTTAACATGAAAGATGTAATTCCTAATAGGTTCTTAACTTTGTTTGTTTGCTAAGGCATCGGTTGATGAGTCAAAATTATGGCATAGAAGGCTAGGTCACCTTAATTTCAAAACAATCAATAAACGGTAAAGGGAAACTTAGTGAGACGGTTACCTTCTAACGTTTTTGAGTGTAAAGAACTTTGTGTGGCTTGTCAGAAAGGAAAACAACATAGAGCCTCTTGTAAGACCAAGACTGTAAACACCATTACACAACCACTGTTTATGCTTCATATGGACTTATTTGGCCCTACCTTTGTTAAAAGTTTGAACCATAAGCAGTATTGCCTAGTTATCACTGATGATTATAGTAGAGTTTCTTGGGTATACTTTTTAGCTGCTAAGAGTGAAACTAGTGAAATCCTCAAGAGTTTCATTACTAAGATAGAAAATCAAGTAAACCATAAGGTTAAAGTAATCAGATGTGATAATGGAACTGAGTTTAAAAATGATGTGATGAATCAGTTCTGTATGGCTAAGGGTATTGAAAGACAGTTTAGTATTGCTAGGACACCACAACAAAATGGTGTAGATGAAAGGAAAAATAGAACACTAATTGAGGTTGCTAGAACAATGTTGTCAGAATCTAAGTTACCAACTACCTTTTGGGCTGAAGCTGTAGGAACTGCATGTTATGTGCAGAATAGAAGCAAGGTAGTGAAGCCTCATAACAAGACCCCCTGTGAGCTGTTATATGATAGGAAGCCTATGATAGCATTCCTTAAACCTTTTGGGTGTCCTGTTACTATCTTAAATACCATAGACTACCTAGGCAAGTTTCAAGAAAAAGTAGATGATGGATACTTTCTTGGCTATTCTTCAAATAGCAAAGCCTTTATAGTATACAATAGGAGGACCAGAATAGTAGAAGAAAACTTACATGTTAAGTTTAGTGAAGAGTCTCCTAGTGTTGAGACAAAAGGACCTGAGTGGCTGTTTAAGATTGATATGCTAACCAAATCTATGAATTACGAGCCTATCATTGCAGGTACATCCACTAATGTTGATGCAGGTTCTCAAAAGGATTCTGAAAGAGAAGCAAATTCTAAGGAAGCTGATTCTCTAAAGGAATTCTATTTGCTTGAAAAGTGGAAAGTTGGTCCTGTCTTACCCATCATTGATAAGAAGAGTCCCACTGATGATGATGTTTTAGATTCTGGAAGCAAGGGTGATCATCATCAAGATAAAGAAGAGTTGTTGCATGATAATTCAGTGTCAGTAGAAGAAATTGCAAGAAAGAAGAAAAATTCTAAAAGCACTGCTAAGCCAAGTACTAGCACTGCTAGTACAAGTGCAACCCCGGCTGCAGATTCTGATGAAAATACTTTCTTTGGACCCACTGCTAAGCCACTTTTTGGTAAAGATGAGTATCCCACTGATCTTGACATGCCTGGATTGGAAGAAAGGGATACTCCCAATGATGATGAAAATATGGATGACTTTTTCCACAATGCTGATATTACAAATTTGGATACAGTCATCATAGAAAGTCCAATTCCTACTATCAGAGTTCATAAGAATCATCCCAAAGAGAAAATTCTTGGAGATCTGAATACTCCAGTTCAAACAAGAAGCAGATCTTTGAGTAATAAAATCTTTCCTGAACAAGGTTTCTTTGCCATATCACTTCACAAAAGGAATAGTCATAAAGATCTGTAAAATTGTTTATTTGCTTGCTTTCTGTCTCAAAAGGAGCCCAAGAGAGTTGAAGAAGCTTTATCAGAAGAAGGATGGGTTGAATCAATGCAAGAGGAGCTGTTGCAGTTCAAGCTTTAAGAGGTATGGACATTGGTTGATCTACCTAATGGAAAAAGGGCTATTGGAACAAATGGGTGTTCAGAAACAAAAGGGATGATAGAGGTATTGTGGTAAGGAACAAATCTAGGTTGGTTGCTCAGGGATACACACAAACTGAAGGTCTGGATTATGATGAAGTATTTGCACCTATTGCTAGAATAGAGGCTATTAGATTGTTCTTGGCTTATGCTTCATTTAAGAATTTTGTGGTATTCCAAATGGATGTGAAGAGTGCCTTTCTGTATGGTACTATTGATGAGGAGGTCTATGTTTGTCAACCTCCAGGTTTTGAAGATCCTGATCATCCTGATAAGGTCTATAGGGTGAAAAAGGCTATGTATGGTTTGAATCAAGCTCCTAGGGCATGGTATGAGTGCCTTTCTACTTATTTGATGGACAATGGCTTCAAGAGGGGACTGATTGATAAGACTTTGTTCATAAGGAAGCTCAAGGATGATATATTGTTGGTTCAAGTTTATGTTGATGACATCATTTTTGGCTCAACCAATAAGGAGCTGTGCAAAGACTTTGAGAAACTTATGCATGATAAGTTTCAGATGAGTTCCATGGGTGAACTCACTTTCTTTTTGGAGCTACAGATTCAACAAAGGACTGATGGTATTTTCATTAGTCAAGACAAGTATGTAGCAGATGTCCTGAAGAAGTTTGGGTTTCAGGATGTAAAGAGTGCTAGTACACCAATGGAGACTCAGAAACCACTGCTACCAGATGATGGAAGTCCCAAAGTTGATTTGAAGTTGTATAGGTCCATGATTGGATCCTTGATGTATCTCACTGCATCTTGGCCAGATATTATGTTCTCAGTATGTGTGTGTGCAAGGTTTCAAGTCACACCCAACACAACATACTTGAATGCTGTGAAGAGAATTTTTAGATATCTTAAGGGTCATCCTAAATTGGGCCTTTGGTATTCTAAGGATTCAACATTTGATTTGGTGGCCTATACAAACAGTGATTATGCTGGAGCTAGTTTGGATAGGAAGTCTACTACTGGAGGATGTCAGTTTTTAGGAAGCAGATTAATCTCATGGCAGTGTAAGAAGCAGACAATTGTGGCCAATTCTACAACGGAAGGCGAGTATGTGGGCTGCCTTGCTAGTTCTTTGTGGTCAAGTGCTTTGGATTCGTAATCAATTGTTGGACTTTGGGTACAATTTTATGCATACTAAGATTTACATTGATAATAAATGAGAATATGCATAATTAAAAATCTGCTTTGCATTCTAGAACTAAACATATTGAGATTAGGCATCATTTTATTAGAGATTGTAATGAGAAAAGGTTGATTCAAATGGTCAAAATCCATACCGATTTCAATGTTGCCGATCTTCTTACTAAAGCTTTTGATGTGGGAGGTTTCAAAGACCTTGTAGTCGATATTGGAATGATAAATCTCTAAATCTCAAATTTGTTTTGTAAAAGTTTGTAAAAAGTTATGTACTGTTATTAGTTGATCTTAGTATTGCTTGTTTTGTTCTATCCACTGTTAGTTTTGTTTTATCCACTGCGTGTTTCTTTGGGTTCCCACTAACTATTTTGCAGAGAAAATGAAATTAATCCCATCCAGTATGCTGCAATTGACTTAAAAGACACACATGGTATTATTATTATTGATAAAACTGCATCCTAAGATGCAGATGTTATAACCATGGAGCACTGACTACCAGCAGACTACATCACAAGACAACTTCCTAAAACAACCTACTAAAGACACAAGCTTCACAAACTTCCCCCATACCACCTAAGGCTTCTTAGCAATGCCCCACTCTGGCATCTCCTTCTGAACCCTTGGTCCACCAATCACATCCCAAACCTTGGGGCATGCAAGCCCAAACACCCTACCTCTGACAGGTGGTGATGATGATGATGGACCCTCTGGTGGTGGAAGTAGTGCCTGCACAGGAGGGGCTTGAAGTTCTTCTGGTGGAATGACTGCAGCAAGGGAGGCACAACATGGACTCTTGAAGAAGTTTCATCATCTGTACCTTCATATGGAGACACATAACTTGGCATGGAGCTTAGGTCTGAACTGGACTCTTTCATGATAGCATCTTGTAGTCTTGGTTGGATGGCAGAAGGTCCAGCAGCTGAAGGGTTTACTTTCTCACATGAAAGAGTATTCCTTGGTGGAAAGTAGTTGCTCCAACCACCTTTAGAAGAACCTGTATAAGTTCTTTTCTTTGATGACACTTCCTCATCAACCCTGCCCGTTTTTAAAAACTCTTCCCAAACACTGTCAGAAGAGGAGCTGTCAGTTGAAAGGTTGATGGGATTTGAGTTACTCATGATCTTTGGTGAGATGGTGTTTGCAAGTATTTTTAGTGAGAGAATTTTGGGAATGTGAGTGATATTTGTGATATGTGAGAAAGATGGTCTTAAATAGAGTTAATATGATATCAGGGAGTTAAATGTGGGGAAGGTGTGAGTAGTTGAGGAGTAAATAAAGTCTTTTGACTTTGTTAGACGATTCAGTGACTTGGAGTTGACCTTTTGACTGGGTGATTAGTATTGTTCTAACCACTGCTAGTATTCATTTTGAAACCACTCCTTGTTTTACTAACCACTGCTAACCTTAACCATATTTCTTGTTTTTGGTTTGTGCGGTGATGTGCAGGTATGGAGGACTTATGTATAAATTGGAGATTTTTGGAGCTATCGCTGTGTTTTGTGATAAAAAAAATGTGAATCTTTTGTAATCCTTTGTATTTATGCTTGCTTTCACTATTTTTGGCTTAGGTTTGGTTGTTGTAATCTTAGTCATGGAATTGGGGAGTGATTACTGTATCCACTGCTAGAGCATTTCAAACCACTGCTAGTGGTTTTCAATACACTGCCATAGTATTGCTGCTGATGGATACTTGAGGGGCGGTTTTGTAACTTTGGCGATAACGTATTTATTTCCCCAAATCACTGCCAGATCATTTACTTGATCTTCAAATCACTTCCAAATTGGCGCCTATCACAAACCCTAACCACTCCCAACTGTTTAATTCACAATCCCACATCATATCACATCACTAATCACAATGCCGTTGCTGTATTCCAAAACTCATAACCTAGTTGCTTATTTGATCAAAAACAATCAATCAGCAGGCTTTCATGAGATGATTGATTTCCTTAACCACGGTCCCATACACTATGCATTAACTGTAGCACCAACAATTCTTAAAACATATGTCCATCACTTTTGGTGGAATGTTGAGATACAAGAGAGAGATGGATTAGAGGTTCTTCGGACGGTTGTGGATGAGAATGAGATTTTGGTTAATGAGGAGGTTATTAGGACTATCTTGAAGTTAAAGGATGCTGATGGGGTGATTAATCTTTCAGATGCTGCTATTTTTTAAGGGTTAGAGAGATTAGGTTATGAACGGAGAGAAGGTAGAACTAAATTTCATAAAGGTATGTTTTCACGTCAGTGGAAGTTTTTGATCCACACTTTGTTGATGTGTGTGAGTAATAAGATCACAGGGTTTGATGAGTTTCCCTCAAAAATTGCATCTGCAATTATTTGCCTTTCTGAAAGGAGAAAATTTAATTGGTCTAGAATGATTTTTGATGGTTTTTTGAAGAACATTAGGGAGAAGGGTAAGTATTACTTGTACCCTAGGTTCATTCAACTGATTGTGGATAGTCAGATTGCAGAACCTATTGATCATCATAAGGAGTATGAGGTTCTTATATGCTTCCTAAGGTTTTTGCACACATGAGGCATAAGAATCCCAATTTCAAAGGCAGAGTTACCCCTTTGTTTCCTAATATGATTCCTTTGCCAGATATTCCTGACTTTGATGATGTATCTGACCCACAACCTTCCCAATCCACTGAAGCTGAAAGCCCTACTACTACAACTGAAACCGCGGCTATGACACTTACACCCACTGCTGTTACAACTGAACTCACTGCTGGAACCTTAACTTCAATCTCTGAACCCACTAGGATTATATGATCTCGGTATTATTACGTTGATCAGGCGTCATAATACTTGCATCACATAACAAGTTCTTATTGTCATTATATTCGGTCTCGGGTCATGACAAAACACATAACTAATATCATAACAAAGCATACCACATACAGATAATACGAGATAGCAAGTAACATACTATAACAAACCGGATACACATGAGTATACTATCATGATGGCCATACTTCATCAAGCGGTAATCAAACAACATTACTAAGAAAACGAATAGGCGATTTAAACTTATGAGAACTAACGGAAACTTAACGAATCTAGTAGAAGCAACAACAGACAGAACTATACTTTCAAAACTTTGTTTATTTCCATTAATCAAACAAAATTTGAGAATCGTCTTAAGATGAACTTCCAAAACAAAACTTAAAATCCAGATTCAAACGTCAAATGAAAACAAAGGACCTAGCTCAAAATCAAACTCGAAAATTCTCATAAGGAGGACAACTAATCGAGCTTAAATTCCTATTCTTGTGTCGGATTAAACCTACTAGTAGTCAGAGACTCCAAATCCGAATCCACCTCGTATTCTTCCTCATGACTTATTACTAACGATCCGAAAGAAAAGCGGGATATACCGAATGCTAAGCGATAAAACTTCATGATTCACACCGAGTTCGAACAGATCGAGAGAAAAGCAATACAGATCGTAATCACTTATCGAATATCAAATCGCCTTGAAACGCATGACAAAGCGAATCGAGTGACATAAGTCGCGCCCAAATCTTATAAAGTAGATGAATCTTCACGGCCGGTTGAATCTTGTCTCCGTCTCTTGCGCCTTTGGTTGGTCCATCCAACTTCCTCCAACATCCTCGATGTCTCCAACAAGACGGGCAATGAGTGTGGGCTCGCTTACGAACCTCTCCAAAGACAGAACCGTCGCGAAGAACGCGGTCGGCACCATCTTCTTCGGCTCCACGGGTAGTCTCCATCTAACGATCGACAAACGGACGGCGAAAACAAAATAACAAAATTCGATGCGAACAAAGGAGGCCAATCGGTGAAGGCAAAAGGATATCAAGTCAACCGAGCGACCATCAAAAGGAATCGAAAAATTTACGAGCAGGCGAAACCTAATGTCTACCCACTTCTCACGGTCATAGCCTAAGCTCTAAGGGTCCTAAAACCTAGAGCTCGATACCATAAATTGTAACACCCCAACCCGACAAGGGTAAAGATATCACAATACGGTTTCATATCGAACTTTAACTAATGTACAATAGCGAAACCTTTACAAAACTTACAAAGATAATATAAATAACTTATATTCAAAATAAATCTAAGATCTCTATGGTAAAAATCTTGCTCTCAGCTCTACTCTCAACCCAGATCAGCTATCCCATAAGCTCATCTTGAATGCTAAATACCTGCCGCAGGAAAAGAAAAGTGTGGCTGAGCTTACAAAGCCCAGTGAACAGATATAACGAAACAAAAGCTAAACAAACAAATATACGAATAACAAAATAAAATGAAATAATGACGAAGGATCTTTTAGGATTCTGCGGAAACATAAATATACAGAAATCCAAACAACCACATAACCCATTAAACAACTCATAGCACATTAATGACACAAACACAAACAACCAAACACTTAGCATATCAAGAGCAAATAGATTACATATAAACCAAACGAAAAGTATAAAACTAACGAAAACACTTTCTAGAAAATAAACATGGCATTCAACAAATTAATTAACCTTCACTTAACACATTTAAAACATTAAAGCAACAATGAAATAGCGATCAAAACATGGCGGGTCTCACAAATAAATAGAAACATGGTAAACTCACTATAATTAAAAATACCAAACAAAACATAGCATAACCATTAGCAATTATCAAAACAGATATCATAAGCTAAACCGGTTCTCGGATCAAATCCTAACATCGCTAATTTAAGCATGGCAGTCACATAGGCGAATAAAACACTAACGATAAGCAAAGTTCACAAAATTAAGCGAACAAATTATACATACTAAACTTATAGAATACTCACTTTCATACTAGCACATTCATCTCACAGATCAACGAATCCACATAACGATAAACTAACATAATATCAGATGACAGCATATGAATCATATTTAAACATATTAATCATAACCTAGCATAGCAGACGGTAGTCACATAAACATACAAAAGCATAAACACATATAATAGCATATAATAAGCCTTGCACATAATCATAAACATTTGAACATACCAAATCATAATCAGAATTCTTATCATAGAAATAACAAATACAGATTTAGTTAACTACCTCGAGCCCAGAACATATCATATCAGAAACATCATACATATATAGAGAAATAATCTCGAAAATAATTTGGAGTAGCTAGCTCCCTGAAGTTGTGAAGACGCGTATTGCACCGACATCATTCACCGACAAATCATATCGGATAACGGATCGATCTAGGATGCATCCATACGCCCGAGACATATATAGGTAATATAATACCAACCGAGCTCATAACAAATAACGAGATAAGGGACGTGATGAACATCACTTTATCGCCCCTAGAGTCATATCGAGGTGCATCATCGATACGGACATGGAACCCCATGACTAGTGAAATATTTGGCTCGGTGTCAAACTAACTCGGTCGGATAAAAGTTCAATTATAACGTAAGTCTTATTCAAACACATGGTGCAGAAGGAACATATCAATATCTTATATCATAAGGTTCATATTCAAATATAATAAGGTTCATCGATTACACATATCAAAGTCTTCCTAACATAAAGTTCAAATCGGATATCTCATGGTTCCATAAAGCATAAGTTCGGATAAGCAACAAATCACACAATCAGAAAAGGGTTCATAGCAATGGCATTGGAAACCCTAATAAGTAAAATGGAAAGACTAACGAAAGAACATCAGAAGGAACCTTTAGTAAGAAGGTCAGAATGTATGTACGATAACATAAGTGTCTTAAGGTAAGACAGAATATCCGTACCTTAAAGCAATTGAGAGCAAAGTAACGAATGAACGAATACGAAGATGTAACGTCGCGTCTCCTCCAACGAATCTACACGGATTATGATTTATTTAATATTTATTAGCATCTTTAATATTATAACGGATTTATCGCATTAATACTTTTAGTGTTGTCGGATATTCTCATTTTAGTGACGTATTTAAATTACAACATTTTAGGGTATTCCTCATTAATTCACCAACTTCCTATTTAGATTCTAGGGTTTCCCATATTCCTTAAATATTACTAAATACGCATTAAATTCACATAATACTTCTTTTAATGATTCCCAATTTAACCTAGAACGTAAATGATAACAAACCGAAATTAACTTAACTCATGCGTGTCTCTACAAAATCAATTTACACTTGTTGAACCCATAATTACTCAGAATTACAAATTACACCCTTGACATCTTTAAGTTCACAATCTCACCTTACTTTATCAGATTTTACACTTTTAACCCAAAAGGTTTTAGAATTTACAAAACGTACCCTAATAAGTTAAATACGACTCGAATAGCCCTTTAATTATCCAAAATCACATGTTTAACCCCCACACTTATTTTTATACGTTTAGTACAAGTATTTTACTGTTTACAAAAATAACCTTTAAGTTTTATAATTTACAAAACCAACCCAAAACTTTTAATTAAATCCGAATAGACATAATTCAAGTTCAAACCCTAAACCTAGGTTAAACCGATCATTAGCTCATCATTACTACTTCATTAATTACCTTCAATGATTACAAGGAAACCCTAGTTCATGAAAACCCTAATCGTCCCTTTTAAAAACCTTCCTTTTTCCATGTTTAATCAAACCATAAAACTCAAAACAATTCATACAAGCTTGAATTCACAAATATGTATTTTATTCAGGTCTTATATCATATAATAGCTTCGGAAAATCAATTCATGATCTCTAAAAATATTATACACCCATTCGTTATTTGTATACGCTTTTTAGGGTTTTAGATTCCAAATAATTCCATACGACTTATTAAACATGCATGGCTAATTTTATGTGTTCCATATGACTTATAGGACTGAAATCAACATTAGGAACTTACCCTTGATGAGCTTGGATCGTTAGAACAAAAGAAGCACAAAAACCCTTCTCGCCGAAACCCTAATTCACTCAAAACCTCACCACGACTAAAACAGCAACTTAGGACTTCGACTACTATTTTTCCCACCTTCTTTACCTTCAAACTTGTCCAAGAAAATTGGTCTCAAGCTCTGGAAACTGGAAATCGAATTATGAAGGGTTTTGAAGTCGGTTTGATGAAAATCGGTATTTAGGGATTATTATGAACCGAATATATGTATATATATACTTTTCCAATTTTTCTTGTGGGCTTTATAATGTATTGGACTTAAAATAAATGGTCTCTAAATTTTATAACTTTATATTGGGCTTTTAATTAATTAAATTATCTTATAAAACTAAAATAATATTTTCGGCTAATTATAAAAAAATACATAATTGATTTTATAAAATTATAATCTATAAAATTAACTTTACAAAGTCATTCAAGATTTATTTGGATCATATGTGATATTTCTTATAAGTTTTTCTGAATTTACATAGCTCATTTGGTATTGTGTTTATTTAATTATTCTTGCTTTTGATCATAAGGGTATTTTGGTCTTTTTGTGAATTTTAGAAATTCAGGTATTACAATTTCTTCCCCTCTAAAAAGAAATTTCGTCCTCGAAATTGAACAAGACGGAATAGTATGGCCACAAATGTGGATTACGAAACTTCATGGAATATACGACGAATGCTAATCGTATACTTATTAAAGTATTAGCGATGAAGTGATGAGATAAAGAAAATTCAAAAACAATCTAACTTACGGTATCTAATGATGAAAACTATCATATGCATAGATGGAACGAATCCTAACGGTCTACTAATCGCGGAGTATGTGGAGACACACGAGATCTAAAGAAGCATAACAATATATAGGTTAACACGTAATAATAACAACCGGATCCCAATGGTACAAAACTTATATGCAACATATACCGACGAAAATCTCATAATCAGATACAGAATCTCAACCCAATATGAAAAGTACCAAATATCGGATACAAGGCAAATCCATACACATATCAATCACAGGCATTTCCCAGACGTCGTATACCTTCAATAGGTTCAGATTATATGATCTCGGTATTATTACGTTGATCAGGCGTCATAATACTTGCATCACATAACAAGTTCTTATTGTCATTATATTCGGTCTCGGGTCATGACAAAACACATAACTAATATCATAACAAAGCATACCACATACAGATAATACACAGATAGCAAGTAACATACTATAACAAACCAGATACACATGAGTATACTATCATGATGGCCATACTTCATCCAAGCGGTAATCAAACAACATTACTAAGAAAACGAATAGCTGACGAAACTTATGAGAACTAACGGAAACTTAACGAATCTAGTAGAAGCAACAACAGACAGGAACTATACTTTCAAAACTTTGTTTTATTTCCATTAATCAAACAAAATTTGCAGAATCGTCTTAAGATGAACTTCCAAAACAAAACTTAAAAATCCCAGATTCAAACGTCAAATGAAAACAAAAGGACCTAGCTCAAAATCAAACTCAGAAAATTCTCATAAGGAGGACAACTAATCAGAAGCGCAAATTCCTATTCTTGTGTCGGATTAAACCTACTAGTAGCCGTAGACTCCAAATCCGAATCCACCTCGTATTCTTCCTCATGACTTATTACTAACGATCCAGAAAGAAAAGCTGGGATATACCAGAATGCTAAACGATAAAACTTCATGATTCACACCAAGTTCCGAACAGATCAGAGAAAAGCAATACAGATCAGAATCACTTATCAGAATATCAAATCGTCTTGAAACGCATGACAAACGAATCAGAGTGACATAAGTCGCGCCCAAATCTTATAAAGTAGATGAATCTTCTCAGCCACCGGTTGAATCTTGTCTCCGTCTCTTGCGCCTTTGGTTGGTCCATCCAACTTCCTCCAACAACATCCCGATGTCTCCAACAAAGACGGCAGAATGAGTGTGGCTTCGCTTCACGAACCTCTCCAAAGACAGAACCGTCGCGAACGCAGGGTCGGCACCATCTTCTTCGCTCCACGGGTAGTCTCCATCTAACGATCGACAAGCGGACGGCGAAAACAAAATAACAAAATTCGATGCGAACAAAGGAGGGCCAATTCGGTGAAGGCAAAAGGATATCAAGTCAAATCGAGCGACCATCAAAAGGAATCGAAAAATTTACGAGCAGACGGAAACCTAATGTCTACCCACTTCTCACGTGTCATAGCCTAAGCTCTAAGGGTCCTAAAACCTAGAGCTCGATACCATAAATTGTAACACCCTAACCCGAGCAAGGGTAAAGATATCTGTCTGGTTTCATATCGAACTTTAACTAATGTACAATAGCGGAAACCTTTACAAAACTTACAAAAGATAATATAAATAACTTATATTCAAAATAAATCTAAGATCTCTATGGTAAAAATCTTGCTCTCACTCTACTCTCAACCCGGATCGGCTATCCCATAAGCTCATCTTGAATGCTAAATACCGCCGCAGAAAAGAAAAGTGCGCCGAGCTTACAAAGCCCGGTGAATGATATAACGAAACAAAAGCTAAACAAAACAAATATCTGAATAACAAAATAAAATGAAATAATGACGAAGGATCTTTTAGGATTCTGCGGAAACATAAATATACAGAAATCCAAACAACCACATAACCCATTAAACAACTCATAGCACATTAATGACACAAACACAAACAACCAAACACTTAGCATATCAAGAGCAAATAGATTACATATAAACCAAACGAAAAGTATAAAACTAACGAAAACACTTTCTAGAAAATAAACATGGCATTCAACAAATTAATTAACCTTCACTTAACACATTTAAAACATTAAAGCAACAGCGGAAATAGCAGTCCAAAACATGGCAGTCTCACAAATAAATAGAAACATGGTAAACTCACTATAATTAAAAATACCAAACAAAACATAGCATAACCATTAGCAATTATCAAAACAGATATCATAAGCTAAACCGGTTCTCGATCAAATCCTAACATCGTGAGAATTTAAGCATGGCAGTCACATAGGCGATAAAACACTAACGTATAAGCAAAGTTCACAAAATTAACTAAACAAATTATACATACTAAACTTATAGAATACTCACTTTCATACTAGCACATTCATCTCACGATCAACGAATCCACATAACGATAAACTAACATAATATCAGATGATGAGATATGAATCATATTTAAACATATTAATCATAACCTAGCATAGCAGACGGTAGTCACATAAACATACAAAAACATAAACACATATAATAGCATATAATAAGCCTTGCACATAATCATAAACATTTGAACATACCAAATCATAATCAGAATTCTTATCATAGAAATAATAAATACAAATTTAGTTAACTACCTCGAGCCCAGAACATATCATATCAGAAACATCATACATATATAGAGAAATAATCTCAGAAAATAATTTGGAGTAGCTAGCTCCCGAAGTTGTGAAGACGCAGTATTGCACACGACATCATTCACCGACAAATCATATCGGATAATGATCGATCTAGGATGCATCCATACGCCCACGAGACATATATAGGTAATATAATACCAACCGAGCTCATAACAAATAACGAGATAAGGGACGTGGCGAACATCACTTCATCGCCCTAGAGTCATATCGAGGTGCATCATCGATACGGACATGGAACCCCATGACTAGTGAAATATTTGGCTCGGGTGTCAAACTAACTCAGGTCAGACAAAAGTTCAATTATAATGTAAGTCTTATTCAAACACATGGTGCAGCAAGGAACATATCAATATCTTATATCATAAGGTTCATATTCAAATATAATAAGGTTCATCAGTTACACATATCAAAGTCTTCCTAACATAAAGTTCAAATCAGATATCGCATGGTTCCATAAAGCATAAGTTCAGATAAGCAACAAATCACACAATCAGAAAAGGGTTCATAGCAATGGCATTGGAAACCCTAATAAGTAAAATGGAAAGACTAACGAAAGAACATCAGAAGGAACCTTTAGTAAGAAGGTCAGAATGTATGTACGATAACATAAGTGTCTTAAGGTAAGACAGAATATCCGTACCTTAAAGCAATTGAGAGAAAAGTAACGAATGAACGAATACGAAGATGTAACGTCGCGTCTCCTCCAACGAATCTACACGGATTATGATTTATTTAATATTTATTAGCATCTTTAATATTATAACGGATTTATCGCATTAATACTTTTAGTGTTGTCAGGATATTCTCATTTTAGTGACAGACGAAATTACAACATTTTAGGGTATTCCTCATTAATTTACCAACTTCCTATTTAGATTCTAGGGTTTCCCATATTCCTTAAATATTACTAAATACGCATTAAATTCACATAATACTTCTTTTAATGATTTCCCAATTTAACCTAGAACGTAAATGATAACAAACCGAAATTAACTTAACTCATGCGTGTCTCTACAAAAATCAATTTACACTTGTTGAACCCATAATTACTCAGAATTACAAATTACACCCTTGACATCTTTAAGTTCACAATCTCACCTTACTTTATCAGATTTTACACTTTTAACCCAAAAGGTTTTAGAATTTACAAAACGTACCCTAATAAGTTAAATACGACTCGAATAGCCCTTTAATTATCCAAAATCACATGTTTAACCCCCACACTTATTTTTATACGTTTATTACAAGTATTTTACTGTTTACAAAAATAACCTTTAAGTTTCATAATTTACAAAACCAACCTAAAACTTTTATTTAAATCCGAATAGACATAATTCAAGTGCAAACCCTAAACCTAGGTTAAACCAATCATTAGCTCATCATTACTACTTCATTAATTACCTTCAATGATTACAAGGAAACCCTAGTTCATGAAAACCCTAATCGTCCCTTTTAAAAACCTTCCTTTTTCCATGTTTAATCGATCCATAAAACACAAAACAATTCATACAAGCTTCGAATTCACAAATATGTATTTTATTCAGGTCTTATATCATATAATAGCTTCTGGAAAAATCAATTCATGATCTCTAAAAATATTATACACCCATTCGTTATTTGTATACGCTTTTTAGGGTTTTAGATTCCAAATAATTCCATACGACTTATTAAACATGCATGGCTAATTTTTATGTGTTCCATATGACTTATAGGACTGAAATCAACATTAGGAACTTACCCTTGATGAGCTTGGATCGTTAGAACAAAAGAAGCACAAAAACCCTTCTCGCCGAAACCCTAATTCACTCAAAAACTCACCACGACTAAAACAGCAACTTAGGACTTCGACTACTATTTTTCCCACCTTCTTTACCTTCAAACTTGTCCAAGAAAATTGGTCTCAAGCTCTGAAAACTGGAAATCGAATTATGAAGGGTTTTGAAGTCGGTTTGATGAAAATCGGTATTTAGGGATTATTATGAACCGAATATATGTATATATATATACTTTTCCAATTTTTCTTGTGGGCTTTATAATGTATTGGACTTAAAATAAATGGTCTCTAAATTTTATAACTTTATATTGGGCTTTTAATTAATTAAATTATCTTATAAAACTAAAATAATATTTTCGCTAATTATAAAAAATACATAATTGATTTTATAAAATTATAATCTATAAAATTAACTTTACAAAGTCATTCAAGATTTATTTGGATCATATGTGATATTTCTTATAAGTTTTTCTGAATTTACATAGCTCATTTGGTATTGTGTTTATTTAATTATTCTTGCTTTTGATCATAAGGGTATTTTGGTCTTTTTGTGAATTTTAGAAATTCAGGTATTACAATCATAGAGCATGGCAAAGAAGTAATTGAGATTACAGGAGCTGATGGGTGGAAAGGTACATATCTCAATTTTGGATTGTTATTGGACTGTATGACTAAAGATGATCTTGAACAACTATGGAAGGTAATGGAATTTAGGTATGGTAAGTTTGGTCCATCTGGAGAGTTAGCTAAATTTGTATGGACTTCTGTAAAGAATTTGTGTCAGCCTAATCCTAATGAAGAATTTTGGGGAGACTGTGAAGTAGTTGATTGGTTGTTGTATTCATATTGCAAAGTTCATGCTGTGCAGACCACAAAAGAGAAGTTCTTTATGTTTGCTAATAAGGATTATCCAATATCAAAGAATGTGGCCAGAAAAATGTTGGAAGCTAAACTTAATCCACAAGGAACAAAGACTACACATCCTATTATTGATAAACTGTTTCAAAAGATTGAAAAGATTGCAGACATACAAGGAGCTTTCCCAATTAAGGCTAAACCTCAAGGAAGACTGAAGAGGAAGGCTGTTATGTCTAAAGCTGTGGATTTTGCATCTAAGTCAGAGACTGAAGAGGAGATTGTAGAAAGTAAGAAAAGGTTGATGGTTCTTACTAAATTGTCAAAAGAAACAGAACCAGAGGTTAGTGGTACAATATCTCTTACAAGTCTTCATCAGATAATTTCTTATACATTTGAGCTTAATATGAATGGAGGATATTGGGAGTTTGAAAGAGCCAATGGTGAGAGTTTTGGTTGTATCAAATTTTCACAAATGCTTTACTATTTGGAAAGAGATGATCAGATGGCTATCTGGATGTTATATAAAGATAGATTTGGAGGACTGGCACCAACTGACTATCATGAGAGGATTGTTTATTATAATTTGAAGATGATCTTTGAACCTACTCATGATGAACCTGAATGGAAAGGACTCTACAATGGCAGTGTTTCAAGTTGGTATTTGTATCGATGATTGTGGAGTTCATGTACTATCTGCTTCGGAGAAGTTATTCATATGTGTTGAAACCGATTATCCAAATTTGAATACTCATCCGAAGTCATTACTCAGATGTTACAGCCTCGTGGATTGAAATTTCAGAAACCCTTTGAATATCAAGCTTACAGGTTGCTGAGGAAATTTGAAAATATTTTGAATCCTGATAAGTGTTTGGATACATCCTCCAAGTAAGAAGTTTTGAGCTTAAAAGAAACTTGATGTTTTGTTGGTAAATATCAAGTTTAGGGGAGGATTGTTGGGTTTTAGGTTCCACTGATCAGGAATTATTCTAAGTATTGGAACCACTGCTAGAGTAAATGTAACCACGACTAGAAGAAGGAATCCACTATTGGAGTTAAACCACGGTATTAGTATAGTGAAACCACGGCTAACGTATTGTAACCACTGCTAGTCTATTTAGTCGGTTTAATATTTTGTATTAGATAAATATGGAAAAGATATTTATCTTGTAGGTTACGTATTGTATTATGTAAAGGACACCTTAGCCTATAAAAGGAGGTCCTAGGTTAGATTAGATATACGTGTGTTTTGATATATCTAAGGTCATTCTCAGAAAACCCTAACCGATTCTCTCCTATGGCGATTTTTTAACCCTAACACCTCTAATTCGTTTTTCCTTCTAATCTGCCTAAAACCTTGGATTCTTAGCATCGATCCAATCTTGTTATTGATTAACTTCAATGTTAATTGGTTCCTGATTTGATTGGTGTTTTGTTTCTCTCGTTTTAGTTACTTTTGAAGAATCTTTTTTTTAGGGTTTTAATAATCGTTTTTTGGTTCATATAAGATTAACGTGATCCTAACTTGTTAGGGTTACTTTGGATTCTGATTGTATACATCCAAGAGTGCCTTTAACGTGATTAATTCTATCTTGGATCATCATACATGGGGGCTGGTTAGTTTTCTGGGACGTGCGTCTTAAAACCCTAACGTTAGTTAGGGTTTTCTCTTGTTCGGTTTTCTTGGTTTTTGCTGGGTGAAGTCGGGTCTTGGGATTGTTAGTGGGGTTGTGGAGAGATGGACAAAGGTTTTTTGAACAAGGATAGCTCTTTGGTGAAAGCTACAAAAACAGCCACCAACTTGGCCGATCAAGTTGGTGTGAACACGGACACGAATCCATATCATAGGGTTGATATTCAGGCGTTGGAAGCTAGGTTCAAACGTCTCAAAGGTGAACGTGGTATTGAGGGTGACACTGCTGGTCCTGAGTTGCGTAAAGCTGCTAGGGTTGTTCTAAACCCTAGGACGCATGATGTTCATTCAGATTCTGTTTGGGGTAATACTAATCTGGAAAACACAAGTTATAGTGCTACGTTTGTGGGTGGGTTGGATTCTGCTGCTGATGTGGTGAATTCTAATTCTGGTCCTAATGTGAGTACACCCAAGAACGTGGTAAATGCTTCTACTTCTGGTCCTAACGTGATTGGTAGTGAAAACAATGAAGTGAGGTCATTTGCTAATGTATTAAACCCGGAACGTGTCTCTAGGAAAGTTAATTTCCGTGCCTTGGTGAATGAGACTCGCATTGAAAATCATGATACGGTGCTTCCAAAGGCTGCTATGTAGGGTGTATTCAACCGATATGATCATACACTTGTTGGCTTCTTTGTTGGCAAGAATGTTGCATTTCCATTGGTTCAGAACTACGTCACCAACACATGGGGTAAGTTTGGTTTTAAGAAACTAATGAAGAATGATGATGGTGTTTTCCTCTTTAAATTCGATTCTAAAGAGGGTGTTGAGAATGTTCTTCAACGGGGCCCTTGGATAATTCGCAATTCTCCTCTCATTCTCACTAAATGGACTCCAGATGTGCTATTGTATAAAAGTGAGGTTACTAGAGTTCCCGTTTGGATTAAATTGCATAATGTGCCATTACTTGCATATTCGGAAGATGGGTTGAGCTTAATTGCTACTCAAGTGGGAAGCCGATTATGTTAGATGCTTTACTAGTTCCATGTGTGTTGATTCATGGGGTCGCATAAGTTTTGCACGTGCTCTTGTGGAATTATCATCAGAATCTGAGCTAAAACATGCGGTGACTATGGCGATCCCTAATAAGGATGATAGTGGTTTTACTACGGCAAGTATCAAGGTGGAATATGAATGGCAGCCGCCACATTGTGTGGAATGTAAAGTGTTTGGGCATGTTACTGCTTGTTGTCCTAAGAGTATTAAGGAGCAAAATGATGTCCCTCCCACCACGAATGTGGAAGAACCTGATGATGGTTTTAAGGTGGTGCAGAATCGGAAAGGCAAACCAAAAGGTACGAAGATGACTGGTGGTATTAATATGGGAAAGGGTCCTAGATTTGCACCTAGGAAGCAGGTATATGTTGCAAAGACGAAGACACCGGCAGCTGCTAGTGTTAATGCTACAGGTACTCCAATCACTACGTCTAACCCTTTTGGGACTCTTGAGGTGGAAGATGATACAGGCATCCCAAGTACTGTGGTTGAATCTATTACTGACGAGGCGAAGACTGGGAAGTCTTCTGGTACTACTAAGGAAGCAGGTATTGATGGTTCTCGGGGGAAGGACTCTCGTATTGGTGAGGCGTCTAAGCCTCCGGAGACTGTGACTTCTTTTGCTACCAAGGCAAGTAATCCGTTTTCTAAAGTCGGGAATGTGACATGTTCTGACAGTGAAGAGGATGAGGTTTTGGAGCCAGATAACCCTATGGCGTCATTTTGGCTTCGGGGTGGTGGGGGTTTTGATCTTGAAGATTTTGATGATTATGCTGAGCAAGTCTACGATCTACCGAGACACTTGGAGGATATGTGTGACATGTATGATGTTAGTCTCTTAGGTCATGGTAGGAAGTAAATTTGGTTGTTTAGTCGTTCATAAGATTGGCATGTCTTTCTTATGTAATTTGTTTGGTTAAGTGCACTTTTAGTGTGTGTATGTTGCCCATATAACGGGCCGAGGTGAGAGATTCACTCTCATCCGTTGTACTTAAACGTTTTTGGTTAATATATTTTACCAGGGTGCAGGATTACTCCCCTTTACCCAAAAAAAAAGATATATCTAAGGTCGATACACTTCAAGGTTGTAAAACCCTAATACTGTTTAGAGTATTCGTTATTAATATAATTGAGGTGTTTAAGTGTTATTACTGTTCTTCTTCTTAAGGTTAAATATTATATTCCGCGTAGTATTTAACAGGTTATTGTTAAGTCAGTTTCTATAAGGATCGTTTGCTCAACTGGGATCAACAACAAATCAGCCACATTATCATCAGTATGAATTTTAACCACTTGAATAAGATGTTTTTCATTAGCATCTCTGATAAAATGGTGTATAATTTCTATGTGCTTAGTTCTTTGATAAAAAACAGGATTTTTAACAATGCAAATGGTACTTTGGTTGTCAATAAAGATTTTTGTGTTCATAAAATTGAAGCCATAATCCAATAATTGATTTTGTATCCAGAGTACCTGACCACAACAGCTAGAAACAACAACATACTCTGCTTCAGTAGAAGATGTGGCCACTATGGTCTGCTTCTTGCATTGCCAAGAGATTAACCTCCTTCCCAGAAACTGACAACCCCCAGTAGTAGATTTTCTATCAAAATTGGCACCAGCATAGTCACTATGACTGTAAGCTTCCAACACAAATGGAGAATCTCTAGGATACCAAAGACCCAACTTAGGTTGTCCTATGAGATACTTGTAGATCTTCTTGACTGCATTCAAATGGGAAGTCAAGGGAGTGACTTGATGCCTGGAACAAGCACTGACTGCAAACATAATATCAGGCCTTGAAACTGTCAAATACATGAGTGAACCAATCATAGATCCAGAAGATGAACATTGACAAAGAAGATCTCGGTTCATTATTTGACTTAGGCTTTGGGGCTTCATAAGGAGTAGTTGCAGTCCTCACATTTTCCAAATCAAACTTCCTGAGGATGTCTTGCACATATTTCTCTTGACTGATGAAAATACCATCTGACTATTGCTTAACCTGTAGACCCAAGAAGAATGTAAGCTCACCCATAGTACTCATTTCAAACTCACTTTTCATCAACTCCTCAAATTCCCTGCACCAAGCCTCTTTAGTAGAGCCAAAGATAATGTCATTCACATAAACTTGGACAAGGATGATATCCCTGGAGTTCTTGTTGATAAAAAGTGCCTTATCAGTTGCACCTCTCCTATAACCATGCTTCAGCAGGAATGATGAGAGCCTAGCGTACCATGCTCTTGGTGCTTGATGAAGCCCATAGAGTGCTTTAACCACCTTGTTAACTAGATCTAGATTGTGTGGGTCCACAAAGCCTTTGGGTTGAGTCACATACACCTCCTCTTCAATTTCACCATATTGGAAAGCACTTTTAACATCCATCTGATAAACCATGAAGCCCATATAGGAAGCAAAATCTAAGAAGAGTCTAATAGCCTCAACTCTTGCTACAGAAGCAAAGACTTCATCATAATCAATTCCCTCTTCTTTCCTGTGACCTTGTGCTACCAATCTAGCCTTATTTCTTACCAAAATCCCCCTTGCATCTTTTTTACATTTCAAAATCCACTTTTTCCCAATTGCATACTTCCCATCAGGCAATGGAACAAGCTTCCAGACATTTTGATTTAAAAACTGTTGCATTTCTTCCTGCATAGCAGCAACCCAATCTGAGTCTGCAAGGGCCTGTGCTACACTGGTAGGTTCCACTTGAGAGAGAAAACAAGCAAATAGACAATGATGATAGTCTATGTGATTGTTCCTATGTTGATCCTGAATATAACTGAGAAATGCAGTTTCTCCAAATCTTGTCTTCTTCACCTTACATCTGGTTTGAATAGATGAAGTAGGATCACCAATAATCAGAGATTGTGGATAAACAGTGTTAATCCTTTAGTAGCATTAGGACTAACATCAACTGAGGTTAGCAGGTTATTAATAGTAGGGCCAAAATCATCATCATCTGAAGAAGAGTCAAAAATGCCTGTTCTTGACAGATGATGAATACCTTCCAACTCAGAGCTTGAAAATTGGGAATTGGCTAGATCAGATGGACTTGGAAATCGTGTGGGAGAATCATTGAAACCCAGAGAATCAACAGATGGAATAGATGAGGGAACCACAGAATCAGTATCACTACCAGGAGGAACATGAACACTACCAACAGAATTGATATCAGCAGCAACTGAATCACTACCAGAAGAATTAACATTGCCAGCATCATCCTGATCAGCAGGAACAGTAGCATTCCAGCAGAAACAGAAGCATTATCAGCAGCTTCAAGATTCTTGATGCCTTCAATAGTTGCCTGCCTTAAGAGTTCCTCTGTATCTTATGAGAATTCATAACCAAACTTTTCAGCATCATCCTTAGCTGCATGCTCTTGGCGTTGAAGCTTCACAAGTTCTTCTGCATATCATAAATCACTTTGAGTAACACCATAAGAATCCTTATCTTCTATACCTGAAAAGTGGTTAGTAGGAAAAGAAGGAACTGATGAGTGCTTATTCACTCATCATTTTGGTCAATCTGAGCTCGCAAAACATCTAAAAACACTCGAAATGCATCAAAATCGAAAATATCTCAAAATTGTGTTTTATATGTTTCGGATGCAAAACAAATGAAAACGAACAAAGTTTGCATAATTGGCGTTTAGTCCCCAACTTTTAAAAATGGCAACTTTAGTCCCTAGAATTTCAAAGAATGATGAATTCACCTGGACATTTTAAATTGGAAAACAAACATTTTAGTCCTTTGGTAATTCTTACTTGTCAAAATTGGTCACTTTGATAAATTTTGGAAAATTACACTTTTGGTCCTTGAGTTTCAAAAATGGCGATTTGGTCCTTGGATTATTGGAGATGGTCAATAATAATCCTTGGATTATATTTTTAGAAGTACATGTATGGTCCCTGGATTTTCGGTTTGGCACCTTTGGTCCCTAAAATATTAAATGGATGCATTGTCCATCCTAATCCTAAAGTTAAACCTAACCAAGCCCATTAACAACCCACAACCCAATCCTGGCCATACCCACCCAATAACTGATAACAAAACCAATGATAACACCCCTTCCCTTCTTCCCCCCAAACCCGAACCCTAGAACACAAGACCCAAACCTTTTTTCCTTCTCCCAAACACTCCACCCCACCTCTCTCTTTATCCTCAAACCCCAAAACCAAAACCCACCTTAATCCTCTTTGTCGGTTATACCCAAATCCCAAACCCACTAATCTTTTCCCCTCATCCCCAAATGCCACCATGGCAATCCTTGTCTAAAAAGACCCATGGATGGCTCGGATTGAGCTCTCAATGGTACCTAATTGATCAATGGTGAGATTGAGTCAAAGAAGCACAAAGATGACTTTGGTGTTTTGTCTCACGGTGGAGAAACACAGGAGCAAGAAGTGATTGAAGACCTTAGTTGCTTGTAGTATAAATAGGAGATGTAAGCCATAGTATAAAGGCTAGTTTTAGTTTTACTTAGTTTTTTAAAATCGGTTTTTAGTTTTAAGTTAATTGTAATGCAACCTTTTTAGTTAATGAATATTACTGAAAAATATACATCGGTTCTATCTTAGCTAGTTATAGCATTTGAGTGTTTTAGTTAGTGAAGTCTAGTTAAATGTTATCTTTCAGATTTAAAAGGTTTGCCAAAAATTAAAAGTCATCATTCATTTTAAAAAAAGTAAAAGTGATTGTTTGGATATTGCACTTTTGATGGTCAAAACCGGTTTTACCCACTTTGACTTTGAAAGTCGGTGTTATTTTGAGCATTGGGTCATTTTCAAGAGAATTTTACAAGTTTTCAAAAGTTTTGAGTCTCATCTGTTTCAAAGAAAAAGGAAGAAAAAAGGGAAAATTTTGAGTTTTCCTCAGTTTTGCATAGCTAATTAAGCAAGTTTTAGATGTGATAAAAATTTATAAAAAATAAAAATAGTAAGTTAAGTAGCTTGTCAATCTTGTGTCAAAAGGAAAAAAATTCAAAAAATTGTTTTACTAAGGCTGCAGTGGGTTCAAAGTGGGTCAATTGGCATGCTCATTACATGCGTTGTATTTACTTTTTTGCGACTTATTTATAAACTGTGAGGTAGCTTATTTCGGTCAGATATGGGGGCATAAGGTAGTGGCCTTGGTGGACACTAAGGCTCGAGAGCTCATGTTCTAACCCTCTCTAGCTTATCCACATAAGCTCAAAAGCCACTTGGGCTGTTTGTTGCAACACCTCTGAATGTGAGTTCATTTTATTTGCTTCAAGTGCTTATTGAGTCTTTAGTTTTGCTTATTAACCTTACTTAGTCCCCATTTAGCATAATTAGTAAATTATTTTAGATTCCCATTGAATTGCTTATTAGTACTTATTGGTAGTTTGTTTTGCTTAATTTATTTTAGATTTAGGGACCCCTAGTATACCTCTTATAAGCCAACCTTTGATTTTGCTTAATCATCTCGTTGATTTCGCTTAAGTTTCGCTTATTAATCATGTGTTAGCTTATTTTTCAATCCTAACTTATCAAGTGATTTTTTAGATTAGTTAGGCCTAAGAAAGTCATTAAAGGGTGTTTTGTTTGCTTATTGATTTTGAGTTTGTTTGCTTATTTGTTTCAACCACAATAAGCGATTATAACGACTTATTGTAAGTTTTCACAAAAACACTTATTAATGATTGTTCTTCAAGTTTTCAAAAGAAAAATCAAAAAAAAAAGTTTTCAAAAAAATGGCATGGTGGGACTCGAACCCACGCCACCCATCTCACACACACAACAACACACAACCAACGCGCCTTGGGACTTTATCATTCAAATTTTGCAACTATTAATATATAAGGGTCATTTGGCGGTTTCATTATAAGCTCTTTGTAGCTTATTTCTTGCTTATTTCAAAAGCAACCACCACCTTTTTTATTTTTCCTAGAATCGGTATTATTAAAGTAGTTTTTGTGAATTTTGATTTTTCAAAATTAGTTTAGTATTTTAATCATTTAATTAGTGTAAAATAGTTTTTAATTCGTAGTAATTAATTTAAAAGTCAAAAAATATTCCGGTCTTTTCTAAAATTATTTTTAGTCAAATAGAGCGTAGGAAAATTGATTTCACACCGTAGCCCTTAAATTGCAAAACTTTTACGTTTATGGCTCGGGTTGTTTTCCGATTTTACGTTTTTAGTTTTTGCACCCTAGGACTTAGTGTAGCTTCGTTTTATCATTCCTTAGGCTTAGTGATAGTTTAATTTTAGTTTATTAGGGTTCCTTGCCTTAATTACCTTCCGTTAATTAATTTGTAGAATTCGTAATCAAATCCAAAATCATTAAAACCAATTCAAGTTCAAATCACGAAACTCAACGAATCCTTCCATTCACACCTCGTTGGGACACGACCGGAAATCACTTTCCGGTATCACTTTATCACACCCGTGAGGTTTGGCACGTTGACCTTTTTCCTAAAGGGTTAATTTGTCGAATTTTACGGTTAATTTGATATATTGATATTGTGTTTGTTTTCACCACTCACTTCACCACGAATCAAATTTTTGGCGCTTGCGGGAGGTGTGTTGCGACAATATCGTGAAGTTTTGCGATTAGTGACTTGAAGAACCTTCCTCGTGAAGTTATTGTTTTTATAAAATACAAAAATACAAAATATTTTTCTTTTCTTTGTATATATATGTAAAGATTAAAAATACAAAAGATTTTCCTTGTTGTTTTAAATAAATAGAAGACACAATCAATATAACATTCTCAAGCGAGGTGTTATCATTATAAGTTCGAACAAAAGATTTAAAACTTGCCTTTGTGTCGCTCGTGTTTTGGTTTACTTTTATCGGTTTAACAAAGCGTGTGAGGGTATAAGGACGGCGACATTAAATTGCGGTGAAAAGAGACGGGTTTTAATAAGCTTCATACGACCTACAAAGTCTCTCCGCTCCTTTGTGCGTTTACTTATAGAAGTGATCATTTCACGTGGGATTATTGGTTTAAGTTCCCTTGTCGTTTTGCCTCGATATTGTTTTAATTGGATTTGTTATTATAAAACCCAAAAAGATTCTTCGTTCCCCATTTTCATAATTCTCTTGTTTCCTCGAGTTACGTCTAGTGCATGCGCACTCGTTCTTCTAGATCATTGAGCCCTTTTCGTGATCTAGTAGAAATTCCTAGAAGACGTTCTCATAGGCGTCTTTGCCGAATAGTCGAACCCGAGATTCGTACTATTCCAAACAACAATATGGCGAGACGAGCGAACTATGGCGGAAATGCTCCGGGCACCCACCGGGGTTATGGAGATGCCATCGTTTACCACCAATCAATTCGATCACTTTGAATTGAAGGCGCATTTGATCCAACTTGTGTCTACGAATCAATTCCACGGGTTTGATCGAGAAGACCCGTATCACACATCCGTTGGTTTAACAAGTTGACCTCAACTATCAATTACAAGGATGTGCCACAAAAGTGATCAAAGCGATGCTATTTCCGTTCTCACTTGGGGCGGCCGGTTTGGTGGAAAAAGAACCCCTCGATCCATCGAAACTTGGGAGGATCTTGTTCAAAAGTTTGTCAATTATTTCTTTCCTCCATCAAAGACGACTAATCTTAAAATGAAATTTCGGATTTCGTCAAAATTTCGATGAAAACTTTGGAGAGGCATGGGAGAGATTCAAAGATCTCCTCGAAATGCCCCATCATGAATTCACGGAGCTTGACAAGTTAATATCTTTTATAATGGGTTGAGCAGTAGCGATCAAGATTCTTTGAGCCTTGCCGCGGTGGCAATATCTTGAATCGTAAGCCTAAAGATGTGATTGAGATTTGCGAAATAAAATCAAAAGTTCCTATTTCTGCAACAAAGGCAATATTCGAACACTCCTGCTTCTTCATCCGGTAACTCTTCCGAGTTAGCCGCTCAGTTAACCGCTCTAACGGACGTCATCCGTTGTATGATGAAAGAGGTAAAGGAAATCAAAAGCGAAATTCATAAGCGGAACCAATCAAAGCCGTGAACAAGGTGTGTGAAACTTGTAGTGGTCCACACGCGTATTATGATTGTCCAACAACCGATGCTTCTTTTACCAAGCTCCGTAGCTTACGTAAACCACAATCAATACCGACCACAAGGCGATCCTCAATACCGTGCACCTAGCGGTATGACACCACCGGTTTTCCTCTGTGCAAAACCATGGCAATCGAATCGTTTTGTTCCAAATCAAGGACAAAATTTCAATAACTCTCAAAATTTCAATCGAGCCGGAACAATTTCAACCAACCATATCAAGCTCCAAATCGGCAAAGTTATCAACAACCTTCTCAAGCTCCCATACCAAATGACTTCATGAAAATTCTTGAGTCAAGCATCGTTCAATGCAAACTCGGATCAATAACATGAGAGTTGAGCTAAAAAGGAAATTGATACCACAATGTCTCGGCAGACAAATGAGTTGAAGAATATGATGGCGGTTTCATGAACATGAATATGAACAAAGCTTCGTCATCTTACGGAGGACTCCCAAGCAATCTGGTTCCTAATCCAAATGCCGAGTTGAAAGCCGTCACCACTCGTAGTGGTAAGGCGCACAATGGACCTTCGACTCCAATGCCTCCTCCACCGGGAGCAATGAGTCAAGTTACCAAGGATACAACGGACAAGGTGCATTTCTCAAGCCCAAGTACCACAAGACACGTCCCACCCGGTAGTCAAGCTTTAAGTCCGGAACCCGAAGTTCGAAGACAAATTCGAGCGAAATGACTTCCGTCCGGCTCAAAAGTCTAGTCGACTTCCTTACCCATCAAGATTGCATGATGAGAAGCTCAAAGACAAAACCAAAGAGCAAATGGAAAAATTTTCCAAATTTTCAATGAAGCGCACTTTGATATAAGCTTCGTTGATGCTCTCGTTCTAATGCCCAAATTTGCATCCACGCTTAAAGGCTTGGCGAGCAACAAAGATAAGTTATCCGAGATGGCTAAAACCCTCTCAATGAGCAATGCTCGTGGTCATTCTCAAGAAGCTTCCCAAAAGCTTGAAGACCCGGCGGGTTTTAATCCGTGTGATTTCTTGGGGATGGTTCAATGCTCCGCCTTGGCGATCTTGGCGCTAGCATTAACCTCATGCCACTCTCGGTATGGAAGAAATTGTCTCTTCCTAAACTTACATCCACTTGTATGACACTCGAGCTAGCGGACCGTACCCAAACTCGTCCACTTGGGATAGCCGGGATGTCGTGGTGAAAGTAGGAAAGTTTCACTTTCCTCGACTTTGTTGTAGTAGACTTTGATCAAACGGATCCTAGAGTTCCCTCATCTTGGGAGAGCTTTCTTGAGAGCGAGCCGTGCTCTAATCGATGTATTCTTTGAAGAGTTGACCATACGGGTTGACAACGAAGAACTCACGTTTAATATCAACGAACTCCAAACCTCTATACAAACATAGTGTTGCCACAATTGATCAAAAATCGAAAGAATCAATGCAACACTCTCAAATTTCACGGTTAAGAGAGTCATCAAAAACATCTTGAGCTAAAAGCTTTGAAAATCAACCTGGTTCAAACAAATGGTTTGAAAGTTGTACCAAGGAAGTCCAGTGTTCTTGATGATGATGATCTAGAATCGGAGACTTTATCGGAAGTGGTGGAAATTGCTAGCTCTAAGAGCACACCACTTGTCCCACCTCCGAATCGGTTTATCGCATCGAGTTTGTTAACTCGTGAATGAAACCAAACTCTCTTCGGTTTCATCTGGATTGGATGATGATGTTTGTGATCCAATGGGAGACATTCTTCCCATTGAAGAATTGCTCAACAATGATCCATCATCCCTAGTCTTATTATTTCCGACTCTTCCATCCCTTCTCTCACTCCGGATGAGGAAGATGACAACTTTGGAATGAAGTCGATGCCTTTCTTAGTGATGAGTCGATTCCAACAGAATTGATAATACTTACTTTGATTCGGAGGAGACATCCTTTTACGGAAAATCATTGATTGAAGAACCATTTCCAACCCTCCTACCGGAAATTACATTGACAATCACCACACAAACTTCAAGACTAAGCTTAAAAATGTCAAAATGGTGATTTGCTTTTCTTGATGAGGAATGGACTTGCATTCTCATGCACATCTTTATTCCATTCTTCACAGATGGTGTGGTTGCTCTTTCCTTTTCTCTTTCGGGAATGAGGACACCATCTTTGACCCGGTATCATCCTTTATAGTTTCTACTATTAACAATACCGCGGTTGTATCTCGTCGGTGTGGAACTTTCGATGTTCATATGTTTATTAACACTGTGAGCGAAAGTCCGATCGAGATTGGTTTTCCACGTTGCTTCCCAGAACAAATGAATGCGGGTCGAGTCAAGCTAGCGACTCGGGAATCAAAACAATAGCACACTATATGGGTTTTCACCGTATTTCGACTTCTTTCTACTTTCTACCACCCTAGTGTGGGAGTTGCCCCATTGTTGTATATAAGTTTTCAAAAAAAAAAAAAAAAAAAAAAAAAAAAAAAACTTTCAAATAATGGCGTAGTATTTCCCTTTTCGTTCTATGTTCGGCATAACCGCGGTACTTTGAATATTGAGGGCAATATTCATTTCTAGTGTGGGGGAATTCTCACGAATTTTATCATATGTATTACCACCTTATTCCCCATTTTGGCCAGTAAGTGTTTTTTACTCATTTGGTTATCGATCCGCCATGTCTAATAAACAAAAGGATTGGCTAATCCGAGAGCAAGCGGCTCTTGGTAAAGATATCTCAAATCCGTTGACGACTTGCAATTTGCCCAAAATTGTATGGTGTTCATTCACCATATCTTTAATTAGTGAAGAGTTGGCTAGCCCGCAAGTTTATGGCTTGTGGTAAAGGCGATTGGAAAACCATAATTGGTAATCGACTCACCAAAGATAATATTGATAATTTATCTAAGAGTTGGCTAGTCCGAAGCAAGCGGCTTACGGTAAAGACAAATCAAAACCGTTGAAAGTCGGTGGTTTGCTCAAAATCATATGGTTATCGGTGTACCATAGTTCTTACTTGAGCTGAAACATTTGGCTACTCCGAGTAATGGCTTTTGGTAAAGAGATTCAAATCCATTAAGTTTTCTCAAAAGATTGCTAGGGACTAGCAATGGTTCGATGTGGGGATTTGATGAGTGCTTATTCACTCATCATTTTGGTCAATCTGACTGCAAAACATCTAAAACACTCAAAATGCATCAAAATACTGAAAATATCTCAAAATTGTGTTTTATATGTTTCGGATGCAAAATTATGAAAAAAACGAACAAAGTTTGCATAATTGGCGGTTTAGGTCCCCAACTTTTAAAAATGGCAACTTTAGTCCCTAGAATTTCAAAGATTGATGAAATTTACCCTGGACATTTTAAATTGGAAAATAAACATTTTTAGTCCTTTGGTAATTCTTACTTGTCAAAATTGGTCATTTTGATAAATTTTGGAAAATTACAATTTTGGTCCTTGAGTTTCAAAAATGGCGATTTGGTCCTTGGATTATTGGAGATTGTCAAGTTTAATCCTTGGAGTACATTTTAGAAATTACATGTATGGTCCCTGGATTTTCGGTTTGGCACCTATGGTCCCTAAAATGCTTAAATGATTAGCATAATCCATCCTACTAAACCTATCCAACAACCCAAGCCCATTACCAACCCATCCCTTTATACCGGTCCAATAACCCACTACCGGTCAAAATGATAACCCAACCCGTCCTTCTTCTTCTCCACTTCCCGCCCAAACCCGAACCCTAGAACACTAGTACCCTAAACCCTTTCTCTTCTTCCCAAACACTCCACCCAATCTCTCCTTTTTACCCAACTACCCCAAAACACTCAAACCCACCTTAACCTCTTTTACCGGTTATACCCAAATCCCAAACCCACTAATCTTTTCCCCTCATCCCCAAATGCCACCATGGCAATCCAAATTAAAAGCACCCATGGATGGCTCAAGATTGAGTGCTCAATGGTACCTATTGATCAATGGTGAGATTGAGTTCAAGAAGCACAAAGTTGAATCTTGGTGTTTTGCCTCACACATGAAGCAAACAGGAGAAAGAAAGATTGAAGACCTAGTAGTTGTAGTATAAATAGGAGATGTAAGCCGGTGTATAATGGCACCCTAGTTTTTTACTTAGTTTTTTAAAATCGGTTTTTAGTTTTAAGTTAATTGTAATTTAACTCTTTTTAGTTAATGAATATTACTTTATTTATAAAGTAGCATTCGGTTCTATCTAGTTATTTATGAGTGTTTTTAGTTAGTGTTTCTAGTTAGTTGTTATCTTTCATCAAAGGTTTAATCGAGATTCTAAAAAATAAAATTCTCAAGTCATGGTAAAAACCTAAAAGTGGTGTTTGGTTTGTACTTCAATGGGTCAAAACCGGTTTTACCCACTTTGACTTTGAAAGTCAAACTTATTTTGAGTAGCGAGCATTGTTTGATTTTCGAAAAGAATTTTACAAAGTTTCAAAGGAATTAAGTGTCATATGTTTTAAAGAAAAGAAAAAAAAACTTGAGTTTTCCTCAATTTTGCATAGGCGATTAAGCAAGTTTTAGGATGAGATAAAAAATTATAAAAAAAAAATCACAAGTTAAGTAGCTTGTCAATCTTGTGTCAAAAGGAAAAAATTCAAAAATTGTTTTGATAAGTTGCATATGGTTCAAAGTGGGTCAATTAACCAATGCTCATCACGGTTGTTTTACTTTTTTTTGACTTATTTATAAGTTGTAGGTAGCTTATTTGGGTCGATATGGGGGCAAAAGGTAGTGGCCTTGGTGGACACTAAGGGGCTCGAGCTCATGATCTAACTCTTTCTCTAGCTTATCCACATAAGCTCAAAAAGCCTTTGGGCTGTTCTCTGTTGCAAATCACCACGGTGAGTTCACTTTTTATTTTTCAAGTGCTTATTGAGTCTTTAGTTTTGCTTATTAACCTTACTTAGTCCCATTTAGCATAATTAAATAATTTTTAGATTTGAATTGCTTATTAGTACTTATTGGTAGTTTGTTTTGCTTAATTTATTTAGATTTAGTTCCTTTAGGACCCCCTAGTATAGCTTATAAGCCAAATGTATTACCTTTGATTATTGCTTAATACTAGTTTCTTTATGTAAATGTGTTAGCTTATTAATCATCTTGTTGATTTTCATCCTTAGTTAGGCCTAAGCTGTAGCTAAAGGCTGTTTGGGTGCCTATTGATCATTAAAGGAGTGTTTGTTTTTATTGTTTTGCCTTCCCTTTGTTTGGAATAAGCTAATTCATAGCGACTTATTCTAAGTTTTCAAAGAAAAGTTTTCACAAAAACACTTATTAATGATTGTCTTCACAAGTTTGAAAAGAGAAATTAAAACAAATAGTTTTTCAAAAATGGCATAGGTGGGACTCGAACCCACGCCACCCACCTCACACAACACACACAACCAAGCGCCCTGGGACTTGTCTCATTAAAATCTTGCAACATTAATTACTTAAGGTCAGTTGGCGGTTCATTATAAGCCCTTTGTAGCTTATTTTGCGCTTATTTCAAAAGCAACCACCACCTTTTCTCATTTTCCTAGAATCATTAACATTAAGTAGTTTTTGTGAATTTTTCAGGTTTTTCAAAATTAGTTTAGTATTTTTAATCATTAAATTAGTGTAAAATCGTTTTTAATTCGTAGTAATTAATTTAAAACTCAAAATAAAATTCCCGGTCTTTTTCTAAAATTATTCTTAGTCAAATAGAACGTAGGAAAATTGATTTCACACCCGTAGCCCTTAAATTGCAAAACTTTTACGTTTATGGCTCGGGTTGTTTGCCGGTTTTTACGTTTTTTAGTTTTTGTACCCTAGGACTTAGTGTAGCTTCGTTTTATCATTCCTTAGGTTTAGTGATAGTTTAATTTTAGTTTATTAGGGTTCCCTTGCCTTAATTACCTTCCCGTTCATTAATTTGTAGAATACGTAATCAAATCCAAAATCATTAAAACCAATTCAAGTTCAAATCACGAAACTCAACGAATCCTTCCATTCACACCTCGTTGGGACACGACCGGGAAATCACTTTCCGGTATCACTTTATCACACCCGTGAGGTTTGGCACGTTGACCTTTTTCCTAAAGGGTTAATTTGTCGAATTTTACGGTTAATTTGATATATTGATATTGTGTTTGTTTTCACCACTCACTTCACATCGAATCAAATTTTGATCACTTGTGTTTAAGATAGTCACATGACAACCAAAAGGTTTAAAGTAACTAATGGTAGGAATCTTCTCAGACAGAAGTTCATAAGGTGTCTTATTGTGAGGAGTAGTTATCAAAACCCTGTTCAAAACATAACAGGCAGTGCTGACTGCTTCATTTTTGAACTTTGTCCCATTGTCACACCTGATGGCTTTAACCTTTTTATTCAACTGGTTTTCAATCAGGGCAATAAAAGTCTGAAGAACCTGAAATGTTTCATCCTTTGTCCCCAAAAAGAATACCCAGCAAAACATGTTGTTGTCATCAGTAACCACCAGACAATAATACTTGTGATCAATGCTTCTGATAGATGTAGGACCAAAGAGGTCCATGTGAAGAAGCTGCAAAGGTTCTGATATTGTGCTAACTGCAGTAATGGATTTGTAAGAAGCCTTGTGTTGCTTTCCCTTGTTGCAGGCCATACAATTATGCTCATTAGTGAAGACTTTGGAAGGAAGTCCATGGACCAAACCATGTTTTTCCAGCTTGTTGATAGTTTTGAAGTTTACATGAGTCATCCTTCTATGCCATTTGTTAGATTCATCCAAGGATGCTTTTGCCACCAAACAAGCCAGATCTCCTTCAGGCTGGACATTATTAAGATTGAATGTATAAAAATTATGTCTCCTTGTTACCTTCAGCACTACTTGACTGTCATCAGGTATTTGAAAGTCTTTAGAAAGCACAAGACATTCAGTATCAGTGAATAGAACACTGTTCTTCTTATCACAGAATTGTGACACAGAAAATAGATTGAAGTTTCCGAGTTCTTCCACATAATACACATTTTCAAAGTCCAGCTTGGAGGTCCTAATGGTTCTTTTCCCAGTTATCTTGCCATCTCATCCTCCAAAAGTAACAGTGCCTCCATGTAGAGAAACAAAATCATGCAGTCTTTCTCTGTTCCCTGTCATACTCCTAGAACACCCACTATCAACAACAACTAAATCTTTATTCTTATGAGGATCATCCTACAAGTTATAAATATATACAACATTAGTATTTATGGAGACCCAAGTCATGACTGACTTGGCCCTGCCTTGTGGATCATAGATGAAAAACCTGTAGATTGATGAGATCCACCATTGTTCTTGGATTCCTACCCTAAGTGTGGTTTGCATTGTCTCCAAGAGCAACTTGCTGAGGGCTTAATAGCTGTACCCCATCTTGCCCCTTTATACAATGGGTCATTATAAACAAGCCTATATTCATTCTGAAAGTAAGTGCTAGTAGGTCTGATTAATGGCCTAGGAACATCTCTTCTCCAATATGGTGAAAATGGTCTATTAACGTAAACCTGCTTACCAAAGATGAGGCGGTTTACCAAAGATAAACTGGTTACCAGCAGAACTGGTTACAGAGAAAGCGGCTTACCAGCCAGGACCGGGTCTACCAGTAAGATTGGGTCTGCCAGTTCTTACATGTTTTCCAGTAGGAACAAATAGAGGAATATTAGTCACATAATTCCATATTGGACTTGGCTTCTGTGGTCAGTACACACACCCATTCGTTTCTCATAAAAATAACAATCTTTAATAAGATGAAATGTACTACCACAAACAAAACAAGATTTCTTCTTAAAAGGCTTATTCATAACATGAGATGTCTTATTATAAACAAACTTATTCAAACCACAACCAAAAACTGAATTGTTTTTAACAGAATTAAAAGAACAAGAAATATTTTTAAAAGAAGTTGTCTTTGAAGTAGATTCATTAGCAGCAACTCTTGGGGTAGGGTCAACAGGCTTGGGTGAGGCAGACTTGGGAGAGGTAGACTTGTCACTTGAATCACAACTGGCAAAGTCATTGGAATGGGTCTCTGAGGTCCTATCACTGGATGAACAAGAGACAAAATCGTTAGTTTCACTGCCATTGTCAGGTAAGTCATTGGACTTTTTGACATAGGTCATTTGTGATTCATCAAAGTCTGTGTTTGGGGAGGGTGGCCTAACAATTCCGTTTATAGATGAAGAAACTGAATGCATTTCTCCTTCTTTTAACAACTTACTAGGTTTTCGATACTGTTCTTCCTCAGCATCAGTGACAGGGTTAAATACACTATATTCATTAGGGTCATATACATCATTTGGACCTATACAGTCCTTGAATCCCAACCCAATCTTAGTTTTTACAGACATAGAACTATTCCATAACTTAGATAGATGCTTCGATTGTTCTTGCCACTATTTATGTCTAGCCACCTCACTTTTAACTTAGCCTTTAGATTCTCTTTTTCTAAATTTACCTTTACATTTTCATTCTCAGTAAATTTTAATTTGTTAGTGGTGTTTTCTAAATCTCTTTCTAGCACCCTAATTTTCTCTTCATAGGCCAATTGATTTTGTTGGTACCAAGCCTTTTGTTTTTCCAAAGTTTAACAGTATTTTTATAGGCTTGAACCTGAATAAAGTTTTCTTTATATTGGCCTTCAATGTCATCAAATTCCCTCTTAAGGGCATCATATTTATCATTACAACCAAATATACAAGTATTTACCTGAGATGAGATACCCATTAGGGCAAAATCCTCAGCAGCATCTCCAGTCTCAGCAAGCATTCCAAACTGAGAAGAACTACCCTCCTTATCTTCAGTCTCATGAGCAGTCCAGTCAAGCATTAAATCCACTGACACCAGGGCTTTAGGTTCCTCATGTTCCTTGAGCTTGAATGCAGAGTATCTTTTCTTGTCACTTCCCTTCTTATCTGGGCATTTCCTGGCAAAGTGACCTAATTGATTGCATTCATAACACCTGACCTTCTTTTTGTCAAACCTGGCTGCCTCCCTTCCCTGGTAATTGATATTCCTGCCAGACTTCTTCTCAAACCGGTTGATTTTTCCAGCAAGCATAGCCATCTGCCACTTTATGTCCAACTCCTCCAAGTCCCACTTATCCACCTAATCAAAATCCTTATAGGCCAGCTGCTGTTGAGGTTCACTTTCAAAAAAAAATGAGTAAAGCACATCCTCCATCACATTACTAGACTTTGATTTTCTTGATCCAAAGGAGGTGTATGTTGTGGTTGCTGCTGATGATGAGGTGGGGCTATCAGCATAGGACATCTTGGTGTTAGCACTAGTAGTACTAACAAATGCCGAATTTTTTGGAGTGAGAGAATAGATGGAGTGACCCTTGATATCAATTTCAAGAGTTCTTAGCTTATTGTACAAATCATCAAAGCTTAAGTATTCAAGGCCACCCTTTGCCTTGAGAGTAAGGTAAACCTGCCTCCAGGAAGAAGGTAGAGCCCGTAGGAACTTGGTGTTGCAGTCTTCATTGTCAGGTTTGGACTGCATCTGATTAAGCTGGCTCAAGATTTTCTGAAACCTGTCAGACTCCTTGTGTATGCCTTCCTTTTCAGAAATCTTAAACTCCTAAAACTCCTGCTTGAGCATTGTCTTTCTCATCTTCTTGGATTCTTCGTTACCTCCAAACCTTGCCTTGATTGCTCTCCAGATTTCCTTTCCATCATCAAGGTAGCCCTAGCCTTGGTTTCCCTCTAAAGTGCAATGTTCTTCAGTAGTTGCTGCTGGAAGAATTATCACATTCCCTTGAGTATCTCTTCAAGTCTTCTTCTTACTGTTACCTTTCAGGACAATGTTCCAGAGATAGTAGTAGTCACTGTTGGTAATCCAATTTTCCATCTTCATTGCCCAAATTTCATATTCGTCCTTCTTAAGATAGGGAAACTTAGCATTGTTGTTTGACATGGTGGTGGTAAAAACCTGCTTAACTGTTTGAGTTTGAGTGTTGCTCTCAAGCTTCTCCATATCATCTTCTCCATCCGACATTGTTAGAGACTTTTATGGTTTTGAGAGATTAAAGTGATCTTCTTTGAGAGATTCTCACCAGGCTCTGATACCAATTGTTGGATCAGTCCTAGATAGATCTTTTCGAGCCTTTAAGAAACATATAGAATACCTATGTAATCACAAGCAAACTATCAAGAATCTCTAATAAACTTATGCTCACGCGGAATATGAACACAAGAGTTAAAGAAGATAATAACAACTAAACTTTTGATCCTCTATGGATCTATATTAATTCACTAAGAATGTTTTTCAAAAAGCGTACATAACTCATAGCCGCAGGTTTCTTTTATACTATAATAAACCCTAATACAGCTGTTTACAAAACGTGTAAAAGATATGCATTATCTCTTCCTAATATAACTCATGCATATCCTAACTAATTACTAATAATACGGATACTACTATCCGCATAAATACTACTATCAGCAGGAATCAGCAGGAACTGCACTATCCGCAGAAACTGCACTATCAGCAGAAATACTAATACTAACAGCAGGAACCGTATCAGTAGGAACCGCTCTATACTATTACATTAATTTTAAATAATTCCTAACATTATTTAGTGTTAAAGTTTCGGTTTTTGTAAAAAGTTACAAACTTTACGTGTTTAGATAAGTTTTTGAACTTGGTTTTGAATCGTGTACCTAGTTTACGCGTAAGGTGAAAAGTTACTTTGGATCATCAAGTTTCAAACTTTATTTTTATTTTGGTGTTTTGAAGCTGTTTTATCCTTAAAATCAAGCTTCCAAAACGTTTAGTGCATAAAAATCAAGCTTGGTTAAAGCTGTCCTTTTTACGCATAGCAAAACCCTAGTTTTAGGCCTAAGCATCTACGTATAAGTCAGTCAGTTACGCCTAAGCTTTTACGCTTAAGGATTTTCTCCATTGATCTTCGAAGCTGTTGGTTAACTCAGTGTTTTCTTGCTTGGATAAGCCTGAAAACACTTCGACTTGTGGATATCTTTTACACTTGGATAAGTGTAAAGGATTTTTGGGTAAAATCCTAAGTTTATGGATAAGCATAACTGCTTACGAGTAACATCTTATGCCTAAGCGTGCTTACGCCTAAGGTTCTTACTTCTAAGCTTTTAGTTTACGCCTTAGCTTACGTTTCACCTAAAGCTTACATGTAAGAAGGATTTACGCCTAAGCTCTTGTTTACGCCTAAAAGGAAGTTACGCGTAAGATTGTCAGGTTACGCCTAAGCTGTGTTTTACGCCTAACTGTACTTCATCAACAAACATCAAGTTTCATTCGACTACAAAGATCCATCATCAACACAAGTTTCAAGATGTCTCAACCACCATACTCTAACTACTTTCCTCATGAGTATCCTCAATAACAACAACTACTACAACAATATCCTCAACAACAATTTCAACAACCATCATCCGTTTATTTTCCTCAAAATGCACAACCTCTTCCACCACAAATCCCTCAACCAAACCCTCTTCAACAATATCAACATTGTAACTACTTCCAATATCAGTTTCTAGCTAAGTATGCTATGAATGTCACAACACAGAAGGAACCTTCTTGGTTTTCAAATATGTGTGAAGCTTTAAGCAGCCAACAATCCATTGATGATTCCATTATGAGTGTTGTGCAAAACATAGTGTTGTTGAATATAAAAACGTGAATACAGTTTTGAAGTCGCTTTTTAAAAATCATACCAAAATGAAATATCTTTGGAAATAAAGATACGTGATCTAGTCGAATCCAAGAATGAATTGCTTTCTCAAATAGAACAACAAAAATTTGATCATCAACAACAAATTAACGCTCTTACTTCGGAAAATCAAAAAGCCAAGTTTGAGTTGTTAACAAGTCCAAAATAGTTTTCTGAGTACAAAAAACATTCAAGGACGTGAATTGATCAGTATCTTGATGAAATTGTCGATTTGCAAAATAAAATTAAAGAGTTTCGAAATGTTGTTTATAAACATGGTGAGTCAATCACAACAATTCAAAAGTTTACTTTTAAGCCAAATCCAGATAGATATGGGCCAATTCTTGCTAATTACAAACCATGTTTTTCACATAGAGCATTCAAACCAAATCTTCAAGTGTACAGTGCAGAACATAGAATTGATGATTCCATTATGAGTGTTGTTGAATATAATCATGACGAGGAATCCGATGTTGATGCTGAGAGTCGATTAAAAATGGAAAATGTTGAATATAACAAACCATTTCATTATTCAAAAATCATACCTTTTGTTAAACAACAGGATAATACTAACACACCTTGGGTTATCACACCAATTCCTGAGTCCTCTTCTGATGTTAGTCCCCTAAAATATGTTGCACAAATTAATGGTCATTTACCTTCCTTCAGTGAAATAAAACCACTACCCGAAAGATGTTAAATTCATAAATATTTGATACATTCATGTCTGACATCAAACTTTTGGAACATGAAATTGTAGTTAATTCTGAAATAAAAGCTGAACATTTTCAATCGCCAAATGCGCGAAATCAAAGAGATATTTTTAGAAATGGCTTTTACCCCATGTCCGAAATTTACGAATGTGTGCAATATAATGGGAACGGATCTTCAGAAGGAGATTGGACTTATGAAAACAGTTTTCGAGAAAACAGAAACATCGATTTCAAATACTAAACAGAAAAAGAAAATATTGAGAAATCATGTTGATCGACTATTGGAAGATGTTCTCTGTGTTGATACCATAAATGTTGTGTTGTTACATACTGTTGCATATGCATTTGATTATATTACTATTGATTCTATTGATAATGTTGAGAATGTCGATAATGTGTCTCAAATCGAGTCTTTGAAAGTTGAAAATGAGCGTTTGTTAAATGAGCTTTCGAATGTAAAACGTCGTATTCAATGGTGTCAACAAGATTGTCAAAATCGAGAACTTGCTTTGCAAAACAAAATCAACCAGTTGCGTGCAACACCTTTTGAACAAAAACTTAAACAACTGGATGATGAAAACGTGTCTTTAAAATGTCAAATTTCAAAATATGAACAAGAAATTGCCAAAGTCAAAACTGAATATGGTGTCATATTTGATTTGCTCAAAAAGAATCATGCTAAAGCGTCAAAAGATCTTGATGATTCTCTTAAATACACCAAAGAAGTAATTTATGCTTGTGGAAACGTTCACTCTAAAAATCAAGATTTGTTACACACCATAGTTGAGTTGAAAGAGAAGTTAGGTAAATATGAACAAGATAAGTCTAGTAACACAAATGTCCTTGCACCTGGAATTTTTAAAGTTGACACTAGGACGCCTAATGACAAACCATAAGATACTAAAGTGCTTCCTTCCACTTCTACAAGAGTAGTTGCCTCTAATCCTAACGTTAGCACTTCACAGCTTAAGAGCACAAACAGGAAGAATAGGAAGTTGCAACGTATGAGAAGATCAGTAAAGACCCCTGAAGTAGAAGAACACACTAGGACTTTGAATAAAACTCATGTTGCACCCATTTTAGACATTGAGTTAGACAAATGTAATAGAAAAAGTGATGTAACGAATGCTGAATCTTTAAGTACTTTGAATGTTTTGTTTGAATCATCTTGTATTGGTTGTCGTAAAAGCATGTTTTCTGGTTGTCATGATAAATGTGTTGCTAAATCTATCTTATCTCGTAAACGAAACATAGAAAATGAATTACCTCTAGGCCCACTATTGCTTCTAAGTTTATGCTAGGCAAACCGCCTTCTAGTGTTTCTGCAAATATCATTGATGTACCCATAGAACCCACCTCACCTCCTAGGAAGAGAATACCACCTAGTTCATTCACTAAGAACAAAGCATAAACTAGTTGGACTTGGCAGAGATGGTTACAAAATACACCAAGATTTAAATGGATTCCTAAAATCATAAATATGTGTGTTTCAACTGTAACTGTAATGGAACCCTCTAACTCTTCGGGTTCCACCTCTACTTCTATTCCACATGTGTCGTCTGTGTGCAATGCAGGTGATACAGATCGTCATTTGGATTGTTGATAGCGGGTGTTCCCAGCACATGACAGGAAATCTCAAATCGTTATCAAACTTTGTCTCAAAGTTAATCCAAGATTGTCGAGTTCGGAATGATCACTTTGCAACTATCATGGGCTACAAAGATTACATCAATGGAAACATCAAAATTAGCAGGGTTTATTATGTGGAAGGTCTCGGTCACAATCTCTTTTCAGTCGGTCAGTTTTGTGATATTGATTTGGAAGTTGCTTTTAGGGAGAAAACTTGTTTCATCCGTGATCTACAAGGAAACGATCTAATGTCTAGAAACCTAACGTCAAGCCTGTACACAATCTCAATGCAAGACATGATTGCTTCATCTCCCATCTGTCTAATTTCTAATGAAACATCTACAAAATCTTGGCTAGGGCACCGACGTCTTTCACACTTGAACTTTCAAACCATAACCAATCTTGCACGACACAAACTAGTATAAGGTATTCCAAGGTTTAGGTATTTAAAAGATCACTTATGCTCAGCTTATGAACATGGGAAAAGCACTCGTGCTCACTTTCCTTCAAAGAAGGACCACAACTCTCAGCATGTCCTTCATCTTCTTCACGTGGATTTGTGTGGCCCCGATGCGCGTGCAGACAATTAATGGCAAACGCTACATTCTAGTAATTGTTGATGACTACTCAAGATGGACTTGGGTTTATTTTCTTCGAAGTAAAGATCAAGCTCCACAAATGATCATCACCTTTCTCGCAAAAATTCAAGTTCAGCTCCAGAACACAGTTAGACAAGTCAGAACAGACAAAGGAATGAATTTGTAAACCAAACTCTTCGAGATAACTATGAGACAATGGGAATTGAGCATCAAACATCAATTGCACGGACACCAGAACAAAATTGAGTTGTCGAAAGACGAAACCGTATGTTAGTGGAAGCTGCAAGAACGATGTTGATCAACGCAAAACTTCCAGATTACTGATGGGCAGAAGCCGTGTAAACTGCATGCTATACTCAAAACCGTTCTATGATCACCAAACACCACAACAAAATACCTTATGAGCTTATCCATAACAGAAAACCCAATCTCAAACACTTTCATGTATTTGGTGCTCTTTGTTACCCGAATAATGATCGTGATGACTTTGGAAAGCTCAAGGCCAAAGCCGACATTGGAGTCTTTGTTGGATACTGTGATAACTCAAAGGGATAATGGATTTGGAATTTTCGTACAAGGGAGATTATGGAAACGATTCATGCTAATTTTGATGAGCTCACAGAGATGGCTTTTGAGCAAAACAACTTGGAACCCGGACATAACCATCTCAACTTCCCCCAATCATCAGCTAATCAATCATTTCAACTCACTCGTCGTCAGATGGAAACATTGTTTGCTCCTTTGTTTAGTGATGATTTTGATCAACGTGCTCCAAATGTATCAAATATTTCCGCTGCTCAACCTGATAATATTCCAATCCCTGATACACTTGAAACAACAACAACCGTTGCTGATGCACCTCCGATTGAATCCACAACAACAGCTGAACAAACTGCTTCTAATGATGTTGATCCAGCTGATAATCCTCTTAATTAAGATGTACCTGCACTAGCGGATTATGATGGAAATGCATTCTTTAACCCTTTCGCTACTGAAAATGTAAACTAAGATGTTGATGAATCATCAACTAGCCATCTGAATCCACCAAATCTGCACAATGTATACCAACATCAACCCTCCACACGTCGATGGACTAAAGACCATCCTCTTGTTAATATTATTGGTAACCCGAATCAACCAGTCATAACAAGACAACGCCTTCAAAATGACGGTGAACATTGCATTTATGTACTCACCATTTGTCAAACTGAACCCAAAAACATCAAAGATGCAATGACCAAAGACAACTGGATTGAATCCATGCAAGAATAGTTGAACCAGTTCAAACGTTTATAAGTATGGGAATTGGTTGAAAGACCAACAGGGTTCTATGTCATTGGTCTCAAATGGATTTGGAAAAACAAGTTAGATGCTGAGGGTACGGTTATCCAAAATAAGTCACGTCTGGTAGCTAAGGGTTATTGACAGTAGGAAGAGGGGATCCACTTCGAAGAATCATTCGCACCGTTAGCTAGACTTGAGGTTGTACGGATTTTTTGGCATTCGCACTCACATGAACATCCTTGTTTATCGATGGATGTCAAACCGCTTTTCGAATGGTAAACCAAGGAAACGGTATATGTTAGTCGCCTAGAAGGATTTGTTGATCCGAGTTCCCTAATCACGCCTACAAACCGAACGAGGCTCTCTCGGCCTCAAACAAGCCCCTCGGGCGTGGTATGATGAGCTGTCATCCTTTCTCCTTTCTCATAATTTTATCAAAGGATCGGTCGACCCTACACTGTTTATTCAATATCATGGGGCACACATTTTAATTGTTCAAATTTATGTGGATGACATCATTTTTGGTTCTACCTACAAAAAAGTACTCAAACGCTTTTTCAAAACTAATGAAAACAAAATTTGAAATGTCAATGATGGGTGAACTTACGTTCTTCTTAGGACTACAAGTTCATCAATCACCCCGTGGTATTTTCTTAAGTCAGTCTAAATATGCTCTTGAAATATTGAATAAATATGGAATGCAAAGTTGTGACACCTATGCAACACCAATGGCACATACCAATAAACTGGACGTTGATTTACATGGGAAATTGGTTGACCCTACCAAATACCAAAGTATTAGTGGGTCTCTCATGTATCTAACAGCCAGTAGACCCGACATTGTATTTTATGTATATCTTTGCTCCCGTTATCAGTCAAGACCTACTGAAAGACACCTCACTAAGGCTAAAAGAATTCTCCGATACGTAAAGGGAACCATTAATTTGGAGATTTGGTATCCAAAGGATTATGGTTTTGAACTAATAGATTTTTCAGACGCTGACCACGCAGGATGCTTAGATTCACGGAAAAGTACTTCAGGAGGTTTACAATTCCTTGGTGATAAATTGGTGTCATGGCAATCAAAGAAACATGATTGTACATCGCTGTCATCAACTGAAGCAGAATATATAGCCTTGTATGCGTGTTGTGCTCAATTCATTTGGATGAGAACACAACTCAAGGACTATGATTATGTATTTGATAGAATTCCGGTGTACTGTGACAACCGAAGTGCTATTGCGATCTCGTGCAACACCGTTCAACACTCGAAATCAAAGCACATCGATTTTTGATATCATTTCATCAAAGAGCATGTGGAAAAGGGTACCGTTTAATTATACTTTGTAGGTACAGAACACCAATTAGCGGATCTTCTCACTAAAGCCTTACCTCCCGCAAGATTTACTGATTTGATTCACCGAATTGCTATGAGGTGTTTAACTCTAGAAGAACTGGAAGAACTTTTAACACATTCTTAAAAACAGTTAAACACCAAAATCTCTTTTGTAAATAATTTTCAAAAAATAATACAAAAATATAAAATCTAAAAATATTCTTCTATCTAAATTTCTATCAATACCAAACATTGCAAGTACAAATCTTCCATCAACACTGTGTTCCATCAAACCTTTCACTGTTTTTCTCGAACAAGTGTTGAGGGGGAGAAAGTAAATATTTTTCAGTTTCATAAAACTTTGTACTTGCATGTTGCCAAAAATATGTTGTTTCTTCAGAATTGGTAGATATGTTTCTTGTTAAATACTCTCCTCGGACTCAAATGTTTTAAAATCTCATCATTTCAAAAGTCGAGGAAGAGTATCGTTAAGTTTCTTTCCCAAAATAAGTTTTGTCTAACCAAAGTGGAAGTTAATGGGTCTTGGTTGAAAATGGTTGAGGTGGAGGGACTAATCTTGTTAATTTTGAAAAGTTATTTTTAACAAAACCTCTCCACCTAACAAAATTCAAAGCATTTACTTATTCTCATTTAATTTTCACCAACCAAGATCCACGGCTACAATTCGATTTACAAATCGCTCAACCAAATCAAAAACTGTAAGTTGCAAAAGGTTTTGATCATGTTTACAAACATAGGTTTCAAATATCTTTCTAATCCAATGGTTTAATCTTTCCAAATGAATGATTTTTTGGGTTTACGCCTATGCGTATGAATGTGAATCTGCCCAAGTGTGTTTTTGATGATATGGGTAGTGTCAAATCTTTCACAAAACTATTTTATACCCATTTCCATCAGTAAATTCAACCCAGAAACTCGTTTCGAATCAGTTTAATTTTTTTAGGGTTTATGTACGAATTAGGGGTTTTCGCATAAAGATGTTTTGATGCAATTAGTTGGTTTTAGTAGCTTTAGAACAATGATTACATGATTTTGGCCTTGAATCCTACCCAAAAACATCAAAAGTTGAGAATTTAATTTTTTGGGGTTTTAGGGTCGTAGAACATGAATCTTTTGATTAATTAGGTATTTCGTGTTAAAACTTGTTATAGGACCTCTAAGAGCATGTTGGAAACAATCTTGATGATTTCATGTGGCTAGATTTCTTACGCGTAGAATCTAGGTTTAGTTTTTGAAATTTACCAATTGTCACACTAAAGCATCCTCGAATAGGTTCACCTCAATGTCCCTAGCCAATTATTTCTCTAGGTTGCATGTGTTTTTCTAGAAGGTTTCTTCTAGATAGAAAGGTCGTTGAGGTCCTACAAAATCTTTACCGGTCCAAGGTCCATATCTAGATAGTCTCCTATCTAAGATGATCTCATGATGGACTTGTTCACCCTCATTATCAAAGGAATGCTTCTTCACATCATAGATTGACATAGCACTTCCTTCTCCTACCAATATTTTGGACATCTTACAATCAATTATGGCACTAGCGGTAGCTAAGAATCCTCTTCCAAACAATAATGGACACGTGGTATCACTAGTCATGTCTAGTATATGGAAATCCGCCAAACGAGTCAATTGTCCTACGTGTACTACCATGTCCTTCATTATCCCTACCGGATACGCAAAAGTACCATCCACTAAACCTATGATGGTCTCGTTGGTACTAACTTACCTAGATTAAGGATTTTATGGAGGTCTAACGGAAGAAGGTTGATGCTTGATCCAAGATCGGCTAATGTGTTGAAAGCTTTGGAATTTCCAATGCTACACGGAAGAATGAATAGGCCGGATCATTTAACTTCTTAGGTAACTTGTTTTGCACAAAATCGGATCCACGTTCTCCTAATTTTAGTCTTTGCTCATATTTATCTTTCAAAGCATTATAGTAAGGCGCATGAGTCAACACTTCAAGAACCGGTTTCTCTTGGTAACGCTCCTTAAATTTCTCGTTGAGAGTAGATTTAGGTTCTTGATTAGTTGGTGTTTTAAGATTTGGATGGACCATCAACTTAGGTTTTTGGTCTTTTGGAACGGTTTGCTTGAAACATGTTTTGATGATGTTGACCGAGTGGACTTGTGGGTGCGAGGGGCATGGATATGCTCTCTCCCTTGATGAGCAAAAACATGGAGTCGATGAAATCAAATTCACTTTTGGGTTCTTGATGGTGTCATTTGGGAGTGCTCCCGCATCTCGGTCATTGAAGGATTTTAAGAGGGTGTCGAGCTTGTTTGTCATCCTGCTTTGTCGTTGCTTGAATTCGGCTTCAAGTTTGGATAATCGAGCTTCTTGAGATGACATGAAGTTAGACACCATTCCCTCAAGATTAGTGGAAGTTCCGGTGTTAGGAGGGTTGTTGTAGGTGGTACGGTTTGGTTGGGACCTATTAGGTGGAATAGAGGAGTTGTTTTGAGGCGAGTTTGAGGTTTAGCTCCACCTAAGGTTAGGGTGATCTTTCCACGCGAGTTTCCTAAGTTGTTTCGCTCGGGCTTGAAAGTGTACCACTTTTATCCAACTCTATCGGTACGTGTGGAGGCGTAGTTCGCGAAAGCTTATTCAAGGAGCTTTGTGCAATCACGAGTGTCATGGGGACCACTACATAATTCACAAGGTAAAGTGATTTTGTTCACTTGGCCAGAAGTTTTAGGAGCTTCGTAGGAACTCATTAGGAATTTGACTTGATCTTCAAGTTCGAGCATTCTATGATTGGAAGGTTGTGAGTCAATTGGAGACAAGGATATTGCCTTTACCATTTTGGAAACTCACGGGGGTCATTCCAACATTCATTATCATAGAGGGCAAGGTCCTCTATCGTACCCCACGACTCTTCTGCGGTAAGTTCACTAAGCTTACCACCGGCCGCTTGGTCGATGGTTTGCCTTGTGAAAGATTGACATGATCATAAAAGATTTGGAATTGGAGCCAAAGATCAATGCCGTGATGAGGGACTTTGTGGAGTAAGTCCTTGAATCGAGTCTACGCCTCATAAAGGGTTTCGCCTTGACATTTTTGGAACATCAAGATGTCATTCCTTAGCTTGGTGGTTCTCCCCGGTTTAGCTTGGTGGTTCTCCTAGGTGGGAAAAATTGGGCGAGGAAACGGGTGGTGAGATCATCTCAACTTGAGACGGATCCTGCGGGAAGTCACTCAAGCCAATTACTAGCTTGGTCCCGTAGAGAGAATTGGAGGAGACGCAATTGCGTGGTCTCCCGAGTGGTAGCATTAAGGTCAATGGAGTCAACGATTTTAAGGAAATCCTTGAGATGCTGATTAGGATCTCAGAACAAAGTCCATGGAATGCACATCGGTTTTGCACCAACCGGATGGTGTCGGAACTGTTGGGATTTAGAAAATCCATGTTGAAGATTCGGTCACCCCAATTATAGTATAGTATATCTTAGCTCGTAGACATTACGTTATTTACTAGTTTATTAGTTAGTTATTAGTTTAGAGCAACATCGTGGAGGATGGACGGGTCTTTACCCACTGTTTGCCTGATCCACAGCCCGACAGGAGGGCGTGTAGTTTGTAGTATAAATACCTCTTCCCACTTGGGAAGAGGTGGTGCTTTTCATTAATCAAACCTCTTCTTTTGTTTTACTCTCTCTCTCTATAGAAAACACCCTCTCTTTACTTTCTCTCTCTACAATGGCTAACATGTTCTTTCACCATCCAAGACCACCCAAATCATCAAACAACATAGAAAGAATGATCCTAAAATTGGTATCAGAGCTAAGGCTTTGTTGTTTGTGTTGATTCATATGGTCTGATTCATGTTTTTGTGTTGTTTATTGCGGTTCTTTGATGCGGTTTGACACGGGTTACGTTATTTGGTCGATTTTTGTGGTTCAAATCATGTTTGTTAAACTGTTTTACCTTGTTTTTTGTGAAGCTTGGAATTTTTTTTTCTTATTATTGTGGTTAACAGTTTTTTAACAAAGTTTTGTATCCCGGTCAAAAATGTCATATGGTCCATTCATGGTGTTACAATATCTGTCTTGTGTCATCTTTGTCCAAACATATTTTGTTTTATCATCTTTATATGACTTTTGGTACCAAACTGTGAAACTATTATTGGTCATCTGGTCGTATATTTAGTCAAACGGGGCAAAAAGAAATGCTTTATATACATTTTTCTGTGTTTTTACGGGAAGTTCTAAGTTGCGTTTTGAAGAAAGAGTTAACCCAGATCCGTGCGGTTTGTCAAAAAAATAAGTTGCGGTTTGTCAATAGTTAGTGCGGTTTGTCATAAAAACATTGGTGCGGTTTGTTATAAAGTGTTGCATTTTGACAGATCCCTCTCTGCGGTTTATCAAAAATTGTTGCGTTTTGACAACCTTAATGCGGTTTGTTAAAAAGTTATTTGCGTTTTGACAAAACATGTTGCGGTTTGATAAAACGTGGTGCGGTTTGACTTAAAGGAAGAAGTATCAAATGCGATTTGTTGACCAAACAATAACCAAATACCAAATCAAACTCACGACCTCAGGTCAACACCATCATCAGTCCATGTCTATAAGTGCGAGCAGAAGAAGGAACACATTTCAAGAGATCTAAAACCAAAACCATCAAATCCTACTTATATACTCAACCCATGACCCTCACAATCACTCCTCAAATCTCATTCAAACAAGACTCAAATAAAAAAGAACAACATTCTTGATCTTAGATTCTATTCAATATTTTTGCAATCTTTTCAAGATTGTAGTAATTGAAACAATTATTCTCACAGATCGAATTGAATCTTTGCTTCTACATAATATCCGAAACTGAGTTCGAAAAAGATTTATAACAAGAATGTTAAAAATCGTTTTCCTGTTTCGTTCCCCAACCAAAAATGAATAACAAAAGCAGGAAATAAAACCTACCCGAGACCAATGTATTGATCTTGACGCGCCAAAAAGTTCTGTTTTTTATTCGTCTCTGATGATAAAAAGGGAGAATATATGCATTTGATTGATGGATGATGAATCTGAGACTGATGTGGAGAGGAAAGAAGATGTGCTTTAATTGGAAGTTTATGTGGTAGGCGCTCAAGAGAAGGAGCGTATTTGTGAGTTTAGGTTTAGGTCTAATGTGGTAACTCAACCGGTTTTAAGGGGTTTTAACTGGATCGGGTAATACTAGTATCTGTGGGCAATTGGATCCGAAAGTTAGAGAATTGGGTTGATGGATCAAATGATTATTGGGCCGTCTTCTATCCGTATATGTAGACTGGACCAACGAGTGGGATTTAACGTATAACCAAAATTTTTAACCAAATGTTTTTAAACAAAAATATTGGATACAAATTTTAATTATTTGGCCAATTGAGTGGTATTTTGGGATTAAATTTCATGGAGGGATACAAATTCACGGCTTGAACGAAAAATTGATCAAACATTGACTACGGGGTTTTTTGGACGGTATTTCTTATATGGATTTGAAGTGAGGTTTTCCGGGCGCGTGTACTTATTTTCGTCTTCTTTCTTTCTTCCATTTCGCGAAGATGACTTGTTTGGCCGTTTATTGAATGTGATACAGACTTGGCTATCTAGTTACTTTTGTGATTCTTTCTCGCTTAACCCACAACGTAGCTATCACTTCGGTGTCTCACGCAGTTGAGGATTCGTCAAGAGGCTTTGTAAATTGGGTACACTGTTTCTTTTTCACAAGAATTAGTACAAGCTTAAATAACAAATCTAGGGAATTCTACTTCATGTTCAAGTTTGGTATATCGGGTTTACTTCACCAAGTGGTCAAAGCAATTTCCGACATAATACGTGGATGGTGTGTTTGTCAAAGTGTTTAAATGGTTGTGATGTGATCAGCAATTCTCATTGGATATTTAAGACACCATAAATATCAAATAATACTTTACAGTCTAAGCAAAATCTTTCAAGAATCTTCAGCGTCATTCATGATATTTCAAGATGTTTTCTTATGACAAGAACTTCTCGTGCAGTTGGTAGTACACGTCAATGATGCTTTCGAAAGTTTGAAATCATCATGGGGGAGAAACGTGTACTTTGATGATGATAAGGTCAACCTCCAAGGGGAAGTAGTATATACTACTTTACTTAGTATGGTTTGTGAAGTATTCTACATATGGGAGAAGAATTGTTGATGATGGAGAAGAATTGTTGATGATCCGTTTTATGTTCCTCTAAAATAGAAACTCACCGAAACCAAATTTGTCACAACTCATTCAAGCTGTCATTGCTTACGGTTTAGTCTTGGTTTTGTAAAATCCCACGAAAGAAACTATTTCTCGGTTTAAACCATAGAATTGTAAAATCCCGTGATGATGGAACCATCCTGAAGAAAGGAAAGTGTACTTCTGGATCTTATCTGATGCTGGTGCTACGGTTTCAACTTCAAAGAAGGGATAAAGGGTATACTTCATTTCTTGGATGATTGTTTGGATATTCTTCATGGCAGATTGGTTATTACAAGGTTTTACGGGGTTACATGCTTTTTACTAAGGTCGGGATAAAACCATTATCAAAGTTCATTTAAAACCTCAAAGGGGGCTAGTTCTGGGCTTTTAACCACAAGATGTGACAACGGCGTTAATTCATTATTATTTATTTGAGGTTGAAGTGAAATTTCATGGGAAAGTTCACTTAGTATCTGAAGGGATCGGGGATGGTTGGATGAAGATTCTTCGAGATCCTTGTTCAAGCTTTTAACATCTTCAATGACGAAGACCTGAAAATATAGTTATTTTTGGGTAATTGTTTTTCCTTCTTTTTACTACCACAAAATAACTATCACTTTAAGGAGTTACGTTGTAGTGCTCAGTGTCACATTAAATTGTGGATTTTCAAGAGGTGATGTACGTCTTATACTTGATGGTTGGTTGGGTGTCAGTACTTAGGGATTCAAAGGTGCGTGAACTCTCTTCACCGCTCTTAGTCACACATTGGTGTAAGTTTAAGTCACAAGTTCGGGTTAGTTTACTTCAGTGTTAAATTCATCATATTGGAATTTCTCCATCAGCTGTCACGACAAAGAGCCGATTGAATGACAATGGGGTTGATAAAAAGTTAGCCAAGAGATGTAGAAAAAACAGAGATGACGTTTGAATACAACAGTTCAAATCTCATTCCCCAAAGAAAAGAAAAGTGTATGTTTCAGTGCGCGTTATCTTCGAAAGAAGAGAAATCTTCTTATTTATGATGTTTGAATACAAAAGTTCAAACCTCGTTCCCTAAAGAAAAGAAATATGTATGCTTTAGTGCGCATTATCTTCGAAAGAAGAGAAATCTTCTAGTTTATGACCATTCTCATCAACAAGCTTCATGTTTTTTCCATGCTCGCTTAGTTATCAAGTGAACCTAACTACTGATGATTGTATTCTTATCTCACTGGCTCAATCAAAATTGGCAATGGCGACATCGTTTGCATTTTTTGCGGGGGAGAAGGGTGAATAGTCTACATTTGGATGATTTCACTTGTTAAATCAAGAATGACAACTTCGTATGCATTTCTTGAGGGGGAGAAGTGTGAATATACTCAAGGTTGATTGATATTAGAGATTAAATGGTCATACGACTCCAAACTCATGTAATAACCGAGCTTCTTCTTATCGGGTCATCTTCACATGGAGTTTCTTCTAAGAGCCGTTGGTTGACATCTTCACAGTTGCGAAGCTAATTTCCTTGATGGACATCTTTATGTTCTTGTTTGATTGGGAGGGATTTTAGTTAAGGGGATTTGCAATATGCATGTTAATTGGAATGCATTTGGTGAGATGAAGATGTTATTTTTATTCCTCAAACAGACAATCTTGAAGAAGGTCGAGTCTACAGTCTCTACTACGTGTTAGAAGACTAAAGACGAGTTGCATTTAATTATCCAAAGACTTCTTCTTATTCCGGGCATTCATCAAAAATATTGTCAGTTTAGGGGAGAGAACTAATTGGGGGAAAGTGAAATGTTAGATTTAATCCCTAATTAGATTTGCTTACATTATTCGCCAGCAAGTTGATTCTCACAAGATTTCAAGTGTTCTTCTCAAAAGATTTCAAGTATCTGGGCTTATAATGTGTTGCTAATTCTGAAGTATCAAAACCAGCAAGGGGAAGGAGACACGCATCTAAACGCAAAGCGAGTAAACTTGATGAAATTAATACTTCTAAGTGATTGAAGATATCCTGGGAAGACAAATGTCATGACCGCAGAGAAACTCAATGTTTAACTCATGGCGTTTAGTGTTCTTATTCTAACTACGTGGGAGAAGAGATGTAAGAGACAGTTTCTGAAGATAAAAGAGGTACAAAAGTGTGTGATGATTTCGATGATATCGCAATCATCAGGGGAGAGAAATGTGTGCATTGGGGATGCAAAGTTGTTTCACATGAAAGCTTAATCACTTATTCCGGAGTTGACATCCGCAAAGATAATCAGTGATTCAACTTGCTTCTTCAATGTTATCGGTTATTCTTTCTTTGAGAATTTGCGTACTTCGGGTTCTTGAGCTTCATACACTATCATCAGGGGAAAGAAATGTGTACTTCAGAGATGTTCAGCAGATTCACGTGATCGGACTTAATGATTTATTCCAGAGTTGATATCCGTAGAGATGATCAGTGATTCATTCTGCTACTTCGGAGCTATCGGCTATTCTTTCTTTGGGTATATATGTACTTTGGGTTTTGAGATCTATTCAAAGAGACTGGTTGCATCACTTCAGCTACTTGGCGGAAATGGTCTCTTGACACTTTTGGTATGCATCACTTAGGACTTTAGAGGAAAGAAATATGAGAAGAGTTATTTAAAGGGTGGGATGATACATTGCTTTTCTATTTGATGATATAACCCCGAACGAAGAATCACGATGATCATTCTTAAAAAGAGCAACAAGATCGATGATATGGTGTGCTCCTTTGTGCACCTGGCTAAGGCAAGCTTGAAAGAGAGCTAAGAATCTACTCAACAAGATGATTTTCGGTTTGGGGGAAGCTACCAAAGTCTCACTTTCAGAAGGTTCAAAGTTTTGACGACTATTTTGGAGCCTCGAAAGCTTTGGTGGTGAAAGTTTAAAAGATGTTGATTTCTATCTTCCTCAACGTGCTGATCGGTATCCTTATCTCGGTACTCGTATCATCATATTCTTAAACTATATCATCTTCTTTGTAAATATTTTTCAAAAACCAAAATACAAAAATATAAAACCAGCAAAACAAAATAGAAAAATATAAAACCAACAAATCCATAAAAATCAGAAAATTTAAAAATACCAAAAATCTTGTTTTCTCAAGACATGTCTTCTGGTCTCGATAACATCTACGGTCTTAGAAATGTCATTCAATAATGGCACGAGACTATAGATGAAGTTCGAGCAGAAGGTGTGTTAGGTCACCATAAGTTAACACAAAGATCAATATGACAGAAAAATAGAGATAAAGGTGATCGGATGAACACAATACAGACGTATGGTGACAGCCTGTAGAATATGAATTGAACCCAGTGTCTACCCTAAGTTGAATAATCTGGAGGGCTATTTCTTTTCACCCTTTTTTTTTACTTTTCTTTTTAATTCTTCAACTCCTTCTATCTCCGATTCTCATTTATCCTATTTATAATCATACCTAAGGACTTCTAAATACTAACTATTGGTGGTGTCCTTGGTTAGATCCCTCCGGCTCTGGCGGATCATAGGACGTTTATCCCTAAACTTAGTCACCTTATAACTCCATGACTATCCTATGTTGCCATAAAACCATTTTCTTGAAAATCTCTCAAAGTGTTTATGAATGAAAACATGTTTGTAACACATTGAGAGTTTTGCATTTTCAGAAATACTCCCCCTCCACATGTGCTTAAGAGTTTTGACAGAAATCTGCACAGTAATGGTAGAGCGCGCACTTTTGAATTGTTCGATTGAAGATAGACAATTCCCCGCGAGACACGGTTACGTTCCATAGTTAAAGAGATACATTGTCAGCTTTTAGGTGACACCTAGCTCTAGTAACTACCTTGAAGATGTGGATAAACCTTGGAAAGGTTGTCAAACCCGTCAAAGTTCATGTCTATCAAGAGTTTCTCAAATCGGTACAATCTACTCGGATAAGTCTTGGAAGACTAATCTTTTCGATTTATGAAAGTTCAGAGCTCGTCAATTCATGGGTTAAGTCTTAGCACACGAAGATTCAATCACAATCAAACATATTTGTATCACACAATTTTTCTCCCCCTAAAAAATGGCATATAAATGTTATTTTTGATGAAATTTGATATCGAATATGACCATTTCGAGTTTTGTGGAAAGATTTCCACGAAGAACATTTTGTGAACAAAGATATTTTAGAAAATACTCCCCAGCAACAAGTAATATTAAATTTTGAGGTTTTGAAATCACGAGAGATAGTACTTTTCTTTTAAAGAAATTTTGAAAAATTTGAAAGTTTGATAAATTTTACTCAAAAGTAAGAAGCTTTCGCTCCTTTTATAAGGATTGTGGCACTGATGCGTACCACAGGGTCCTGTCATTACAAGTACAGGTTGTACACTGTTATGTGTGCACAAGCCATAATGAATAAATAAATCAATCATCAAAAAAATCAATCACAAGTGTTTTGGCTTACCCAACAATTACACACGACCAGGGACTCTCTCTTCACGTTGAAACGTTGCAATAGAGAAACTCTGTCGTCCTCCCACATAACTTTCCAATCTCCTCATCTGATCCCTATGGAACATCCTTTCATCCAACCTTTTGATTATCCTGCGAGCTTTCTTTCTTTCTTCTGAACTCCATGATAAGGATTTAAAAGGTACACTTTTGAGGGGTCATTTAAGCCCTTAATTGATCACTTTTGTATCCGTTACTACTTAATTTCATTCCTTTTCACTTTTTAGGTCTCTTGAAGGCAAATTGCTGGAATGACACTTATTCGAACGAAAAGGCGCGAATATACGAAGAAAATGGCCAAAGTCAAGAATCGAGACACTCAAGATGCTGAAATTGAAGGAGACGGTGTCACTGCTTAACTGCGATGCCGTCGCGAGACATCTTGAGACGACTCAGAGAGCAAATTGCTAATTTGCAAGTCAGACGGCCTAGATTTGGATCCAGACGGCGTCAGAGATTGAAGCCGACGGCGTCACAAGCATAAGGTGACGTCGTCACAGAGTTGACGTGGCCAAGACGAAACCCTAATGGCAGCGACCCGACGACGTCACAATTAAAGAGTGACGCCGCCGCATTTTGTAACACTATATAGAATCAATTTTTCGTTTTAAAGGGTAGTTTTGTGGAGTAAAAACCTAAACCAAACCGAGGCTGTCTTGTGCAGTATCTTAGGGTTCCATACCCTATTTTACAACAAGATAAGTGTTTTACTTAATTAATTCAATCGTGTCTTCAATTGTTTGGGTGTATGCTTGCATGTTCTCCATGTCCGGCTAATTTATTTGTGTGTTTGCTTAGATATACGAAACCCAGATATTGAATATTGATTGGTTGTCTCTTATCTTAATTGTGATTGACCTAATATTGCGATAGGTCATTCGTTGTGTTATTAAGGCTTGATTAGTCTTTGTTGAACCTTAGCTTATAGTTACTAGTGGAATTGTAGGCTAAATATCCAAAGATAACCTTAGTGTTAAGTTTATGAATCCTAGAGATTTCGTAGTCATTAACCTTAGGTAGCTTCAAAGAGTTAGGGATAAACGCATACCCTACGACCTTGGAAACACAACGTGTTAAGAATAAGGACATGACAATTCAACCATCAATAGGAGATAACTAGGGAGTAATAACATCTAAGTAAACACATTCTTAATCCTCATAAGAGCACACAACAATAGACATAGACTACACTCACCTTAGTTTAGATAATTAGATAAGTAGAGTAATTGGTAGAAATACCAACCCCCAAATCCAAACCTCGAGATTCGTACCTTTCCATTTCCTAAAAAAAAACATAAAAAAGATAAAAAAAAAATAATCTTCCTCAACCCCAACCTTGGCGTAGTAATTTCTCACTAGCAATCCTATTCTGTGAAGATCGTTGTAGCTCTTAGACGAGGTCTAATATTATATCTAGGAACACATAATAACGAAAGCGGAATATTCAATAAGAATTAACGTTATAATGAACAAGGTTTTTCATTATCATAAACTAACTAAACAATAATAAAGATCAAAGACTTGATCTTTAACACTAACTAACTAAACCACTAAACCCTAAGCGTTTTCCCAATCCCTACGCCTAGGTTCCCACACACACACCTTTAGACGTCTACATCTTGTACGTACGTGCTAAAACTAATGACCCTATGTCTCTTTATATACTAGAGACATCTAGGGTTTACAAGAGGAATCATAATATAATTAGGAAATAATACAATTAGGAAACTAAATATTCTTTTAAGCATATCTTCTAGAATCTTCCAAATCCTCCATCTTTTTGTAGTTTCCCTTCTTGTCACTTTAAGTCCTTCATGTTTCATTCTTCTTATTTTGTATCATTAAATCTATAATAGACCCAACAATCTTCCCTATTTGATGATGACAAAACAAACACGATTCTTGTACGAACTTCCCTAGATAAGTAGCGAAGTTGAGATAATTAAATCTCACCATGAATGAAACAATCTTCCCTTGACTTAAACATGTCACTCAAACATCTCTTCCCTTTTTGTTATTATCTAAATAGGGAACGATGCAAATAATGATCTTGACCACCACGAATCAATATCATACTTCCAATCTAAGCCAGCCCAATGCTTCAAATCGCCCACCATTACGCATCATAAGAAAAATGGATCCAAAACAAGAGAAAACTTCAACTAGCAGAGTAATAATGATCAACAATAGTAAAATCAAAAACTTCCCTTGAGTGATGCATGTACATCAATGATTCTTCAAAATCTGTAGGCTTTATGTAATGATTACTTGTGAAGAAAAGCAAATATAACGAACTTGATGAAGAAGTAGAATTTCCCAAACTTGTGTCTTAAATCTGTACTATCCACGGAACTCCATACTTATACGGACAAAATATAAGTAGACCGCAATCCCTTGACAAGAATCCTCAACTATATGAGACACTGAGCACTACAATGTAACTCCTTCAAGTGATAGACAATGTGTGCATAGAGCATTATAAGAAAAATCACACATTGCTAGATTCATCAAGCTAGATGATAAGAACACAAACCAAGCAATTCCACTTCACCTTCAAATAAGTGATAAATAATCCTCTTCGTAATCAATTCTTCAATAAATCTCCATAACGAGCCTTTTTTAAATCCTTTTAAGAATAAATAACCAAACTCCTTGTGTGTGTGAACAATAACCCGTGTGTGTGTCGTCCAAAAACCATAACAATAATTATGCTCGACTTCCCCTTAATTTCAAATCTTCTCGTAATAAACCATGAGCAGTACTTTGGAAAGGAGCAGTACTTTCATCCAATCAGCAGTACCTTGAAGCAGTATCAAAAATTCCATGAGCAGTTCATTAAAATTGCAGCAGTACTTTCGAAACTGTGAAGCAGTACTTTGAAAATAAAACATCAATAGTACTTTGAATACAACTTTGCAACAGTACTTTCAAGATTATGGATAGCAACAGCAGTACTTTTAATTCTTGAACACGACAGGAGTGCCTTGGAACAATAATAGTAGAGCAGTACTTTAAAAACTGCAGTACTTTCGATAAAGTGTACGAGCAGTACTTTCAATAAAGTATCCCAAACTGTCTTTGACTCACCAATATATTAATCCTTAGACTTTGGACCAATCACAATGCAAGACCACCATAAGAACCGTGTACTCCATCACATCTTAACTCCAAAGAAGTAAATGTCTTCACTTATTTAATCACCATGTGGACTCCATCGTGTATCAAATTCCCAAACGTAGGACCCAGACCAATCAATCTCTCGTTATTCCCATCAAACAGCAAAAATTATCATGAAGTACCCACGTGATTAACTTGAATGTGATCTCCATCGTGGGACCCAAGTATAATAAGTAACAATAACACTCTTGCGTGATACCTTCTTCACGTGAATATCCCATCTTCAGCAATTAATAAATTCGAGACCAGTACTTTAACAAACGAGTAGATAAATACCACGTGACCATGAGCAAGACAGATTCGTTCAACAAAGACGATACTGTATAATAACCTTTTAAATCCAAATCGTTTCTTCATCAAACTTGCTTAAATAATGCTTTCTTCGACAACTTTTACTGCTTCAATTTAACGACATAAAACCTTGAATAAACCTTAAAAATTCGAATCTGAAAAACACCTTCAGCAGCCAACTTCGACAGTTAATATCTTTTGCATAAAAGCTCAAATCGAAAATCCCTCCGGTGGAAAGTTAGATTAGTATATAAAGAACATCCACCTAAAATTTCGTCCCGATCCAACGGTTAACGACAAAGTTATCGCCGTTTCAAAACAGTGCTGTATAAAAATACGAAAATTTTGAGCTCCGAATTTTTTTGTCTTTTTCATCATTCTTCGACACATAAAACCTTGTAATCCTAGATATCACGAGCCCCGTGCTCGATACCATTGTGAAGATCGTTGTAGCTCTTAGACGAGGTCTAATATTATATCTAGGAACACATAATAACGAAGCGGAATATTCAATAAGAATTAACGTTATAATGAACAAGGTTTTTCATTATCATAAACTAACTAAACAATAATAAAGATCAAAGACTTGATCTTTAACACTAACTAACTAAACCACTAAACCCTAGCGTTTCCCAATCCCTACACCTAGGTTCCCACACACACACACCTTTAGACGCCTACATCTTGTACGTGCGTGCTAAAACTAATGACCCTATGTCTCTTTATATACTAGAGACATCTAGGGTTTACAAGAGGAATCATAATATAATTAGGAAACAATACAATTAGGAAACTAAATATTCTTTTAAGCATATCTTCTAGAATCTTCCAAATCCTCCATCTTTTTGTAGTTTTCCTTCTTGTCACTTTAAGTCCTTCATGTTTCATTCTTCTTGTTTTGTATCATTAAATCTATAATAGACCCAACATATTCCCCTAGAGAACGATATCAATTCCGAGGCTTACCCTAATACTACACTACAACGATTAGGTTCTTTGCCTTGGGTGTTGAAAACTTGCTTGATGAAAAGGAAGTTCCTTTGACCCGAACGCAGCGTAATGCATATCAAGTTTTGGCGCACGCCGGGAATAGAATAGCCGCTAGATTTCCACTCGCTTAGGTTTCCTTGCTTGATTCCTATCAAGTAAGCTTTTTTTCCATTTTTAGCTTACTCATAGTCTATCCCCCTTCTTCGTGACCTTTGTTAGTAACCCCATCACTTTTCATTATGGAAGGTGATAATCAACCACCACTCAACAACCCACCACCAAATTAAATCACTTTCACTCAAAACCCAACCCAATGACCAACACAACCACCGAAGCCGTTATGTGAGTAGAAACACTGACCTTCAAGATTTGCAAAAGGTATTTGATAATACAATTAGGGATGCTGTTAAGAAAGTGGTCAGCGCCTCTGTAGTTGGCTCCATGATCAACAGTAATTCAGAAAACGGCTTAGTGGATAAAAACGTGAATGAGGAGGATAGTGCTTATTTCAATCTTTACCCCACTAAGGAAGAGGTTGCTTACCTGGTCCTAGAAGACATCGGATGTGTCATTGACTATAGCTTATCCCAAGTAGTGCTAGGAAAACCGTTTGTTGAAAAGTCTAAAATGAGCCATAACAAGTTTGAAGGAACGGTTAAGTTTAAGGAAGGAAACGATGAGATCACTTATAGGATGCCTTGGAAGACGAATGGATATGGCCCTTTATTCCTTTTGAACGAGACAATATTAGAGCTTTTGAGGAAAAAGCGAAGACGATGTTGAAAAGGTTTGAACTTCATGTGGGAGAAAAGGAGACTTTATTATAAGGATTGCTTAACCCTAGGGCCTAGGTATAGAGTCGATGAAAATTTTGTCAATATGATAGAATTCTCATTGAGAATGAAAATGAGACCACGTGAGAGGGCACGACTTCGAGTCTAGCTACAAGACTCATAAATAAAGAAAAGCGTTTCGTGGGAGGCAACCCATGCTTAATTGTTTGCGTGTTTGTGTTGTATATCTTTCATTGATTGTTTACTCTCATGTTTAAATTTGTAAAAATGCTTTATTTTGTTTTTAACATCGTCTTAATTACATATAAAGGTATTTTACATAAGGGATAAGTGTAGGGAGGATTACACACGTTTTCAAAAAGAACGTGAACATGAGAATTAAAATTATTTAAAAGATATACATGTGTGTTTGTTCGAGTCAAATGCTTGTATCGAGTCATAATGGATGTTTTGCAGGAAATTTTTCTAGATTCTAAAGATAAAATTTTCCGTAATTTTTCCGAAAATCGCAGACCGTTTCGTCGGGATAACTGACGGCGTGGTCGCAACCTAATGGCGTTAGGAGGGTAGAAACCGCTACTACTTTTCTCGTTTTCGAGCTACTTATAAATTTTGGAATTTTTGGTCTTAATTTTCCGTAAAACTGAAACATCCATTCCACAAGCACTATATCCTAGTTTAGTAGACTCATATATATATTATTACCGCCAATTTTACGAAGGTTTCGTTTGTTTTCTTCAAGTATGCGGGTTTAATTTATCAAGAAGAAGATACATAAGATTGGAAGGAGCTTTCGCAAACACTCTTTTGAAGAAAGATTTAACCACTACTTCACGGATCCTACCGAGCTAATCGGGAGTACTAGTTTCTTTCGCTTTTAATTACCTTCCATTATCATAACTTTGATACTTTCGGGAACATTGGGGACAATGTTGAGTTTAAGTGTAGGGAGGAAAATAAAAACGGAACTTTGAAACTATGCTTGTCCTGACTATTTGCTTTGTCCAATTTCATTTGTGTAATAAACCATGAGAAATATCGGTTAGGGTAATTTTGGCACCAAATTTAAAATTTTTCATGACATGTAGGAGTGGGCCATTAGTTTTAATAAAGCATCTCATGGATAGGAAGTTATATGACTAGCACAAAAACCCTTTACCACTTAAATTCCACCCAAAATGTGAGGATCGCCCTTAGATTTGTAGGAATTAAAGCATTCCACTTTAATGCTTCGAGTGTGTAACGGTAGTATAATAGATTCTAGAACTTGTTTTGTGATGCATTCCGAGATCGCTAGTAAGACTACACTTGTGTAGTTAGGAATAACTAAATGATAAGAGGCATTAGGATAACCCTTGTTTGATACCCGTATTATAATTACTTCTTCCACATCGGTTGAGTAACTCCCCCACACCCTTGCATTGTACTCATCTTTAGTACACGATACCCCTAGTTAACCCCTCAGAGCCTATCCTTTTCGCGGTTCTCGTGATGTTTCGGTTTTCCGGAATATGAATGAAGAGCATTGTTTACAATCCACCCCCAAATGTACACCCAAATCGCCTTAGCCTACCTTGTATGCACTCACTTTTAGTGCATTATTGTTATCATACTAAACCCTTAGTTCATTTATCTAGTTGCTTGCATAAGTATCCTTTGTACACAGTTTTGGGACGATTGGGACTCATGGGAAAAGTTAAATTTTATGAAATGACGGGAAGGGAACGTTAAATTCAAATTCCCTTCATTTGCGTAATAATGTACTTCAAGTGTTTTGATCTTTTCAATTCGGGTCAAATTAGTGTTAGAGTAATAAAAACTCAAGTGTAGGGATGTGCCTATAAATCCCTACTGTTTTGATGTTATCGTAGAGGATGGTAGAGTAAAAGTGTATGAAAAAAAAATCGAAAAAAATAGAGTGAAAAAAAAATGAAAAAAATGAAAAACAAAATACGGGCTACCATCCTGCATCTATCTATAAATTTATGTTTGTTTGTTTCAATTTATCTAGAGTTTAGAATTTCGAGTCTTGGCTTAGCAATACCATTCTTCGCATGCTTGTAACATAAAGATTTTTGACTTGCCACCACTAAATCGCCTATCCCACCAAACCCTTTGTTTCCCTACCGTAAGCCTAACGTTACAACCCTTTAAAAGACCTCTTGGATAGTTTTTCCTAGGTGCTTACGCCAAAGCGATGGAGGTTTGATCTAGTCTCAAGCCTATGGTAATCTATGTACTAGGACCGGTTAATGAGTGTTTATCTTCCATTTCCAACTTGATATATTTCATATACACCGGAGAGATGAGAGTATCCAAACACCACTTGTGAGGTGCTAGTATGTAATTTCCGTGCTTGTTATGACTTTTGCGGGGCTTATATGTGTTGTGAATCATTCTAAACTAATTCTTCATGACCCCTAACTTATAAATCAATTGTCTAAAAGCACATTTGCTTGAGGACAAGCAAATACCAAGTGTAGGGATATTTGATAAGGATTTAAAAGGTACACTTTTGAGGGGTCATTTAAGCCCTTAATTGATCACTTTTGTATCCGTTACTACTTAATTTCATTCCTTTTCACTTTTTAGGTCTCTTGAAGGCAAATTGCTGGAATGACACTATTCGGACGAAAAGGCGAATATCTGAAGAAAATGGCCAAAGTCAAGAATCGAGACACTCAAGATGTTGAAATTGAAGGGACGGCGTCCATCGCTTAATCATGCGACGCCGTCGCGAGACATCTTGAGACGACTCAGAGAGAAAATTGCTAATTTACAAGTGACGGCATCAGGTTTAAAAGAGTAGGGCGTCGCAACTCAGACGGCCTAGATTGGATCCAGACGGCGTCAGAGATTGAAGCCGACGGCGTATAAGGTGACGCCGTCACAGAGTTGACGTGGCCAAGACGAAACCGTAATGGCGGCGACCCGACGACATCATAATTAAAGAGTGACGCCGTCGCATTTTGTAACACTATATATAGAATCCGAATTTTTTAGTTTTTAGAGAGGTAGTTTTGTGGTGTAAAAACCTAAACCGAACCAAGGTTTTCTTGTGCAGTATCTTAGGGTTCCATACCATATTTTACAACAAGATAAGTGTTTTACTTAATTAATTCAATCATGTCTTCAATTGTTTGCGTGTATGCTTGCATGTTCTCTATGTCCGGCTAATTTATTTGTGTGTTTGCTTAGATATATGAAACCTAGGTATTGAATATTGATTGGTTGTCTCTTATCTTAATTGTGATTGACCTAGTATTGCGATTGGTCATTCGTTGTGTTATTAAGGCTTGATTAGTCATTGTTGAACCTTAGCTTATAGTTACTAGTGGAATTGTAGGCTAAATATCCAAAGATAACCTTAGTGTTAAGTTTATGAATCCTAGAGATTTCGTAGTCATTAACCTTAGGTAGCTTCAAAGAGTTAGGGATAAACGCATACCCTACGACCTTGGAAACACAACGTGTTAAGAATAAGGACATGACAATTCAACCATCAATAGGAGATAACTAGGGAGTAATAACATCTAAGTAAACACATTCTTAATCCTCATAAGAGCACACAACAATAGACATAGACTACACTCACCTTAGTTTAGATAATTAGATAATTAGATAAGTAGAGTAATCGGTAGAAATACCAACCCCCAAATCCAAACCTCGAGATTCGTACCTTTCCATTTCCTAAAGAAAACATAAAAAATATTAAAAAAAATAATCTTCCTCAACCCCAACCTTAGCGTAGTAATTTCTCACTAGCAATCCTATTCCCCTAGAGAACGATATCAATTCCCGAGGCTTACCCTAATACTACACTACAATGATTAGGTTCACTGCCTTAGGTGTTGAAAAACTTGCTCGATGAAAAGGAAGTTCCTTTGACCCCGAACGCGCTGTGCGCGTATCAAGTTTTAGGCGCCACGGGAATAGAATAGCTAGTTAGATTTCCACCTCATTTAGGTTTCCTTGCTTGATTCCTATCAAGTAAGCTTTTTTCCCATTTTTAGCTTCCTCGTAGTCTATCCCCCTTCTTCGTGACCTTTGTTAGTAACCCCATCACTTTTCATTATGGAAGGTGATAATCAACCACCACTCAACAACCCACCACCAAATTAAATCACTTTCACTCAAAACCCAACCCAATGACCAACACAACCGCCAAAGCCGTTATGTGAGTAGAAACACCGACCTTCAAGATTTGCAAAAGGTATTTGATAATACAATTAGGGATGATGTTAAGAAAGTGGTCAGCGCCTCTGTAGTTGGCTCCATGATCAACAGTAATTCGGAAAATGGCTTAGTGGATAAAAACGTGAATGAGGAGGATAGTGCTTATTTCAATCTTTACCCCACTAAGGAAGAGGTTGCTTACCATCAATACATAATCGATAATCCCCGATCACCTATCATTAGGATATGTCCAAAGATTAGGAGAGGAAATCCTTGGAACCTCAAAATCCCTTGTATGATCGAATAGAGGAATGTCGAGCATGCTTACATAGATACGGAATCTCCCATTAATGTGATGTCAACAGCTGTCTACAATGACATTATGAATGAGCGACTTAAGATTAGAAGAGACCCTAAGTATCCAGGTGGGGTTTGCAACTTTGTGGGAAGAGTCAAAGATGTACACGTCTTTATAGGGAATTTCACCTACCTAGTTGATTTTGTGGTCCTAGAAGACATCGGATGTGTCATTGACTATAGCTTATCCTAAGTAGTGCTAGGAAAACCGTTTGTTGAAAAGTCTAAAATGAGCCATAACAAGTTTGAAGGAACGGTTAAGTTTAAGGAAGGAAACGATGAGATCACTTATAGGATGCCTTGGAAAACGAATGGATATGGCCCTTTATCCTTTTTTGAACGAGACAACATTAGAGCTTTTGAGGAAAAAAGCGAAGACGATGTTGAAAAAGGTTTGAACTTTATGTGGGAGAAAAGGAGACTTTATTATAAGGATTTCTTAACCCTAGGGCCTAGGTATAGAGTCGATGAAAATTTTGTCAATATGATAGAATTCTCATTGAGAATGAAAAATGAGACCACGTAGGGGCACGACTTCGAGTCTAGCTACAAGACTCATAAATAAAGAAAAGCGTTTTGTGGGAGGCAACCCAGGCTTAATTGTTTGCTTGTTTGTGTACTATATCTTTCATTGATTGTTTATTCTCATGTTTAAATTTGTAAAAATGCTTTATTTTGTCTTTAACCTCGTCTTAATTACATATAAAGGTATTTTACATAAGGGATAAGTGTAGGGAGGATTACACACGTTTTCAAAAAGAACGTGAAAATGAGAATTAAAATTATTTAAAAGATATACATGTGTGTTTGTTCGAGTCAAACGCTTGTATCGAGTCATAATGGATGTTTTGCTGGAAATTTTCTAGATTCTAAAGATAAAATTTTCCGAATTTTTCCGAAAAATCGCGAGACCGGTTCGTCGGGATAACTGACGGTCGTGGTCGCAACCTAACGGCGTTAGGAGGAGTAGAAACTGCTTACTACTTTTTCTCGTTTTCTGAGCTACTTATAAATTTTTGGAATTTTTCAGGTCTTAATTTTCCAGAAAATCTGGAAACATCCATTCCACAAGCACTATGTCCTAGTTTAGTAGAGTCATATATATATTGTTACCGCCGATTTTACGCGAAGGTTTCGTTTGTTTTCTTCAAGTATGCGGGTTTAATTTATCAAGAAGAAGATACATAAGATTGGAAGGAGCTTTTAACGCAAACACTCTTCTTGAAGAAAGATTTAACCACTACTTCACACGGATCCTACCGAGCTAATCAGGGGAGTACTAGTTTCTTTCGTTTTTAATTACCTTCCATTATCATAACTTTGATACTTTTGGGGAACATTGGGGACAATGTCCAGTTTAAGTGTAGGGAGGGAAAATAAAACCGGAACTTTGAAACTATGCTTATCCTTGACTATTTGCTTTGTCCAATTTCATTTGTGTAATAAACCATGAGAAATATCGGTTAGGGTAATTTTGGCACCAAATTTAAAATTTTTCATGACATGTAGGAGTGGGCCATTAGTTTTAATAAAGCATCTCATGGATAGGAAGTTATATGACTAGCACAAAAACCCTTTACCACTTAAATTCCACCCAAAATGTGAGGATCGCCCTTAGATTAGTAGGAATTAAAGCATTCCACTTTAATGATTCGAGTGTGTACCGGTAGTATAATAGATTCTAGAACTTGTTTTGTGATGCATTCCGAGATCGCTAGTAAGACTACACTTTGAATAACTAAATGATAAGAGGCATTAGGATAACCCTTGTTTGATACCCGTATTATAATTACTTCTTCCACATCGGTTGAGTAATTCCCCCACACCCTTGCGTTGTACTCATCTTTAGTACACGATACCCCTAGTTAACCCTTCAGAGCCTATCCTTTTCGCGGTTCTCGTGATGTTTCGGTTTTCCAGAATATGAATGAAGAGCATTGTTTACAATCCACCCCCAAATGTACACCAAAATCGCCTTAGCCTACCTTATATGCACTCACTTTTAGTGCATTATTGTTATCATACTAAACCCTTAGTTCAATTATCTAGTTGCTTGCATAAGTATCCTTTGTACAAAGTTTTGGGACGATTGGGACTCATGGGAAAAGTTAAATTTTATGAAATGACGGGAAGGGAACGTTAAATTCAAATTCCCTTCATTTTCGTAATAATGTACTTCAAGTGTTTTGATCTTTTCAATTCGGGTCAAATTAGTGTTAGAGTAATAAAAACTCAAGTGTAGGGATGTGCCTATAAATCCCTACTGTTTTGATGTTATCGTAGAGGATGGTAGAGTAAAAGTGTATGAAAAAAAAATCGAAAAAAATAGAGTGAAAAAAAATGATAAAAATGAAAAACAAAATACGGGCTACCATCCTGCATCTATCTTTAAATTTATGTTTGTTTGTTTCAATTTATATAGAGTTTAGAATTTTGAGTCTTGGCTTAGCAAAGCCATTCTTCGCATGCTTGTAACATAAAGATTTTTGACTTGCCACCACTAAATCGCCTATCCCACCAAACCCTTTGTTTCCCTACCGTAAGCCTAACGTTACAACCCTTTAAAAGACCTCTTGGATAATTTTTCCTAGGTGCTTACGCCAAAGCGATGGAGGTTTGATCTAGTCTCAAGCCTATGGTAATCTATGTACTAGGACCGGTTAATGAGTGTTTATCTTCCATTTCCAACTTGATATATTTCATATACACCAGAGAGATGAGAGTATCCAAACACCACTTGTGAGGTGCTAGTATGTAATTTTCGTGCTTGTTATGACTTTTGTGGGGCTTATATGTGTTGTGAATCGTTCTAAACTAATGCTTCATGACCCCTAACTTATAAATCAATTGTCTAAAAGCACATTTACTTGAGGACAAGCAAATACCAAGTGTAGGGATATTTGATAAGGATTTAAAAGGTACACTTTTGAGGGGTCATTTAAGCCCTTAATTGATCACTTTTGTATCCGTTACTACTTAATTTCATTCCTTTTCACTTTTTAGGTCTCTTGAAGGCAAATTGCTGGAATGACACTTATTCGGACGAAAATGCGCGAATATACGAAGAAAATGGCCAAAGTCAAGAATCGAGACACTTAAGATGCTGAAATTGAAGGGGACGGCGTCACTGCTTAACTGCGACGCCGTCGCGAGACATCTTGACACGACTCAGAGAGAAAATTGCTAATTTACAAGTGACGGCATCAGGTTTAAAAGAGTAGGGCGTCGCAACTCAGACTCCCTAGATTGGATCCAGACGGCGTCAGAGATTGAAGCCAACGGCGTATAAGGTGACGTCGTCACAGAGTTTACGTGGCCAAGACGAAACTTTAATGGCGGCGACCCGACAACATCATAATTAAAGAGTGACGCCGTCGCATTTTGTAACACTATATATAGAATCCGAATTTTTCAGTTTTTAGAGAGGTAGTTTTGTGGTGTAAAAACCTAAACCAAACCAAGGCTGTCTTGTGCAGTATCTTAGGGTTCCATACCCTATTTTACAACAAGATAAGTGTTTTACTTTATTAATTCAATCATGTCTTCATATGTTTGTGTGTATGCTTGCATGTTCTCTATGTCCGGCTAATTTATTTGTGTGTTTGCTTAGATATATGAAACCTAGGTATTGAATATTGATTGGTTGTCTCTTATCTTAATTCTGATTGACCTAGTATTGCGATAGGTTACTCGTTGTGTTATTAATGCTTGATTAGTCTTTGTTGAACCTTAGCTTATTGTTACTAGTGGAATTATAGGCTAAATATCCAAAGATAACCTTAGTGTTAAGTTTATGAATCCTAGAGATTTCGTAGTCATTAACCTTAGGTAGCTTCAAAGAGTTAGGGATAAACGCATACCCTATGACCTTAGAAACACAACGCGTTAATCATAAGGACGTGACAATTCAACCATCAATAGGAGATAACTAGGAGTAATAACATCTAAGTAAACACATTCTTAATCCTCATAAGAGCACACAACAATAGACATAGACTACACACCTTAGTTTAGATAATGTTAGGAATTATGTAACGGTGGGTTCCTGGCGATAAAGGATCCCGCTAATAGAGTTATAGTTTCTATCGATTGTGTGGTTCTGCGGATAGTGCAGCTCCCACGGATAGTTATTTTGTTTTCATGGATATGTAGTTTCCATATTATTAGTTATTTAGTTACGATATGCATGAGTTAAATTAGGAATAGATAGTGCATATCTTTTACGTGATTAGCAAGTCGCAACATTAGGGTTTCTTATACTATAAAAGAAACCAATGGCTAGGGTTTGATGTCGCTTTTCAATAACATTGTTAGTAATTTATTATAGATCCATAGAGGATCAAGTAATTGGTGTTTATTATCTTCTTGAGTATTGTATTTATTTTCCGCGTGAATACAATTCTAGTAAAGGTTCTCCATAGTTCTCTTGTGATTACAGATATCAAAGTTAACTATAGTCAAATAGTCTCTTTAAGGCTCATAAAATCTATGTTTAGATTACTTGGTATAAGGATCTCAACAAGTGGTATCGAGCCTTGTTTTGAGAATCTTTCTAAGAAGATAGTCGATTTAGAGTTTATAATAAAGTTATTCTTCTCTTTCACGACTTGATAAAAACCCTAAAAATGACATCATCAAAACACTCTTTAAGGATTAAGAAAATGATGAGCCTTGTGAGAATCTTTCTAAGAAGATAGTCTTACTCTCTTTCACAAAACCCTGAGCCATCAAACACTCAGATTTAGAAAATGATGAATTCAATATTCAAGAGGGTTTTACCACCATGACCAACAACAATGCTAAATTTCCCTACCTGAAGAAGGACGAATATGACATATGGGCTATGAAAATGGAAAACTATATCTCCAACAGTGATATCCATCTCTAGAACATTGTTCTAAAAGGCAACAGCAAGAAGGCTACTGGAAGAGATGCTGATGGGAATGTGATAATTCTTCCAGCAACAACTAATGTAGAACAGATTGCACTTCAGAGGGAAACCAAGGCTATGACTACATTGCTTCAAGCTCTTCCAGATGAGCATATGAGTGACTTTTATCATCTTGATGATGCAAGAGAAATCTAGAGAGCAATAAAAGCAAGGTTCGGAGGAAACGAAGAGTCTAAAAAGATGACGAAGTCAATGTTCAAGCAAAACTTTCAGGAGTTCTCAATTTCTGAAGAGGAAGGCATACACAAGGGGTATGACAGGTTTCAGAAAATCCTGAGCCAGCTGAATTAGATGAAGTCCAAACCTGACAATGAGGAATGTAATCTCAAGTTCCTTTATGCTCTACCTTCTTCCTGGAGGCAGGTTTCTCTCACACTCAAGGCAAAGGGAGGCCTTGACTACTTAAGCTTTGATGACTTATACAATAAGCTTAGATCTCTTGAAATTGATATCAAGGGTCATTCATCTTATTCTCCAACTCCAACACACTCAGCTTTTGTTAGTACTACCAGTGCTAACAAACTGGTGTCTTATGCTGAAAGTCCCACTTCTTCATCAGCAGCAACCATAACACACACTTCTTCTACAAGAAAATCAAAGTCCAATTATGTGATAGAAGATGTGCTTCACTCCTTTGTTGCTGAAACTGAAGACCAACAGCAGTTGGTATATAAAGATTTTGAACAAGTGGATAAATGGGATTTGGAGGAGATGGATCTCAAATGGCAGATGGACATGGTTGCTGTGAAAGTCAACAGGTTTAAGAAGGGCTCTGGGAGGAAGTTTGGCTACAAGGGAAGAGAATCAGCCAGGTTTGACAGAAAGAAGATCAGGTGCTTTGAATGCAACCAACTTGGTCACTTTCCTAGAGAATGTCCAGACAAGAAAGGAGGTGACAGAAGAAGGTATAACGCATACAAGCTCAAGGAAGTTGAGGAGATGAAACCTACAACCTTGCTGTCTTTGGAGTCAAGGGTTGACTGGGATGAGCATGTGAATGAAGTCGAGGATGAAAATCCTCGTGTTGGATTAGTTCTCGACATCTGGCGATGAGATTGCACTAATGGGCATCACTTCGTGTACAAAATTGTATATTTGATTGTAATGCTAAATATGATGCTCTTAAAAGTGAATTTGATGATGTTAATGGCCAATATAAAGAATATTTTATTCAGGTCGAGGCCTATAAGAAAACTGTTAAAGCTATAGAAAAACAAAAGGCCTGGTACCAACAAAATCAATTGGCTCTTGAAGAAAAAGTTAAAGTGTTAGAAAGAGATTTAAAGAACACCACAAAAAAGCTAAAATTTAATAAGAAAGAATATGTAAAGGCCATTGCTGAAAAAGAGGGTCTTCAAGCTAATTTAGATGTAGAGGTGGCTAGACATAATCAGTGGCAAGAAAGGCTAAAACCTAGATAAACTTATGGAACAACTATGTCTCATTAAAACTAAGATCGGGTTAGGATTCAAGGATTATATTAGACCGGATGAGATTTATGACCCTAATGAATATAGTGTTTTTAATCCCACACCGATGAAGAGGAAGATAAATATAGAAAACCCGTTAACTTTGTTAAACATGGTGAAATGCATTCGATCCTTCTTCCATTAATGGTATTGTTAGACCACCTAACCCAGACTCAGACTTGGATGAACCACCTATGGCCAATAGCCCTAAGTCTGATGACTTATCTAACACTGGCAGTGAAACTAATGATTTTGTCTCTTGTTCTTCCAATGATAGGACCTCAGAGACTCAGTCTAAAGACTATGCCAGTTGTGGTTCAAGTGAAGAGTCTACTACACCCAAGTCCTTTTACCAAGCCTTTACCAGTTCACCAAGCCCCAAGAGTTCTTTGTTAACTAATCTTCTTCAAAGGCGACTTATTTTAAAACATTTCATGTTCTTTTGATTTTGTTGAACACAATTATGATTTTGATTGTGGTTTGAATAATTTTGTTTGTGATAAGACTATTCCTGTTTTGAAGCATTTTAAGAAGAAATCATGTTTTGTTTGTGGGAGTACATTTCATCTTATCAAAGATTGTGATTATTATGAGATACAGATGGGTGTTTGTACTAATCAACAGAGATATAGACATATGTGGAATGATGTGACCAACATTCCTCCGTTTGTTCCCTCTGGAACACATGTGAGGACCAGCAGAACTAATTCTGCTGGTAGACCAGTTGTTGCTGGTAGACCAGTTCCTTCTGGTAACCCAGTTTCTGCTGACAAGCCATCTTCATCATGTTGGAGAAGAAATGTTTATAGGCCATTATACAGACCTACTAGTACTTATTTTCAAAATGGATACAGGCCTGTTACTAATGACCCATTTCATAAAAGGGGGCAAGGTGGGATACTGCTGTTAAGCCCTCAGCAGGTTGCTCTTGGACCCACAATAGACCATCATTCAAGGGTTCCAAGAACAATAGTGGATCTCATCAATCTGCAGGTTTTTCTAATGTGATCCACAAGGTAGGCCTAAGTCAGTGATGGCTTGGGTCTCCATGTATACTAATGTTGTTGTATATCTTTTAACTTGTAGGATGATCCTCATTTTAATAAAGATTTAGGCATTGTTGATAGTGGTTGTTCTAGGAGTATGACAGGGAACAGAGACAGACTTCATAATTTTGTATCTCTTCAAGGAGGTACTATTACTTTTGGAGGAGGAGATGGTAAAATTACAGGGAAGGGAACTATTCGAACTTCCATGCTGGACTTTGAGAATGTATATTATGTGGAAGAATTGAGAAACTTCAACCTATTTTCTCGTGTCCCAACTCGTGACAAGAAAAACTTTGTGTTGTTCATCGACATCGAATGTCTTGTTCTCTCCAAAGATTTCCAGACACCGATGATAGTCATGTTGTTCGAAGGTGCCAAGGAATCAAAACCGTGATATATTCAATCTCAATGAAGTTCAGCCTGCAGATGACTTAGCTTGTTTGGTGGCAAAAGCATCGTTGGATGAATCTAATAAATGGTATAAAAGGATGGCTCATGTTAATTTCAAAACAATCAACAAGCTGGCAAAACTTAGGTTAGTTCATGGACTTCCTTCCAAGGTCTTTACTAATGAACACAACTGTGTGGCTTGTAATAAGGGAAAGCAACACAAGGCTTCCTATAAGTCCATTGCTGCTGTCTGCACCATCACTGAGCCCTTGCAGCTTCTTCATATGGATCTTTTTGGTCCTACATCCATCAGAAGCATTGATCACAAGTACTATTGTTTGGTGGTCACTGATGACTATAGTAGGTATTGTTGGGCATTCTTCTTAGGGACAAAAGATGAAACATTTCAGATTCTTCGAGACTTTATTGCCCTGGTGGAGAATCAGTTGAATAAAAAGGTTAAATCCATTAGGTGTGACAATGGGAAGAGTTCAAAATGCCAAAATAATTGAGCTATGTGCTACTAAGGGATAAAAGGGATTATAGCATCGCTGGACTCCACAACAAAATGGAGTTCTTTGAAAAGAAAATAGAACCACGATTGAAGAAGCAAGATCTATGCTTGTTGATTCTAAGTTACCTACCATGCCTGATGAGCGATTAGCATCGCTTGTTATGTATTGAATAGGTGTTGATAACTACCTCACAACATGACACCTTATGAACTCTTATCTGGCAAGATTCCTACCATTAGCCACCTTAAGCCTTTTGGTTGTCATGTCACCATCCTTAACACCAGTGATCACTTGGGCAAATTTAAAGGAAAAGCTGATGAGGGATTCGTAGTAGGCTATTCAGCTCATAGTAAAGCTTACTGTGGTGTATAACATCTCCACAAAAGGATTGAAGAGACACTTGAATCATAGATTTATGGAGGACAAGCCAAATGTTCGGGGAGCAGTCAAGAATGGTACTTTGATCTTGACTACTTGGCGATCACTTAGGTTATACTCATTATAATCGATCTTCCTTCGTAACCACAAGATGCCCAAACTAACATTGCAGGTTCTTCAGATGATGAGTCAGATTCAGAGTCTGATGAACAACGTATAGTTGTTCCTTCCTTTCCTACTAACCACTTTTCAGGTCCAAAGAACACAGCTGCTTCTCATGTAACTTCAGGTGATCAGGGATATGTAAAAGAACTTGTGAAGCTTCAACGTCAAGAGCATGTAGCAAAGGATGATGCTGAAAAGTTTGGTTATGAATTCTCCAAAGACACAGAGGAATTCCTAAGGCAGGAAACTATTGAAGCCCGCAGGAACGTTGATGCTGCTGGTAGTATACATGTTCCCTACCGGTAATGTGGCCGATTCCTCCGTAATGGGTCGATTACTACCGATGTTGATGTTGTTGTTCGTGTTCTGCTCCTTCGCTAGTGATGTTGTTTTGCAGTTCCTCAAATACTTCATCGTTGATAATTCGTGTTTAGATGATTCTCTTACCGCATTTCCAACTCCATCTAATTTAGCCAATTCACAACATTCCAAACTCAAGTGGATGGCATTCATCATTTGTCAAGAATGTGCCTTTTGATTCTTCTTCTTATGATGATGACTTTGGTCCCACTATTACTAATCCGCCACATCGGTTGATGTTAGTCCAAATGTCACAAAGAGGATTAACACAGCTCATCCACAATCTCTAATCATTGGTGATCCTACTTCCTCTGTGCAAACTAGAAGTGGTAAAGAAGACAAGATTTGGTGAATCAGATTTCTCACCACATTCAGATCAACATAGGAACAATTACATAGACTATCATCATTGTCTATTTGTTTGTTTCCTATCTTAAGTTGAACCTTCCAAAGGTTGCAAAGGAACCGCGATGATGATTGGGTAGTCGGTATGCAAAAGGAGATGCAACAATTTTGAATCAAAATGTGGGAGCTTGTTCGGTTGCCTCCGGTAAGTATGCTATTGGAACAAAGTGGATTCGAAATGTAAAAGGGATGCAAGGGGATTGTGGTTAGAAATAAGGCTAGGTTGGTTGCTCAAGGTCACAGACAAGAAGAGGGTATTGATTATGATGAGGTTTTTGCTCTTGTTGCAAGAGTTGAAGCCATCAGACTCTTCATGGCATTTGCTTCTTACATGGGCTTCACGGTCTATCGATGGATGTCAAAAGTGCCTTTTATATGGTGAAATTGAGGAAGAAGTGTATGTGATATGTGTCTAAAACACATATATTTTACCTTGTTTAAACCCATAAAACAAAGTCAAAACACACAAATGACTATATAAATGTTACAAATATCATTGAAATGTGTTTTATGTGATTCGTGTACAAAAGATTGAAAACAAGTGAAAATGATCAAAGTTCACAAATTGTCATTTTCATCCTTGAGTTTCACAAATTAACAAAACTAGTCCCCGAAAGTTTAAAATGTATGAAAAGTCAACTTTAGTTTGGATAATCAAACATGTTCACAAATAATCCTCGGATGAAAGTTTTCACAAATTGGCAACTTTACCCTCAAGTTTCAAAATTGGCAAAATTAGTCCCTGGTGTTTAAAATGGAAACTTAACAAATAATACCCTTGTACTATTCATAACTTATAATTTGGAACCTTTTGATAACTTTTGGGAAATTTACAATTTCACCCCCTCAAAATCCAAAATTGACATAAATGGTCCTTAAAGTTTTAAAATGTTAAAATTATCAACTTTGGTCTTTGTGTTATTGTTTATTGGCAGGTTTGGTCCTTACGATAACTTGGGAAAGTTGGCAACATAAGTCCTTGAAAAAAATCAGAAATTACACTTTTGGTCCTTGTGATATAAGCTAAGCCAACCGGACCCTTTGTTTTATTAAACCCAAAACCAGCCCAATAAACAACCCACCCAAACCCTTTTATAATAATACGGGTTGACTTGATCAAACCCACCTCTTCTCCTTCTACCTCACAACCCCGCCAAAACCGTAAACCACTCCTCCACCTCCTCGGTTTCTTCACCACCTCATCACACCATCTCATCACCTACTCTCCCCTCTCATTCCTTCCACCTCACAAACTAGCCCACAACCGCAGTTAATGCATCTCCATTACTTTACCTCTTTCACCTCACATTCCCCTGCTTTTGTTACCCACTCTTCAACTTGACCCATAAACCCACCAAACATGTCCCCTCCACCTCTATAACAAACCAAGAAGCATTAATTGCTCTCAAACTGCCCCAAGCTGCTTATATGACTTTTGGCGCCAAAAGTAGTTTAAATGGCTAGGATGAATTCAGAGCAATCAATGGTCAAGATTGCAAGTGGGATTTGACTGGAATGCTAGTGGGAATTCAGAATGTTATAAAAGAGAAGAGAAGGAAGAGGAGAAGACTACCTTTGGATTAGCCTAGGTCACGTAGTTAATTAAGTTTACTGCTTTCTTTAATTTCAAGTCATTTTATTGCTTTCAATGTTGTATTCTCATCAAATTAGTGTAATGAACCTTTGTTTCCAGTTTAATTTTAAGTTTCTTTTCAGTTTTAAGTTTTTCCTTAAATTACCTTTAAAATTCATGTTCTTTAAATTCTTGTTATGTAGTTGTTTAATGGACTCTTTAAGCTCATATAAGCTCCTGACAAAGCTTTAAAGCTTTTAGAGACCTTAAAATAAGTTTAGTCTTTAAAATTCAGAAAACACTAAAAAATCAAGAAAAACAATGAAAAACCAAAAATAATGAAGTGATCTTGGTGAAACTGCATGGAGCAAGGTTAATTGTGGATTGCCTTTGGTTTAGAAGCTTTGTGGAAAGCCTTAGGATGTGTTCTGTGGCCATGGTTCCCATTTTCAACTTGGATTCACTTGTAAGCTCATTTTTACCATTTTTGCATATTTCTGTTTTGTTGTTTATTTGCTTTGATTTTGATGTTTTTATGTTTCTTTGTTGTTTGTTAGTCATAATATGTCTTAATATTAGGTATTTATGTTTTGGATTTGATTGTGGTTTGAAATGGTAGTTGGATTTGTCATTATGCTAGTTTTGAGAAACCTAGGTTTAGACTTGAGTGACTACTTGTTTATGCTTAAAAGGTCTATTTTGACACAATATGATCTCTCGGATTTGATGAAATAAGTTTATGCGCCTTATGCTTTAAAACCTCATTCGAGCCATTTTAAGGATTGCTTGGATCTAATAGTGAATCTGTGTTTAGGGTTGTGTTTGTGGTTGTTCTTGTTTGATATACTCCTCATTTGGCCTAAGTAACTCAGTGAAACCTTAACCAAGTGGTGTAGCATGGTAGAAAGTCAATTTGACACTTGACAATCTCATTATGAGCACTGTGAGATTGTTAGAACTCATAACCTTGCATATGTGTTTAAATGTTTTTTATCTTTGTTAATTTCATGTTCTTATAACTTATATTAACTTAACTAATCAAGTAGTTTAAGTTCTTAATTCGCTTTAGTCAACTTTTAGTTTTTAGTTAAAAGTCAAATTTTCACTTTTGTCATTTTGAATAAACTAAATAATTTCATTGTGCCTTTGCTATTTAGTTTCATCTAAATGCTTTTAGGATGTTTGAGTTTTGTTGCTAATCTTGCTTATTGTATTTTTGTTTATTTTTGTTTTCCATGTTTAAGTGCTTATTTTGTAGCTTCTTTGTGCCCATTTTTGCCCTGCACCATGGTTAGGGCTGTTAAAACCATGAGCTTGCAAAATCTTGTGGAGTTGGCCCTATCCAGTGCACTTGGTTTCTTTGTGTTGCCCTTATGGCCTTTTTATTATGTGTATGCTTGTTTTTCAGTTTGTAGCTTATTAGATAGCTTAATCACTTTCAACTTTTTTGTCCCATCTTACTCACTACACAGAAGCAAACTGTGTAGTTGGAGTTGTTTTTCTAAGCTCATGAAAAGTTCCTCATTGAACTTGAGCTTGTGATCTTTGGCTTCATATGAAGCTAACCAATCATACTCAGTGTTTCAATGCTTGTTGAGCTCTCAAGCTTATTTGATAAGTCCTATAGGAGTTTGTTGTTTGCCCACTCACAACAGTTCATTGAACTTACACCATTTCCAACACTCCTAAGAAGCTCATTTGTGGTCATAAGCTTGTGTGGTTTAGTTTTTGTGAAGCTCATCCACCCAACTTTAAGATCCTATGTTTAATTTTCCCTAGCAACTTATTTGCTAGGGTCGCAAGTGGCTTATAACTTGTCCGCTTTTCGTTGTATATCGAGTGTATCAAGATACACTAAGAAGATCCGAGCCTTGTTGTCGCTTTTCTCACTTATTATTGGCTTATCCAGTTAAGCTGAGATCTTGACTTTTGGTTTATAATTAGTTCACATAGTTAGCTTTAAGATTACCATCTTGTATTCCAAGTTATAGCTTACTTCATAGCTTAAATCAAGTCAGCAGTACCTTGCAATGGTTCAGCAGTACGTTGGATTTGGAATTGCTTATTAGCTTATGTGAGCTTATTTGATGAAATCCAGTGCACATGCTTGTTTATACTTATTCATATCACTTGTAAACATATTATTTTTCTTTGCTTTCCAAATTGTGGAGCTTATACCAAGCTTTTGCAAGCTTTCACTCCATCCAAGTTAAGCTCAAAAAGCTTAACTGACTAAACCTTAAGCTCATACTACCCCAGTCCATTTTCTTGTTTATATTGATCCATTGGACTTGTGTATATCTTATTTTATCTTTTGTTTCATGTTTATAGCTTTTTCCAAGCTTACTCTAAGCTTAAGTCTCAACAGTCAAGCTTATGCTTGACTGTCTTGAGTCATAAGCTCATGAAGTGCTTATTTCTAGGTTTGTATAGTTTTGTTTTCATTAAACATGTATAATATCAGTACATATTTAGTTTCAGAAAAAGAAAAACCAAAAAGCTCCACTTTTAAGCTAAGTGATAGCTTCTATTTAGAAGCTTAATTGCTTATTAGCTTATTTCTATTAATAACATATAGTTTTTATATTTTTCCTAGCTTCTTTCATTTATTTTAGAATTATGTAAAAAGTTTTAGATTTTTATTGATTCATTTAAATATTTATAATAAATCAATAATAGTTTTTAGTAATTAATGATAGCAAATAATTAATAATAAATAGATAATTGTGTAAAAAAATACATTTTCAGTTTCAAAAAAATTATTTTATAATATTTTAGATTTTTCAAATTCTTTATTTCATTTATATAAGTTAATTTTAGATTTTCTTATTATTTAATTCATTATTAAATACATTTAATTCATTTTTAATTTATATTAATTAATTTAATAGTGTAAAAATTTATTTTAATTTTCTAATAATTTTCTTATCTTTTTAGGATTCCAAAAATATGATTTTCACATTTGTGGGAGTTGTATTGGACTTAATTCACTTTTTATTTTGTTACGTTTATGTAATTACTACGCACACGCACGCATTTTAGTTTTTAGGTTTTCTTAACTTTTATATAAGTTTGTAAATTATAGATAAATATTTTAAGTTTGTTTAATTTGCATTTAAGCCCCTAAGGCATGCAAACCCTACTATAGTTATAATCGCTTTGTTTTTATACGTTTACGCTTAATTTAAGTTAAACGACGCTTGTATATCTTTACGTTTTAGGTTTCGATTGCACGCTTTTAACGACATAGCTGTGATGAGCTATCACTATTCACATTTCTAGTGTTAGTCAATCGATTCATGTTTTTTGTATATTCAATATCATTTTAGCACACACGATCGTTGTATTACGTTTACACACCTCGTTGGGACATAATGACCCGGGAAACACTAAACTCCTCCGGACTTAATTGCATTGGTTTTAGACTATTTGAATTTTATTACGGTTGACCATTCACAAGTGGTTGACTTGTGTAATAAACTTGATAGTTTGGAACCGATCAAGATGTCACTAAACCCAAGGGATTTTTAGACCCTCACAATCCAGATATGGTCTACAAAGTGGTTAAAGCACTCTATGGACTTCATCAGCACCTAGAGCTTGGTATGTTAGGCTCTCTTCATTCCTGCTAAAACATGGATACAGGAGAGGTGCTATTGATAAGACTCTCTTCATCAAGAAGAGCTCCAGGGATATCATTCTTGTGCAAGTATATGTGGATGACATTATCTTTGGTTCTACCAAAGAAGCTTGGTGCATGGAATTTGAGGAGTTGATGAAAAGTGAGTTTAAGATGAGTGCAATGGGTGAGCTTACTTTCTTTTTGGGCCTTCAAGTGCAGCAGAAATCAGATGGTATTTTCATTCATCAGGAGAAATATGTGCATGACATCCTCAAGAAGTTTGATATGGAACTAGTTCAGACTGCAACTACTCCTTATGAAGCACCAAATCCTAAGTCAAATCATGAACCAGATCATGCTATTAATGTTCATCTCTACAGATAAATGATTGGTTCACTCATGTATTTGACTGCTTCTAGGCCTGATATAATGTTTGCAGTCAGTGCTTGTTCCTGCATCAAGTCACTCCTTTGACTTCCCATTTGATCGCAACAAGAAGATTTTCAAGTATCTCAAGGGTCAACCTAGGTTGGGTCTTTGGTATCCTAGAGAATCTCCATTTGACTTGGAAGCTTATAGTGATAGTGACTATCTTTGGTGCAAACTTTGATCGAAATTTACCACTGGGGTTGTCACTCTTGGGAAGGAGGTTAATCTCCTGGCAATGCAAGAAGCAGACCATTGTGGCTACATCTTCTACTGAGGCTGAATATGTTGCTGCTGCTAGTTGTTGTGGTCAGGTACTTTGGATTCAAAATCAGTTATTAGACTATGGGTTCAATTTTATGAACACTAAGATCTTTATTGACAATCAAAGTACCATCTGCATTGTTAAAAACCCTGTTTTTCATCAAAGAACTAAGCACATTGAAATTAGACACCACTTTATCGTAGATGCTAATGAAAACACCTTATTCAAGTGGTTAAAATACATACCGATAAAATGTAGCTGATTTATTAACTAAAGCTTTTGATGGTCCAAGGTTTCAATATTTGATTGTTCATATAGGCATGATCAACCCCTGATTATTGTGTTTGAGGGGAGGATTATGGCCTAAGGGAAGGTTTCTGGCCTAAGGGGAGGACTTATGTTGTAAATTTGTATATATGTTTGCATTCATTATGTATATATGTGTATATATTTGTGTTGTATGTTTTGTGTTCTACTAACCATCTTGCAGATCAAGTATCAAACAAACAATCAGTGGGATCAGATAACAAAAGAGCAAGCATAAAAGTCTTTTATTCATTGATAAAACATTGCATTCTAAGATGCAGTGGGGACAGTACAAGACTCAAAACATAACAAGCTTGACTTAACACTCCTCCAGACTCCATCTTCAATCTTCAAGGCCTACTCTCTGGCCTCCTGTTTCCCCACTCCGGCATCCTATGATGGTCCTTTCCCCACCTGTTAACAAATTCCCACACTGGCTTTGCAGCCAGACCCATCACAGTGGTTCTCTTAGTAGGGTTTGATGTGGAGGGTTGGAGGTTTGGAACTGAAGGGCCTGGTGGTAGAACAGCCAGAGGAGCAACATTGAGTGGCCTGTAGTTGTGTGGCATGTAGGTTGGATCATTAACATCATAATCAGTGTCTTCATTCATGGCATTAAGCTCAGCACTGGATACTTCAAACTCCACATGAGGAGGAGGAATGGAAAAATCTTCATCTGAAGAAGTGTATGCAAATGGTGACTTTCTAGGAGGCTCTCTAGAGATGTAAGTCACACTGTTGGATGCACCAGGAGGAAAGTAGTTAAGCCAGTTTGGTTCACTGTCAGATGATGATATTTCAATAGGGTGGTTTGGCGAGTTGTTCATGGTTATCTGGTTGTTGATCGAGTTTGGTGACTAAGGTTATGTGTTTTGTTTGTAGGGTTGATGTTGCAAGGGTTGGTTATATAGGCATTATGGAATCTTAGGTCGGTAGATTTTATGGCTATTTTTATGGTTGAATTTGTTATGATCAAGAATTGATTCCTTCTTCATTATCGTTGGTATTGTAACTATTTCACCGATGAACCGTGGATTACGTGGATAGCTTTGGATTGATAACTACGGACAAAATTTAATTGGTTTCATTGCTTGACTGCTTGGTTTCACCGGTTGACTTTTCATTGCTGCTGGTTGTGATATAGTTAGGGACTTTAAATTGGGATTTATTTAAAGTCAAAATTGGTCAAAGATTTGGTCCGAATCTGTTCAATTTAAACGACTATTTTGGGTAACACATTTAAATAGTATATCAGAAGTATCCCACACTCTAATTACACAATTCCCTCTTAATTTGAATCCTGCTCATCTTCAATCTTCTCATCAATGGCGACACTCAATTACAAAGTAGACCACAACAAAGTTGCATTTCTGGAACATGCCAAAGGGAGTGATTTGTATGACTCAATGATTGATTTTCTCCTGCGCTCCAAGATTAGGTATGCTCTCACTTTCTCTCCATCAGTTGTTTATGACTCTCTAGTCAAGCAATTTTGGTCCACTGCTCATGAGCGATCTCCCACTGGTTCAACCAAGGAGATTGTGGCTACCATTGATGGAGAAGAGTATGTGATAACTGAGTCCCTCATTAGGACTCAGTTACAATTTGATGATGCAGATGGTCTCTTTGAGAACAATAGAGATGAGATTATCTCAGGACTAACCAGCTTAGGGTATCCCTATGATGGGAAAATCATTTGGTATAAAAATAAGTTTATCCCTAAGTGGAGGTTTTTAGTCCATACCCTGCTTTAGTGTCTAAGTCCAAAACTGAAATTTGGTATCGCTTTTCCAGTTCTATTACAAATGCTATAACTGCTTGGCCCATGGTAGAAACTATAATTTTCAAGATATATTTTTGAGGAAATGCTTAAGAATATAAAGGATACAAAACATAAATTTCTGATGTATCCTAGATTTCTACAAATGATATTAGGCATTGAAACCTCTGATCAAAGTCCAAGGGTCATTACTAAATTAACTACTAAATTATTTGCAACTATGAAAACAAATTTTGCTGGAGAACATAGACCCCTGCTACACATTATGTTGTCTGGTGTCAATGTTGCTGCTGGTGCCTCTGCATCAGTTGCCACTGATGACCCACAACCACCTTCACCTCAACCTGCTGCCCCACCATCACCATTGATTGTTGCTCCTGATGAGCCAGTGATTGCCTCTGAGTCACAGGAACAAATTCCTGTTGAGACTGAGGTCAACCCTAACCACCTTTTTGTTCAACCTCCTAGTCCTCCTAGACATTACTTTGAGGATGACACCACTTTTGGTGATGATTTTCATGTGTCTCCTCCTAGGTCCAATGAAGCTCCTAATACCTCAGGTAATCCTGCTGGTGGAGCTGAGGATCCTAATGTACTAATGAATATGTCTAGTTTACTCAACAGGTATGTCAAGAAGGTTGATGATTTGGAGCTTCAGCTTAAAGAATCCAGGGAAGAGCTTAAGGAGACCAAGCATACTCTTGGTGGTGTGATGGTTAAATTGTTAAAGAGGGTGACAGATTTAGAGGTTAGGTGAATAAAAGGAGGAGCAGAGTTGTGGTTTTGACGATGAGGTGGAACAGGGGTGAGAGGGTAAATATTGATCTTGAGGCCCTACATGTCCTGGCATCTGTTTCACTAGGAGAGACACAAGCTCAGAAGGATCCAGAAGTTCAAGTGTTTCAAAGGAGGCAGAGTAGAAAAAGGAGTTATCTCAGTCAAATGACCCTCAAGGCTAACATGGTGGATTCTTTTGATCCTTCTGGTGCTGATGAACATGTGAACATTCCTCCTGAATCTGTTACTACTGAGACGGTGGGTGAGGATAAGGAATCATCAGATCCTGCTGACGAGTTTGTTGCTGCTGATAATTCATCTATTGCTGCTGATAAGTCATATGTTGCTTCTGAAGTTTCTAAGTCTATTCCCTCTTATCCAAAGGATGATTCTGTTGAGGTTGAGCCCATGCCTGCTTCTCAGGTTGATAAAGGAAAGAGTAAAGTTTTGGAAGAAGATATGGACTCTGATGCATTTAAGGATAAACAGGCTAGGCTATTGAGACTTAATGAGATTTCACAACGTGATGAGGAAGTAGCTGCACAGACGCAGGCTACTTATGATGCAGAGTTTCAAAGTCAGTTGTACAAAGTTCCTGAGGTCACCCCACAGAGAAGGAAAGAATTGGATGATCTTGCTCTAAGATTTACAGATGATACTTGGAGTCAATTGGCGGGTGATGTGTCCAACAATCCAACTCTTGCCCAATCAATATTGGGTGGTGCCTTTGATTCGAGAACTATGTTGATGACATTATGTCCCTAGTGAATCGAGAAAGAAAGGATGCAAAACGCAAGGCTAAAGTAAAAGGGACAAACCTCTCTCAAGTCGAACAGAGGAAACATATGAGAGAATTTGTCAAGAATACAAGTTCTCATTGCTTATAATACCTACCGGACTATGGCATTTGTGAAATCCACCGATGATCGCTTAGTCAAAGAGTATAACACTATTCTCTCAAGGCTAGAAAAGGATGGTCTCAATCCGTATACCTGTGGTGAAGCGCCTCCATCTCTTCTGGAAGGTCCTGACTCTAAGAAACTAAAGACTACTGATGCTTCTAATAATGCTTCAATTCCTACTGGGACACCACAGTTGATATAGCTTCATTTATTCCCTCTGCCAGTACTCCAAAGGTTTCTGCTGAGCTTCCTGCATCAGTTTCTTCTGATTTTGTATCACCTAAAGAAGACAAGGGACTTTCTACTGATGAGACAGAGCATGTGTCTACTCCTGCCTTTCCACAAAATCCACCAGTTGCCTCACCTGAAAAGGAATCAGTTGTTACCCCTGGGGTTAAACATGATGATGCTACTTCTTCTCCTTCTACCATTTCTGGAAAAAGACAGAAGAGTCTAGCAAGAAAGAAGGGGAGTTCCTTTGATCTTCAGGCCCCTTGAGAGTTCTTTTATAAAGGAGTTTGAGGAGGATGAATTTGATGAGGAGTCGGTAGTTTGGTCTATGTTGATAAGATGGGAACTCAAACCTCTTGGTCTTGGTGGTTTGGGTGATTGTAACTCGTCTCATCGCAAGGATGGCTCATAGGCATTTTACTTTTCTTTCTCGAGATCCTTAATTTTCTGGATAGACAAGATCTTATTGCACTTTATGGCATGGTGTCAAAACACTTTGAATCTCATCCTGAAACAGGTGCTAGATTGTTGTTGTTTGATTCCAAATATCAAGATGGTGCAGGGTTTAGGATTTGGGAAGGTCAGAATCAGTGGAAGGTTTTTAGTTGGACATTTTATCCTTTGGCCAGTGTTCATGTGGTGCAGACTTGGTCTGGGGTCTATGTGTTTATGTTTTCAGATCAAGACTATCCTTTGTCTGTACCTTTGCTTGAGCAGATGTTGAAAAAGAAGTTGGCTTTCTCTACTGCTCCTGTTGGGAATGATATGATTAATGCAGAGCAGTTAGTCAAAAGGATGAAGGATAAACTCATTGCTGCTTCTGTTGATCCTTCAAATTGAAGTCTGGTATGTTGTTATATATTTTCTTTCTTTCTTATTTATTTTTCATTGGTGTTAAAAAAAACAAAAAAACAACAACAACTTGTATATATTGTATGTTTACTAACTTTCATCTTTGAGGATCCTGTTGAACATTTGGGTTTCCTATATGGTTTTAACTCGCCATGTCTTGAGGGACAAAGGGTTAACTTGCTATGGGGGTACGGCTCTAGTGAGTATTCTCAAATCCGTTGATAGTTGTTGATTTACTCAAAATCAGAGGGTCTATCAATGTACCCTGGTCTCACACACCAAACATTGGCTACTCCATGAGCAAACGGCTCTAGTAAAGAGATCTCAAATCCGTTGGATGGTTGACAACTCGCCAATAAGTTGTATGGTACTCAACTCACCATGTCCTCATACATGAAGAGTTGGCTAGCCCACAAGTTCATGGCTTGTGGTAAAGCAGTGGAACACTATGACTAGTCCTGAGTTAACGGCTTCAGGTAAAGACAAGTCAAATGCGTTGATGGCTGTGATGGTTTGCCAAAAACCATTAGGGTACTCCAACACACCATTGATTCACGTTCTAAGTGTTAGACTGGTATTTGGTTCACCAGGGTGATGTCATGATTCCACTCAAGAACCAACTAGCCCAAGAGTGAGTAGCTACTTGGTAAAGGCTTCACAAATCTACTCTGATTACTGATGCTGATGGTTCCTGATGCTGCTGGTCTAGAAGTTGTTGATGGGATCCTGGTCTTCATTGTTGTTTTTGGTGGTTCTAGGTGTTCTACTGATTACATCTATGGTTTCAGTTGCTGGCTCTACTCAATCCTCTTCCATGTTAAAGATCTATCTGGAAACTTGAAGTTAACAACGTCAAATTCAAGTTTAGGGGAGGATTGTTAGGAATTATGTAACAGTGGGTTCCTGCTGATAAAGGATCCTGCTGATAGAGTTACAGTTTCTGCTGATTGTGTGGTTCCTGTGGATAGTGCAGTTCCCACGGATAGTTATTTTGTTTCTGCGGATATGTAGTTTCCGTATTATTAGTTATTTAGTTACAATATGCATGATTAAATTAGGAATAGATAGTGCATATCTTTTACGTGATTAGCAAACTGCAACATTATGGTTTCTTGTACTATAAAAGAAACCAGCGGCTAAGGTTTGATGTACGTTTTTCAATAACATTATTAGTAATTTATTATAGATACATAGAGGATCAAGTAATTGGTGTTTATTGTCTTCTTGAGTATTGTATTTATTTTTCGCGTGAATAAAAATTTTAGTAAAGGTTCTCCATAGTTCTCTTGTGATTACGGGTTAACTATACTCTCTAAGGCTCATAAGATCTATCTTGGACCGATCTCAACAGATAATTAGATAATTAGATAAGTAGAGTAATCGGTAGAAATACCAACCCCCAAATCCAAACCCCGAGATTCGTACCTTTCCATTTCCTAAAAAAAACATAAAAAAGATAAAAAAAAATAATCTTCCTCAACCCCAACCTTAGCATAGTAATTTCTCACTAGCATTCCTATTCCCCTAGAGAACGATATCAATTCCCGAGGCTTACCCTAATACTACACTACAACGATTAGGTTCACTGCCTAGGGTGTTGAAAAACTTGCTCGACGAAAAAGAAGTTCCTTTGGCCCCGAACGCGCGTTGTACGCGTATCATTCCACCTCTTCCTCGACCCAATACCTTCCTGGATATCCTTTAACCGGTAAGCTAACCCATCCCAAACCATATTCAACGTATGATCACAAAATTTGTGTATTTTGTCGTATGCCATGAAGCAAGTATGATGAAGTTCACTGCGGTAGACGACCCCAAATTTTGGTTTCTTCACGATAGTGTACTAAGGTAGTTGATTGGTAAAGTGTAGCAACGGTTGTGTAAGGTTAATCTGCTTTTGGTATGATTCGACCGCAAGTTGTAAATCTTCAACACGTTCTTGAATCACATTGCTTGAATGAAGATCGGTAGAGGGCTGTGATGTAATCAAGTTGAACATCTATAGAGAATTGTCTCATCCTTCCTTGTACCTTTTCGAGGTACATATCTTTGATGTCGTTGAGTGACAATCTCGAGAAATCACCTCGGTGAAGTCATATTCTTGTTCATCCTGTAGCTTGATCTTGATTTCCGACAAGAATGAATAACCTCACTTAGTCGCCTATGTGACCTTCATGAATAACCTCCTTGTTTGACTTTTGCACTTGACAGCTCCTGTAGTACAATCTTCTTTTGATGGCCAATGATGAATTCCATACTTTGCATCAAGATTTCACCATGTTGTCAACGAACAATTTTGTGGCATCTTCTTCAATGGCTATGTTTGTGGAGAAGACTGCAGCTGGTATATTGAAGGTGAGTGATGTAGCATACTTTTTGCTGACGTTATTGCCGTGTTGGAGAAACTCGAGGTCGTTGTTGAAGAAGAAGCGTTATGGAATCTTAGGTTACTTGGGTGGCCAATGGTTGGTAGTGGTTTTGTCCAATCGGTGTAGTATGGAGTGTTATCCTTTCTTGAAAAATCGATGTTAGATTCGAGATTTAGCCAGTCGATGTTATTGGACATTGCACGGGCAATGTTGTCCAAATGATATTCGACTTCAATTGCGTTGTTTGATCTTTCTTTCAGCATGTTGAACGCGCCGTTCTTTATCCTGCGCAATTCCCCTTTCGTCATCTTTTTAATCTTGAACTGGTCTTGGATAATCTTTACTTGCTCGAAGATCGACCATCTATCGGCTCTTGACCTTCCGATAATCTAGGCATCGCATCAACCAACTGACTGAACCAGTCATACCCCTCTGTGTCGTCTTCGTCTAACCAGGAGACGATCGAACTTGGTTTCTTCTTCTTTGGTCGGGAGGATGATTCTGGTTGTTGTTTAGGTGATAGTTGAGGTGATGGTTGTTGTTGGGGCTCAGGATTTTCTTCATCTTCACCACGTGTAACACCCCAACCCGGCAAGGGTAGAAGTGTCACATTCTGGTGTCATATCAGAACATACATATAAAATTTTGCAAACGGAAGCCTTATAAAATAATTTACCAAGTCATATAAACAAATGACCTACAAGGAAAATACAAAATCAATATGTCTAAAACAAAATGAAGTCTAAAACAATAGCACTTCAAATCGGTCCAAAATAATAAGGGAAACTAGGGTCGGTCCACTCGGATAATCCAACTCTCACCCCTTAAAGCCCATCTTCCAACCTAAAACCGCCGGGGAAAAGAATGCGGTGAGCTTAAAAAGCTCGGTGAGCAGATATAACTAAACGAAAGCTAAAACAAATCGGTGATACAAAGTGAAAAGGAAGCCGATAACAAGGTCACAACAAAATAAGAACAATGAGTCAAAGAGGAACCTACACTGAACACAATAACAACAGATATCCAGAAAGAATAGATAACAAGGAGAACAAGGCACATAACGCATCGATGACATATACATAAGCACATCTGAATAACCAGGCATACAATTAATCAGGAAATTAGAATACATATAAGCCAAATGGTAACTAACAGCAAGCGGAAGCAATTAACTAGAAGTGAGCATGGCAATCACACAAGTCAAATAACCCACAGTTAATAACATAACCAGTATCATAATAGCAGAAATATTATCAGCTGTCAAAACATGGTAGCCACACGTATCAATTAGGAATACAGCATGAACATTATAATTGAATGAATTAAGTACATCGCATGGCAACTAGACAAGTTAACAAGCCAGACAACATAAGTTGAACCATTTACCCAATCAAACAGTAGCATAAGCAGAAATGTAAACATGGCAGGTCAACAATTAGCAGATAAGGATACTAACGGATAGTCATAATCCTCGAGATTCCGAAGCTAAGTATACATGATAAATAGACAAAATAATCGATTATACACTAGCATGGTCACCAGAAAAATCAAAGGGTCACATAACAGTAGAATAACATGTAGTCAGATGACAACATGTGAATCATATAATCGCATATTAAATCATATCGTAGCAGGTAAACGGTAGTCACATAAAACATGTAAAAGCATAATCAAATTCAATAATCATATAATAACCCAGTACGTGAATGGAATGATAGTCTGAAATAACGGAATAAGAGTATGACAGATCAATGCAATGGAAATATAGCATGGCAGTAGAGTGAGTCACATAAAGGTACAGAATATGGTGCACTGGGGAATACAGAAGGTACAATATAGGTATATCAATAGTGTAAGGGTTGTCAGAAATCTATCCTGAGCCAACAGTACAATACAGTAATATCAGTAGTGGCAATAGCGGCCCCAAGAATCAATAGTAACCATCGATTACGAGGGGTGACCTCGGAATACCGGACCAATAGGAGGGAGACCTCGGTAACGAGTGGAGTAGCTAGCTCCCTGATCGTGAGGGTGTATTGCACACACGCACCACACCACCGAGCAAGATATATATATAATAAAGACAAAGATAAATCTAGGATGCATCCATCGCCCTGCGAAACATTAGTGGCCATAACAATAACAATGAAGCGCGCATAATCGGTACAATATAGGGACGGTGTAGAACATCACTCAACCACACTAGAGTCATGCCATTGGTGCATCAATGACACGGTCATGGTACCTCTAAGACTAGTTAACAATATTTGGCTCTGTATCAATCAAGGGTCAAACAAGGGCCCCTGATGTAGCAATGTATATCATCATCATAATCGAGGTTCAATATCAGTAGTTCACAAATCAAAGGTTCATAGCAACAGTCCAATATCAAAGTCAAATATCAAAGGTTCAGTATCAAAGGTTCAGTAACAGTGGTTCAATAACAGAGGTTCAATATCAAAGGTTCAGTAACAGAGGTTCAATAACAGAGGGTCAATAGCAATTGTTCGATATCAAAAAGGGTCAACAGTAAAGCAAAGGTTCAATATCAAAAGGGATCAAAGATGCAAAGAGATCATGAGAAGCCTTATGAGAAAGGTCAGAATATATGTACCTTAACACCAATGAAAGGAAAGCAACGAATGAACAAACACGAAGATACAACGTCACACCTTCTTCAATGAATCTACACGGATTACGGTTAGCATAGTAATTATTAGCTCATTTAATGTCGTAACGGATTTTAAATACTCATTATGAATCGCATTAATACTTTTAGAGTTTAATTTGGTTAAGCGCATTCTCGTTTTATTAATAGGCCGATTTAAAGTATTTTTAGGTTAAACCGATTAGACACAAAAATAGAATGATAATCCCTTAGTTCAAAATACCCATTCAAACACTCATAAAGAACGCACACAAACACATTATAACGTCAACTTCAACGAGACCAATAAAAGTAAATAAACACGTCATCCTTAAAATACCCACACAAAATTTACACAAGACACACCGCAGTACCATATTTTGTATGAACTCATGACGCATGAAAGTAATTTATACCAAATGATTATAATTGTTTTGTCATCTTAAATAAATGAGCAAGCAATAATAGTCCAAATTTACCCATCTTTTATTCTTGTGTTCTCAACTGATTATAATAACACAACCACATGCACCCATTCACATGCAAAAGACAATGCACATTTGATACCAGTGCATGCTAGACCTGAAGTACTACACGACCAAAATGCCATTTTCACACAACTTGTACACATATAATAAGAACACGCATAACTCCATTGTTTCACACCCACAAACACGCATCCAAACATTCGATATACGAGGTACAATCATGCAAACAATGAGCATGCCATAACAACCCCAAGATCCCTTGATAGATCAACACTCATTTACACATACACTCACCCAATATCTTGCAAAATGTGACCAACCAGCCCTTTGTCTAGCTCTTTTAGATGCGATTAACACACATGGTTTAGAGGTCAATTGGCTCGAGACATCCATGTTTACACTCAACCAGATGACACCTAACCCATATGCACCAACACCACAATAACGACACCCACACAAGTACACAAACAACACATACAACACACATTAAATAACGAGCCATGTGTCACATAAAATTACGCCATTCAAGCCCTACTCCCACGTTAACAGATTCTTGAGATTTTCGTATTTATAAGACCCATTAAATATACATTAAGTGGTTCTTCTTGGGGTTCGTATCATAGGTTAAATGTCATATATGTGGACGATCGAACATAAACCATGGTCGACTAGTACCATTGATTCGCTTAAACCTGTCAAGTTTATTACACAAGTCAACCACTTGTGAATGGTCAACCGTAATAAAATTCAAACAGTCTAAACCAATGCAATTTCCTTGGAATATAGTGGATTCCGGGTCGTTAAGTCCCACCGGAGGATTAATGGTGCTTAAAAGCGTTCGGATGTCGAATGATCACTAAGGATAATGATCGTAAGGATTTTGTTGGTAATTACACTACTGATTGATTGGAATGGTATTTGGATACAGAATTATAAAGCACAACAATCAGATTAAACAAACGTAAACACGTATGTTTACTAAAATTTACGTAAACGTACAAAATAAAACGTGAATTTAAAAGAGCAAAACACCTACGGATATGAAAATGATATTTTTACAATCCTAATAATAAAAGAAAATTATTAGAAAATTAAAATTATTTTTATAACTATTTATTTAATTATTATTAATTTAAAAACTATTTTAAACTATTTAATAATACTCTAAAATGTAAGAAAATATGAAATAAAGCTAGAAAAGTGAAATAATGACTTATAAAAATCTAAAATATTATAAAACTTATTTTAAAACTGAAAATATATTTTTTACACTTTTTATCTATTTATTATTAATTAATTACTATTTATTAATTATTTAAAATACACTTAAATACAAGAAAATATAAAATTAACCTAGAAAAATGAAATTTTAACTTAGAAAAATCTAAAATATTATAAAACTAATTTTAAAACTGAAAAGATATTTTTTATGCTTTTTATTTATTTATTATTAATTATTTAATACTTTTTAACTATTTTAAATTCTAATAAATACTAAACAAACTAGGAAAATTATGAACTTTTTTCTATAAATATCTTATGATGACAGAAAACTAAGAAAATTATAAAAACAGAAAGTGCTTAATAATAAGTTGAAAAAGAAAATTAAAAACTAATTTATATTAAATAAACGCTATCACTATTTTTAAAATGATGTTTTTGTGATTTTTCTTTTTCAAAACTACTATACTACTGATAATAAACAACTTTTATGAAAACAAAAATTTTGAAACTTAAAAATAAGCAGAGAATGAGCTTATGAGCTCAACAGTTAAGCTTTTGGCTTATTTTGATGTTTTTAAGCTCAAACAAGCTTCAAAGCTGGAACCAAAGATTAAATAAGATACAAATAAGCTTAAGCTACTTATATTAAGCTAGAAAACACAAAGAAACACACTGATAAGCTTTTAATAAGCAAATAAGCACTTGGCTTTTATATGTTCTAAGACAGTTATGGGACAAAGTTTAAAGGACAAAACAAGTGGGGTCCACAGAGCTTAAGCTCTCAAACTTGGCTGAAACAGATAGCCAGCTGGGTTGTGAGCTTAAAGGAACCAAGAACAACCCCTAAGGTCCACTGATGAGCTTATGACAAGCTTTTGATAGGAATAAGCGGGTCCATCGTTGAAACACTACTTGGTTGTGATCGCTTTGCATCGCCTCGGGTTAGCGATCGTGTTGCTTTCGAAGTTTTCCTGAGCCCGGAGGGTTGATCATTTAAAGACTTCTTTAGATCGGATCGGCCCGACCGACAACTTTGTTCATTTCATCTTGGGATTTCATGAATTGCTTCAATAACTCATCGAGATGATGGTACTAGAGGAGGTGGAGGGAAATTTTGAGGTCGTATGTTTTGATTATGACCTTGTTGTTGAAAATTCCTTGGTTAGGATTCACATTTCACAGATTGATTCCTCTATTGAAATTGTTTTGATTTGATGTTGAAAACCTTGATTTGGTCCGGGATAGAAATTACCTTGGTTTTGATAACCTTGGTTCATTCTAGGTTGGTTTCGATTCCGCTTTTGTATGTTAGGATTACGGTTAAGCAGGGTGGTCCTTGATAAGTATTACGCGGTAGTTTGGTTCATTTTGAGGGCGGTAATAAGTTGAAAAAGAAAATTAAAAAGCTAATTTATATTAAATAAACGCTATCACTATTTTTAAAATGATGTTTTTGTGATTTTTCTTTTCAAAACTACTATACTACTGATAATAAACAACTTTTATGAAAACAAAATTTTGAAACTTAAAATAAGCGGAGAATGAGCTTATGAGCTCAACAGCTTAAACTTTTGGCTTATTTTGATGTTTTAAGCTCAAACAAGCTCAAAGTCGAACCAAAGATTAAATAAGATACAAATAAGCTTAAGCTACTTATATTAAGCTAGAAAACACAAAGAACACACCGATAAGCTTTTAATAAGCACTTGGCTTTTATATGTTCTAAGAGGCGGTTATAGGACAAAGTTTAAAGGACAAAACAAGTGGGGTCCAGTAGCTTAAGCTCTCAAACTTGGTCAAACACAGATAGCCAATGGGTTGTGAGCTTAAAGGAACCAAGAACAACCCCAAGGTCCACTGATGAGCTTATGACAAGCTTTTGAAAAAGCTTGTAAACACTGAGCAATGACTCAGTATATACTGAGTTAAAACTAGATATTCTTCTACATGGCTCCAATCTTCTTTATATTGATCTTTTAGGCTCTTGTCGACATCTCTGAATCTTTCCCACCTATTTCCAACCATTGGATCTTTCAAAATCATCATAACTGTCCATGTGGAATTTTGGCGCCAAAAGTCACTTAAGCAGGTATTTGCAATTAAAGAAGTTTGGGAGGATGTGGAGGTGGATGGGAGTGGTTAAACAGCTGGATAACAGGTGTAAAGGTGGAAAAACCACTCTGGTTTTGGTTTGCAGGATTTGGTGAGGAAGATGAACAGTTACACTGGTTTTGGCGCGTTGACTGGTGTTTGACCCGTTTTTAATTATTAAGTTGGGGGTTCAAAATTGTATATTGGCAGGGTCAAAATGATTATGGACTGGCTCAAGGTTCAGGGGTCATGGTCCAAGGGTCAAGTGGTGTGGTTTATTACAAGGACCAAAGTTGTAATTTCTGGATTTTTGATGGACTGAAAATGCAACTTTTCCAAACTTATCAAAAGGACCAAATTTGCCAATCTTTAATAGTACAAGGACCACATTTGATTATTTTCACTTTTAAATATCCGAGGACTATATTTGACATTTTTTCAAAGTTGAGGGACCAAAGTTGTAAATTGTGATTTTAACTTCAAAGGACTATTTTTGACAACTCATGAATCCCTAGGGACTTTAAATAACATTTTTCTTTATTTTGATTTACCAGGGACTATATTTGACAACTTTTGAAACTTGGGGGACTAAAGCGCCAATTATGCAAACTTGATACGCTTTTTCACCGATTTTGATATTTTGCATTTGAAACACATAAAACACTTATTTGTGATATTTTATCATTTGATGCATTTCTGAGTGTTTTCAGATGTTTTTGCAGTTTAAATGGTACAAAAATGATGAGTATTTGCACACTCATCAACCATTCTTAATCAAGTTAACAATATGATTTCATGTGGCATTTTTTTTACATGTGATAACAGGTTAACGAGACAACAATAAAATCAAGAAGATCAATGTATATAGAGGTAGGTTACTGATTATAGGTTTAGATATTCATTAATTCATATTGCATTCATGATCATGGTCAATCGGATTAAGAAAATAAACAAAGATTTGTGGTACTCACGCCTAACGAGATCAGCGAGAAGAGAACAAGAGAAAAGCTTATAACCCCATGAATGAATTCCACAAAGAACAAACCTTCAAGCCACGGTCTTGAGAGAAAAAGAGTAGCAGGAACCTTTTGTTTTGCTTTAGTGTCAAATAAGGTAGAAGAAAGAGAGGCGCATGTTTAAACTAGGGCAAAACGTGTGGTAATATAGGTAAGTATTAAAAACCGAATATTGTGTTTTAAGGGGTGTCGTGTGATTTGCCAAGATTTTAGGAAGTTGAATATTTTATTTAATGTTGAATGTATCATGTATATACTCTTGTTGGAAATAAACGTGTGACTGAGGAGGGAAATCAATATTTTCGGCCTAGATAAGTGTTTATACAAAAGTTGGGCGTTCCTTGTTTGAACTCCGGTTCTCGTATCAATTAGATCTTGATGCTTGAGACCTGAGCACTAAGTAAACAGAAAACACCGTTAGGCTTATCGTGGGATTGTCTCCACGATTATCCTCCGGCGCGTGAGTAAGTGTCGGTTTTAGGGTTTAGTGGAGAGTTAGGGTTTTAGATCGCACCTTTAATGAGGGTAGAGATGCCCTTATATACACACGAAACCTTATTGATTTCGTGTTCCCCAACCTTCGGCATATCCGCCTAAGTCGGTCATTGAATACATATCTCCAAAAATAAGAGATATCCGATATCCAAAGCCATAAATAACTTCGAGTTTGGGCCTTCGTGAGCCCAAACCGTTACCGGGTTAGCCCATTCGTATTGAGCTCGTTAGTAGCATGCATTGGTCGGGTTCATGACCCGAATACGGACTATACGTCATCAATAAGTGTAAGAAAATGTGCACATCTAAAAGGATAGAAAAGGTGTACAGATTTTTGCGTAAACTTACATTAGGTAGAATTTTATTTAGGATTTAATAAATAGTATATAGTTTAGGTTTATATCACTTAAAGTGCATAACATGTGTATGACTTATTCTCAAACTTACTTTAAAATTTTATATTACTCTTGTCTAATAATTCATGTGTTCTTATAAATTTAAAGTTAGAGGGGAAAAATGGGAATTTTAAAGAATGAAAATTTTAGGGTTTTACACCACCGGTATAGGTAAAGTAATCACCGGTTTTCTCCAGTGGTGGTGGAGACTTAGTATCCCGAGGTTTACCAGACGATGGAGGTTGTTGAGAAGCTTGAGTAGTAGATGTGGTGGTGGTCTTTGGCGGTGGTGGTGGCATAGATGATGATGACTCTGCAATTTTCTTTGGACGTTTTGCATTCGAGTCTTTATCCATGTCATCATCTCTTGGTCGCTTTTCCTGACCAAATGCTTTCTTGCACGTTGTCTTCAGTTGATATGGAAGAAGTGCCTCAAAAAGCTTTGATTCATCATATGTGAAATTAGGCAATCGAGGAGACATTGTGTAATAAACTATGATATCAGATTTCAGTGACATTAGGAGGCGGAACTGGTCGGGTTTGCATGACCATCGGTGTTATTGTAATTGTTTGCCTGAACAATGTCTTAAGTGTTGGGTAGAGTTGTCTTGAGAACATTTCTTTAGTCACTCCAGGGACAGTTTGGAGAAGGAAATGATGAGTATAGTTCCTTATCTGCTCGTCCATTTCTCCTTTAACGTCTTTGTTAAGGAATAATTTTATCTGATCTCTTTCCTCTATGAACGTGTTCATCTCTTGACCAAGTTCATTGACCACGCTACCTAGCATGTTCAATTTTCGGTCTGAAGAATTTTTACGTTTCTGGATTGATGCGGCTACGGATCTTGGCTTTGGTTCGAGATGCCCATGTGTACGCATCTTTTCTTGGTGATTTCGATGATGATTTTGTTGTTGTTTCTTTGGATAGTTGTAGTGATGAGTGAGAAGATGATTCTGTAGTGGAAGTGTCATGGGGTTGCTCTGAGGATTGCTCAAGATTGTCCAGAATGTAGTCATCTGTTTCCTTTCTGATCCTTTCTTCTTCAGCCTTCTTAGCAATTTCCTCTTCTGACTTCTTAGCAAGTTTCCTTTGTAAGTCATTCGTTTATATGACTTGGTATTTTATTTAATAAGACTTCCGCTTGTATTTTTATTAGTATGTTCTGATATGACTCCATAATGTGACATTCGGACCCTTGTCGGGTTGGGGTGTTACAATTATGGTATCAGAGCCAGGTTTTGAGACCCTTAGAGCTTAGGCTATGACCTGTGAGGATTTGGGTAGACATTAGGCTTCCGTTTGTTTCGACCTATTTTGTTGGTTGGACCTTTTCGTACATATTTGATTTCGATACCTGTTTGTCTTCGCTGATTTGATCTTCATCCTCCCACATTTGATTTTGTCTATTTGTCTTCACGGATTAGTTTGTCGATCGTTTAGATGGTGACTACTCGTATAATTGAAGGTGGTGATTTGAATCCTGAATTGCTACAATAGTTGTTGAGATAGAGAGGTTCGTGAAGAAGCCACATCCGTTTAGTACAGCTGCCACTCCAGTTAAGTTGAAGACATGATTGCTCGTGTCGAGAAGAACGTTGAAGTATTGCGACAGCATAGAAACATCAAGATCCTGCGGGAGAGCTGGACGGAACCACAAGAAGAGCAAAGGAGGTAAAATTCAACAAGCGTGCACACGAAGGCGACGAAAGCGTAAGAACTATGACGGCGTATTGCAGATAGCGGAGAAACTACTACCGTGAGTTTGGGCGTATAGATGGCCGTGATTCAGCAGAACTACTAGGACGTCGTGTCGAGAAGAGATCTCGAGAAGATTTCATCCGCTCCATGTGGTTTGTGGGGCATCGGGCCCATGATTATCTTGTGAATAGTGGAAGATAGAACTATCACAATTCGTCTTCCTCTCATTTGTTTGTCGCGTTTTGAGACAGTTTGATATTTTGTTATGTGATTTTGATCGATATTACTTTTGTTGATTTGTTGAAATTGGTTTGAATTGTGAAGTTTTATGATTTGGCATTTTGGTAATATTTCACTTTGTATCATATCTCATCTCTTTAAGAGATTTCGATTATCATCTATTTTGTTTATGTGATTCGTGCCAGCAAGATCAGATTTGTGATATTTGGCACTGTTTGTGCGCCTGAGATTGTTTTGGATCGTCATAAATGAGTCATGAGGAACCTTCCCAAGTAAGACCTTCCTTTTTCCGTGGATTGGTAACTTTCGTTTAGCCTTCTGAATTTTATTTTTTGGAGTTTGGGTTGATGATATGCTTGTCACCTGTACGTGAATCCGATTTGATTTGGCATTAGTAGATTATTTGTCACGACTCAGAATAGAATATGATGGCAATAACGACATGTTCATATGATACAAGTACTATGACGCCTGATCAACGTGATAATACCGAGATCATATTACTTGACCTTATTGGGATCATACGATGTCTTGAGAAGTGCCTGAGTTTAGTACGTTTGATGAATTAGAATTATATCTGTGATTCCTCAGCCTTGATGATATTCACGACCATGCGGGTATCCTACCCATTCAAATTCACATTATGGTACGTTTTGATATTCTGATATGTGCTCATTGATCGTCAGTACTAATATGTTACCTATCTCTTTATGAAATCTTGATATGTTTGATAATTCGGTATGTGATTCTCTGATGATTAGCAAGTTCCTTGATCCGTTCGGAATCTGGTTTGAATTGATGAAGTTTTCCTACCGTTAACACTACCTCAGTATCTGTCTCGTGTATATACGTGCTTCATGTATCTCTTTGAGGAATTTCAACTATCGTTTTTCACCTATTTGTTTCATATTCGTTGGATCAAATTTATTATGATTTGTATTCTGTGAAAAGCCTGCAACTATCCTAGTTCTCGGAATCGAGTCATGAGAGATAAAACTATTTCCGTTTGTGAAGATTATTTTGGAAGAACCTCTCCGAGCGTGAGGCTATTTATTTTCATTTCTTTTTGTGATTCGGTACGTTCTTTTCTTTACGTCTTTTCAATTTCGAGGACGAAATTTTCTTTTTAGAAGGGAAGAATTGTAATAACCTAAATTTTCGTCTCGTAAATTCCCGTCATATTTTAAACTTTAGGATCGTCACATCAACTAAAATTCGGAAGTATAAAACGTGAGCGTGAATTATAAAGACTACACTACTCGACTTATTAATCTATAGTAAATCTATAATATGATGTATATATTTTAACCTAAGTTAAATAAATAAATCTACATTTATAATATATACACAAAAAAATAAACAACTTGTATATTCATACGAATGTCTGGATACATGTAAAATTGAAAAAAAATGAAAGAGATCCCCCATGATGATAAATATTCGGCCCTTTAATTCCTTGTCTCCCCCCATATTTTTTTAACCGATTCCCCCATTTGCAAAACCCTAAGTCGGGGAAAAAAAAGTAGCGGTAACAATTTTTTTCTTCTCCATTTCGACCACAAGAAGATATTGTGTTCGGATTGTTTGGTGATCCTTGGTCCTTTTTCTCAGCCCCGAATTGGTATGATCTTGATGTCCTCATTGTTCTTTTGATCTCTTTTGTACGCCTAAACAAACCCTAAGAAACCCCTAATAATCGGCTAATAAATAACTATGAGATTGTTATGATCATATGTGTGTTCATGTTATAGATCTTGATGAATTGATATGAGAATTAGTTTGATGTGTTTTTGGTGTTTATAATCTGAATATTATGAGTATTATGATCATAAAAATTAATTGGATTAAAGAGAATTAAATGAATTAGGGTTTATATGATTTCTGAAATCTGGACAGCATAATATGATGAATTTGTGTGTGTTATAGATCGAATTGTATAAGTGCAATATTTTGGATTTTTGTTGGAAAAACTTATTTCATGTCTTAGTTAAGTTTTCCAAGTGGTTTGGTCGAATTTGGAGTTGTCTAAGTCGTATTTTTGAATTTTACAAGATCAAGTGTCAAAGCTGAGAAAACGGGTCTGAAATTTAGTTGGATTGTTTGATTTCTCATTTTCAAACCATTAGGAATTGGGATCTCTCCTTTTACAGGAGTGATATTTAGGATATAAATGAATTTCTGGGATTTTTGGGGATTTTTCCAAGATGTCTAAACAGGTCTAATAAACGTAAACTTTTGAGGTGTACTTCTGAACACTTTCGGACGGTCTCGACTTATGCTTTTCCATAGGCCATTTGACCAAATAAAATCCCCAATTTTTGGAGAGTCTCTTAAGCATATGGGAACCCCGAATTTCCTTGATTTTATTTGAGCTAAGTAAGTATTTTATAAAAATCGCTAAAGTCCGGTCCGATTTGAAATACTAAAAGATGTAAATTTATGAACTTGAAACTAAGTATAAATGGGAGATAAGTTAAACATGATTTATAAATGGAACACATATGTGATTTATGATATGTCCTAATGTAGATTTAGTGAAGCGGAACGTTGAGCTTGCTTGTGGGCCTTACTCTTACGCGCACACACATTTGAGGTACAGATATTCCGTCATTTTAGTAATGACACTTCTTTTCTCTCATGACTCTTGTCCATTTTGATATTCGATTCGTATTCCCCTTGCTTTGATTTGATATGATCCATTTGATATGATTCGTTTTGGTATGATCCTCTGATTTGATATTTGATTCGTTATTCGTTTGATATGTTATCCGGTTGAGATCCCTTATTGATATGATTCCATTATATGATCAGTTTGATATGATATGATTTGTTTTATTTGGTTGCCCGAGCTAACTAGCCATGGACGTACCATGGCCATGTCATTGATGCACCAATGGCATGACACTATCTGGGGCGGTGTGATTAGTCCCCAGCGTTCCCTTTTGATATGATTATGATATGTGTGCACTTGGCCATTATGAATACGTATGTACAGTCTCGTACTGGCATACGTATATTTGATTTGTTTTGCTGGGAGCTTATGGATGCATCCTAGGTACTCAGTTCAGTTTTGGTGATGTGGTGCGTGTGTGCAATAGACCCCCTCACATTTGGGAGCTAGCTACTCCATTTGGTACTTGAGAGGTCTCCCCTCCTTGTGCACTTATGATTTGACGGATTTGATACGATTTGGCAGATATGGGTTATGATATGTGATTTTTTAGATTTGGCTATTGGAGTATCTCCTTTAGTATTAGGTGCTTGTGGCAACACTCTGATTTTGGTTATTATGTGACTATCTGATATTCTGATTCATTCGTTTACTATGCCTATTCAGTCATTCGGTTGACTACTTTGTTAATACAAATAAACCGTAAAAACGTTTATTAATATTTTGCGATCTCTTTGTGTTTTGTTGATAACAAATATAATGTTATCCTAAGTACAATTATAAGGATACATGTTATTTTTGTAAAGCATTTACATATAGCCATTTAAATACAAAAATTTTGTAATTAATCATTTGTTGTAATAGTTTATTAGGATGGGTAAAAACCACAACCCATGAATCATATCCATAACCCATTGACCCATACCCATTTGACTAGATACAATGTATTCATTAGATACATTGAATCTAAAGGAATACCCATGGACCAACCCATAACCCATGACCTATAATCAAAAACCCATGGGCAAAGAGGGCGTCCCACGGATCCCTAGGTTTACACTAGGCGGATCCTTGTGGGAGGATCCGTGGGATCCAGGAGAAGAGTGGCGAATTTGCCTATAAATGAGAGTCATCTCTCCATTCTAACTCACCCTCTTCTTACTAATTCTCTCATATACTCTCATTCTCTTCTAACAAAAGATCACTTGATCTGAGAGTACTTCCTTCTTTCTTTCTTTAGTGATTCTCATATAGGTCCTTCTCTAAGGCGAGATCACGAGCATTCTACAAGTCATCCAAGCAAGGGGTCCTTGATTGATTTTTCCTCCATAAGATTTATGTAGCGAAGATCTTGTATTTGATATTTCACATATTTGTTGTGTAATAGTCGTGTTGGTTTGGTCCACCGTGTTACGAACTCGGTATTTAGCTTTGTACCGGAAAAGGTGTAAGCAACGTTGTGAAGGCTTCTCCGCCAAGTTGAAGGAGTTTGTTGACATAGTGCTTGAACTCGAGTAGGTGACTCGGGAGTGGAGTAGGCAAGGAAGGTGTCCTTGTAGCCGAACCACTATCAATCGGTTGTGTCATTTCTATCTCTTTGCTTTACTTTATTTACTTGCTTTATCATTAGATCTATACTTTCTCTACATCCATACGATCTCACATATTATCGAATCTAAAGTTTTGAAACTAACTTAAAATCGCAAAACTATTCAACCCCCTTCTAGTTTTCCACATACTTATTCACTCAAGATTCTTATGTCATTCGCTTGACTATCGGACTCATGCTTGATTCATTTGGCTATTATACTCGGTCTTGATTCATTTGATTTACTATGCTTTCACTCTATTTCGTTGGTTGCAAAGCTTATACTTGATTACCACTTCACCCATTTACCGAGCTATTATATGATTATTGGATTAAAGTGTTAGATATGCTATTATATGATTATGTGGTCCATCTGTTTACCATGTTGATTACGATTACATGATTTCTCTGTCTACTATGTTAGTGTGTGGTTACCTGATTCATCTGTTATCATGCTAATATATGATTATCTTCTTACCATGATATTATGTGACTATTTGATTCGTCTGGTTGCCATGCTAGTATGTAATCATTTGATTTAACCGTTTATCGTGTTATACTTCGCTCAATTATGTCGATGGCTATGACTATCATTTAGTAATCTACCTGCTATTTGTGATTTCCATGTTTGTACTTCTGTCTAATATTTTCTGATGCTTATGTTATCGGTTCAGCATAGTAATTAATGTTTACCTGACTTGTTGATCCGCCATGTTTACACTTCTATTCATGTTACTAGTTGATGAAGGAATATGATACAACTTATGTTATCAGTCTAGTTGATTTGTTTAGTTTGCCATGTTGTATTCTTGTTCAGCTACTTCATTTTGTTATGATGTTTGCTAGTATTTTCTACCTATACTTGTGACTGACATGCTTATACTCTATTTGTGTCTCAGCTTGTTATGATATTCATTGTGTTTATAAATTGTTGATTTTCTGACAAGACTTGTGTGATTCCCATGCTTACATTCTATTCAGTTGATTTCGCCTGATTATAGAATTCTGCTTAGCTTAGGTATATCTGATTATCTGATTTGTTTGTTTGTCGTATTCATGTTTAGTTGATCCGCTGACTGATACGCTTATACACTGTTTGGTTGCTTGTTTGATTATGATACTTTTCATCAACTCCTATATGATTACGTTTTGATACTTATAGGTTTGGTTATTGATATGAGCTTATATTTGTTAAATGATTCGCTACTTTGCTTTACTTTGGTCTTTTAGATATGTTGGATAATGTATTTTTCCTTTGTAAGTCATATATGACTTGTTATTTTATTTAATAAGACTTCCGCTTGCATTTTTATTAGTATGTTCTGATATGACTCCATAATGTGACATTCGGACCCTTGTCGGGTTGGGGTGTTACAGCTCGTCTATCTTCAGACCCATCTCAACAACTAGGGCGTTAATAAATTTCCGACTTGGGCATTCCCTTGTCCAATGAAGTCCATCGCAAATAAAACATGGCTTCAGTGGGGGTTTGGACATGTATTTTTTCTGAAACGACCTTTCAAACTTTGAGCCCCTATCTTTTCGGTCGTCCAATCTCTTAGTTGGCCCTCGCTCAACCCCCGCTTTATTTGGTAAAGGTTTCTTTGGTCGGTTGGAGTAATCCTCAATCGAATCGGCTCATGTGATGGCCTCGTCTAATGTCTTGACATTTCTTCTATCAATTTCAATTCGTGTCCATTCTTTTAATCCGTCTTTGAAGTAGAAAAGGGCATCTCGATCTAGTACATCCACAATTTCTATTAAAATCGTAGTAAATTTTTTATGTAGTCAAAATCGAACCTATGTGGCGAAGTCGTCTTAAGTTAGCCTTGGCTTCGCGATCGATGTTATGGGGCAAATTGTTTTTGCAAATTTCGGTCTTGAACCGATCCTAAGTGTTGAGGATGTATGTGCCTTTCTCCCTTTCGTGATGTTTTCTTCTCCACCATAGTTGGTCGACTCACGCAAAATGCAGGGCATTGTTGATTCTAGCAAGATCACGCATTCGCTTCAAAGTATTGTTCGAGTCCGAACAAAACGTTTTCCACTATAGTAGCATTTCGAGTACCATTATAAATATCGGTTTTGGGAACTTTAGGAGCGAGAAAGACGTACCTTTGCTACCACTAGCATCTCCATCATTATTCCTCTTCGATGGTTTTGACATTCCTTAGTTACGTTGTCTATCTTTACATGCATCGTAAAGATCTCGTCCTCTACAAATTTTCTAGCGCTTAACAAATATTGGGTCATCTTTTCGATTTCTTTCTTGAAGTCATCACCCATATTTCAGACCAAATCTTTTACTGCTTCAATTACTTCAATGTTTTCTTGGGTCATCAAGTTGACAGCTTCTTTGAGAGAATCAATTTGTTCTTTCATTTCAACGACATAAGATTCCACAATCGCAACACGTTCTTCAAGGTTGTCCCCTAAAGCTCCTTCATCGTGTGTCGGCTTAGGAGGTCGAGACTTGCTTCTTGCTTTGTCTCTTTCTGACGCATTATGCCCTCCGCTTTCTTCCTCATTCGGCGTTTCAACCCCATCACTCGGATTCTTTTCAAGGACAAATTCTACAATTGTGTTTCTTCCAATTGGTGTTTATCTAGGTCTAAAACCTTGGCTCTGATACCACGTGTCACGGGACTAATTCAAAATGTCCGTGTGACACTTAGCGACTCGATTCCAACGTCTAAGTAAGCCAAAAAGTATGGAAGAGATAAGCAGTGAACACTTGTAGATTTACTAAAGAACACTTGATTTATGTTGCACTTGAAAACTTGGTTACAAAATGGATGCTTACAAATGAGGGGATTAGCTATATTTATACTAGGAGGCTAATCCATTCTATAAGCTTCTTCTAAGTTCTTATGATACTTTCTAGATAATTTATAGATTAATCTAACTAAGTATACTTTCTAGATAATCTCTAGATTATTCTAACTAAGTATCTTAGATATTTTAAGCATAATACCTAATATATTTACAATGCTTCATATTCTAGAGTATCTAGTCTTGTTGTCGTGCCGAGGTTTTTCTTGAAATGATGTTGTTAGAATTTGGCTCGTAACAACTATCATGCATATGAAAAGGATTGTATTCATACTGACTTTTTAACATGAAAATTTTTAGATATGTTATGATATGTACAATGATATTCAAACTGAAAACTATGCACTAGAAGAATTAAACGATAATGGTTTGGGATAAATTTGATATACCGGTTGTTCTATGTACATAGACAATTCTTAATACGAACACAAACACCCGGCCATGTTCTACTTGCCTCTGCGATGCCGCTCTGATTTACTTCTTTGTATTGTTATATTTGTATGTTCCTGCTTTCTTTCTTCTTCCATTGCCTTGTATGATCTGGTATTCCTGACCTCTTTTTCCCTTGACTTCTGTTCTGATTCTGATTCTGGCTCAAGCATTTGCCTTGTGCTGCTTGGACCACTTCTTCGAATAGCATCATCTGCTTTAGTCGAATGTTGTAGTATTTTCTGGGAATCCCTTGTAGTTTCTCTTGGTTTTGTTCTCTGGGGCTGTAATTGAATTTCTTGACGTCTGCAGCTTGATAATGCCTTGCCACCATGTTTCTCTTGCTCAAAGAAAAGAATATGAACAACGGTCCTCAATGGAAGCCTGTCGTTTCTAATGGCATGGGCACAAGCCTCGTCAGACAATTTCTGGCTGTCCAAAATGCTACATAGGCGCTTCTTATCATCTTTGCTCATTTGGGGATGTTCCTGTTCATAATCATCGTTTATATCAGAGTGTTAAAATTACATGAAAAATGAACATGCATGTTTCTAACAAGAGATTTTAGATTTTTTTTTTTTCTTCTTTTTTTAATGCTTACTTTTAGATATATGTTGATTGCCTTGTAAAGTTTGTCGTGTTCTGGCCGAGCAAATTCAGGTAAAGCTTTGGCAAGAGACATTACTTTCTGTACAGACATGTTTGCATCTGTGGATATGACTTGAAGATAAGAGTCCACGAGTCTCCCAACCCTTATAATCAAGTTAAGTGATTGTTCATCACTAGAATATAATTTTCTCCATTGTGTGACAAAACCCTCCAAGACAGCCTCAACCAATTCAATATCATATATGGGATTATCACTAGAAGATTCATGCAAAGCTAACGTTAAATCATCTATTTTCGCCTCTTCTAACTGCAGGCTACACTTCTTTATAAGATGTGTGCGTATCACTGGTGACGCCCCTAAAAACTTCGCGATGCTATGAAGTCTTATCAGGAATCCAACTGAAACTGATCCTTTGTCTTCTGGAATTAGGCTTACAATAATCTCAAGTTGTTTTATTCTGTTTACAGATTCTTCTTGGGTCATTTGAAAAGCTGTTGATGTTTCTGGGTCAGGTCTACTCTTTGTAACACCTGGAAGCCAACGACATGCATAAACATGCAATGCTTCACCAATAAGCCGTGGTGGCAGCATGTTTGTAGAACTCAAAGTAATGATGATGCATCTGAATAGGTCTATATTCAGGTCTGCTATGTCTTCTGTCCACCAGTCCTTAGGGGCAGACTTGTGGTGCTTCCTATGTGCATATCCTGGTCTTGTATAAGTGTAAGTCCAACAAACCTGAGGCTCTTCCTTTTAGTTCAAAGTTCATATATTGAATTTTCGATTAATTTAATAACATGGAAAATGGTTTACTGTCAAGATGAAATTGTATATTTGTTATTACCTTTGATGCGGTGTGAGTATTTTATCAACTACAGAGTCGATGCACCTTCTAATAATCCCAAGATTTTCAGACCATTCAGAATGCCTTTCTGTAGTCTCCAATGCAATAACAGAATCCTTCCACCCTTCAAATATGCACGAATCAAAGAAAACTTCAAGCTTTGAGACGAAGTTTCCCTCTCTAACTGATTCTGTCATCAGGAGGAACTTGGCAGCACATATCGCTGGTACGATGTTATGGGCACTGAGATCAATTTTGATCCCATAACAGAATTTTGCACACAGCTCGAAAGCATCTGAACCACCAGGGATATCATGAAGGCCCACGGTAAAACCTCCGGTCTCTCCTCTCTCTGAGCAACGTTGTTGCAGTAGGCCAGACTTTTGAAGAAGTGGGAACTGCAATTATGTCACAATGGCTTACTGATTTTGTTGTTAAAGGATATACAACATGATAAACGTGTTCACATTTATCTGAAACAAACATTATTCACCTTGTGGAGAAGATATGTAATGTTGTCGATGTGTATCATGAGATCGCTTGGTAAGTCGGAATCTATCATCCTGTTATTTTGTTAGGCATGGATGATGCATGATTAGTTATTTGTAGTATGATAAAAACGCAACTTTGCAGAAAACATTTTGCGACAAACCTTGTTGCTTCATCTGTATAGAAAGTGTCTGGCCTTGTTCCAAGTCTCATGTACTTCATCTTCTACCTTGCGAAATGTCTATGTAAATGGTGCATCATATCGGCTTCATCAGATAGACAGATAGTTTCAACAATAATAAAGGTCAATAACTTTACAGACCTTATTGTTGACCTTAATTAATTTCAAGTGTATATGATGATAATACTAGTTGAACACTTGCATGTAATATATTTTCAGGAAATAGAATAGAAGTATTGAGTAAGATTTCATGAATAAGAAACAAAGTATGGCCTAGCACAATAGCGTAAGAAACAAACGTAGAAAACAATATCCTATTAGGCCAAAATGGTAATAGGAAACCACATTACCTTGCTAAAGTCGCAACCTTGCCATGGTTTTTCAATGATAAAAGCCCTACCAGCCACTTTTAGTGGAAGGAAATCTCTCTAAAAAAGAAGATACTGAAGTAGATGGTGATATACGAAGAATACTTTTTCATTCTAATATTTTTAGTATTTTGCAAATGCGCCAATAATTGAACTACATGATGACTTGCTAATAACCTGACATATAGCTAATTATAGTAAGTAAATTGAAATTTTATAAGTTGGTGGTACCCGAGGTACCAGGAGATTTGCCTCCCGAGGTACCAGGAGATTTGCCTAGGCAGTAGTGAAATATCCTAAAGGATAAAAATCCACCATATGATGGAATAACTGAACATATGTATATAAAGACACAGATATTAATTGGAACATAAGGCGCTGAAAATAATTTTGCATATACATACAAGTTAATATCTAGATACCTCAGCATATACAGCTTGAAAACAAGTGGAAACCTTTACATATCTAGTGGAGTTTGCATGCTTAAAAATGGCAGCTGATGTGAAGAAGCCACAGTGCAAACATCTAATGGCGTACAGTAACAACTAGTTTTCTATATATTGTGAGACAACCCGCATTCACTTTCCACAATTCCTGAACATGAAACATGTACTTTGTCAACTTGATATCCAGATCGATGAAAAAAACGACCCTTTTTATTGCATATAGAGCACAAAGTAGCATACTGCAAATGGTTATATAACCTTTTCAAAATAAAAAAGAAAGCACTCAACTAATCCCCATGAAAGTTGTACCATATGCATTCATTTCTTATTCGTCCTTGTGCTATTGTCGTAAACTTATTTATATTCTCTTATATATTCTTACCTTTCATATCTATACATGAAATGTTCATGCTTTGTGGTTACTTTCTATAAGCATTAACAATCAACAGTTAAAAAGGTCAACTTGATGCTTAAATCGTGTGACTTAGCTTGATGAAAAAATTGATACAACATAAAGAAGAAATAAATGAAATATACCCTTCACCTGAACATATATAAGAAAATGTTGTTAACGATAAGCTGCAAAGTAGTTCAGCCATTAACATCCAGAGAAGCTCCACCAAATAGTCCAACAACACTTGCTAATTTGTACGAACTCTCCATCTTTTCTTCGTCCACTAATTTATAAGTTTATATGTAGCTATTGGCATAATAACACGAAACATGTATTCAAGAAAATTCTTGCATGTAATTATGAGATTTCAGAAGGAGGGGTTTAAGAAAGAAATGAAAAAGGTAATATATATGAAAAAAGTGCCATGTATTTGTGGTTTTCTTAAAACAGCATGACTGACACGTAAAATATAAATATCGAATCAGAATCTGAAAATGACCATTGGAGAATTATGGGTTTAGTCAAAAGAGTAATATAACATAAGCATGAAAGTAGGAAGAGAGTTAGTGTTGTACTATACATTTATACAAAGGAAAAATGAATGAAAAGTTGAATACAGGTAAGGCTTGGGACCATCAAGCAAGCAAGAAAAGATTTTTAGTATGCAAGATTCATCATGATTTCCCCCACTAGCCTTTGGTATCTTCTTCTACCTTAAGATGTTAATACAGCACGACTTCTCCTAGATACCCGTTGTCGGCCACTGTTGGATGTTATTCCCACACGTTGAAAGACCGGTTATTAGAATCAACACGAATGTTTTGGTGGCCAACACGCTTCAACGTTGATCAATGATGTTGTGATGCATGAACGATCATATACTGATATACATTTCCTTTGGTTGTGAGCTAGTCTTATTATGATATTTTCACTATGATCAGTTACTAATTAATCAGGTTAAAGTAATCATCTTAATAGAAGCAAAGCAAACACTTCCTAGCTTTTTCTGTATCTACTAATTTCTTGCCATTATATAATGAAATTTAAACGATTGAATGATCCAACTCGTTTTGTTGTTTTGTGTAGCAATCTCGCTGTTTTTTTTTTTCTTATTAAAACACAAACCTTTTAATTTAAATCATGTGTGTATTTTGTGACCATTTTACCCCTACTTTTTCAAATTTTGAGGCGTAAAATGGTCATTTTACACGCAAAACGGACACAAAATACATACAATAAACGAAATTCAAAAGGTTTGTGTTTTAATAAGAACAAAAAAGAAAGCTACGTAACAACGAAAATGGACAAGTTGGATACATTTTCAATCATTTTTATATAATTAGTACTCTATATCTCCTGATATAGAAGATTGAATATCATGAGATGGGAAAATGGTGATCATGATGGCAATGAATCATGATGATGATGATGATTATAATAGAATGATAAGTGTCGTGCAGACTTTATTAGTTAGCAGCGGGCGTTATTATGCTCGCACATCCTTATATTCTCATTTATACTAGGTCTCTACCCGTCCGATTGACGGTTTTCCTAATAGTGGCAAGTCTCGATTGTGATGCGGCATTTGAGTTACGACGATTTACCTTGTACATTCTCTACCATCATTATTTATTGTATTTTCAAATAATAGAAAGTTCCTTGAGGATTGTAATTGTCGTTTTTGAGCTACTACTTTTCTTATAGACAAATACCTTTGATAATGACAATTTGATTACAATAACATAAACTGAACATGAACGGGTATTACACAAGATAAAAAACCTTGGAAATACTTCATAAAAAATAGCATTCTAATTATCCTTTTTCACATAATCTAATAATGAATCAAAAGAACCATATGCTTATACATAATGTTATTAGCCTTCTGTTCCAAACCTGCAACGACACACACATAATGTTGGTCAAAATGATAATAACAGAACTAATATAAGGTAATTTAGTGCCACAATATAATGATTAGTTTTTACCTTATGAAGAATGAAGCAATGTGAATTGTGTTTAGCCTATATATGGTTTTATTAAAATCTATAATCATTAGTACTACAATCTGGGTGTTTACTATGGAACTTAGCTTAACCCACATGTGAATTGTGTCTCAGACTATATATATGGTAACAATTATTGGTAATTATTGGTGTCTGCCACATAAATTTTTCCTCGAGCAAAAGGATGCAGAACGTCAATTAGTAACAAAAGAGATACATGTCTTGATCCAACCCCAATTTGCCCATTCACACCACATAAAAAAGATGGTCATGTGTTCTGTTTTTTCATTTTATGAATTGGTAAGAAAACTTGTATAATGGGTGTGGGTAGTAAACCCTAAAAAAGTCTCTCTCTCCCTTGGGCGATTTCCGGCCGCCGCCCCTACTACTTTTTCCGGCCATAACAGCCTAAAGATTCGCCTCTCTACACTCGTGTATGCAATCGTTTCTTTAGGTTGTTTGTTTCTTAGAGGCCGCGTGCATATATTTTAAATCTTATCATGTGGAATCGTCCCATAAACCCTAAACTATCCTTAAATCTACAATCGGTTCTTCTATTCCTTTAGGGGTATCGTTTTAATTTTAGGTGGTTTTCTTGTCGTTTGTCAATCGCATTCAGATCTTGCAATTCACTAGTAGCGGTTTTTATTTACCTGTTCTTTTTTTACCTTGTGTGATTGTTTGGCCTCGGGTTGTTTGTGCAATATTTTTGAGGCGTTTTATGATTGGGATCTGCACGTTTCTGCCATACTTAAACGATGAACGAAACCCTGACTTTTTAGAGTTTGGTTTCTTTTTGTCTACGTTGCATGTAACCTTATTGGGTTTGTTCTATTTTGTATGTGATTTGATATTCGGCTGGTTCTATATCAGATCTTTGTGTCGATACGTGGGTTCATGAGAGATGATAGTCAAGGTCTCGGGGATTCTGATTATGATCTTGTGTTTGTTAGATGGCTAAGTTAGGGTTTGAATTCCCTATATTCGGTTGCTTGGGACGATAGGGTTTGTTTGGCAATCCCTATTTTTTGTTTCTGTTTCAGATCCGATAGGTGTTACTGGTCGTGATTTGACAGGGACTGATCTGAATCGGTAAGGTTATTGGGTTGCGTTTGGAACCTAATCGTACGTCATGCTTTTATTCATACCATGGAGATTTGGGTCGTGAATTTGTGGAGCTTCTTTCGGATCGTTTTGAAGTATTGCTCCAAGGTTTATGTTTATTATTGGAAGTTAGGGTAGCAAGTACCCTATTCATGTTTCAAATCCATTTTGTTGTGGATATCATTCTTATTTGGCTATTAGTGTCTTGCTTCATGCGTAATATTAATAGCGCATTTAATTGGTTTGAATAAAATTGCTAGCATCTATTGCGATGCTCGTGCATTTTGAAGTGGTTGTTGGTGTTGCACTCGTTGGTATTGTATGGAAGATTATTGAAGATTGAGTTGCTCACTTTGGAAGTGGTTCTTCGAACCTTGGTTATTACATTTAGATGGGTTTTGAATGTAATTGCTAGTTACAACATTTAGATGTGTAATTGTTACGCTTTTATGCGAGTTGTTGCCTATGTAATCGGTCGAGGCATGGATTCACCCATGTCACTTGTACTTCAATATTTTTTGGCGTAATGAATTTTACCGGGGTGAATAATCCCTTTTACCCAAAAGAAAACTTGTATAATGTAGTTGATAACAGAAGGGTAAATTTGTTTAATTAGGATACATAGGAAGATAAAGAAACAAATGTCATAAAAGAACTACATACTCAAGTGTAGCCCGAGTTCAACACATTCTTTTCATTTTTACCAGTTACACAACCAGGCCGTAATATATATTTCATTCAATTACGTGTTTATGTATGATAGAACATGCCACATTCAATAGCACATGATAGCCAAATTTGGAAACGTAACTCATTTTAGGATAGAACTTTAGTTGTTGATGACAAAGAGTTGGAAACAGGTCACTTATTGATAGTAGTTGAAATCTGGATATGCACATGAACAAATGCATTCATATGATACCCATATATTAAAAAATCCCCACCCGTGTGGGTCATAATCTAAGTTAAGTTTAATTATCCATATTGGATGAAATATGGAAAATATATTTATGTTTAGGAGGGTATTTAGAACATATGACTAACTATGAAAGTTACAGTTAAGATGTGAAGAGTATACATACAGAAACATGCGAGTCTCCGACACTTTTCGCGTCATTAGTGGCAACATTTGACTCCTGCCGCCATAGTAGTGAAATGGTTCTGCTCGGGAAACCCTTGAACACACCTGTACCACCAGAAGGGCTATGTGTCAAGTTCCATACGAAATAACAAAAAAACCATTCCATAGTCAACCTTAGAGGTACATGATCATAGCAACTATAAAATAACTTAACTGTTACGAAATGGACTATGGATGGCAACGCATATATTTAAAACATAATTAACATATGTAAGCTTACTATTTGTTTAAATGTGTGAGTTGTTATAGAATTTTCAGCTTGCTTGGGAATCTCTATATTGATATTGATGAGTGCCTATTTACTCATCATTTTATACCCGTTAAACTCGTAAAAATGACTAAAAATAATCAATTATATCAAATTATATTGCAAATATCCTTTGATTTTGTTTTATGTCTTAGGTACAAAAGGATTGAAAACAGAGTGGAAACGGACCTTTTCGGATCAACTCAACAACGTTTGTGCATTTAAACAAGCGAAGACGAAGTCAAAGTCAACCCCGCGATATAGCATTTGAATGAGCATGGAAAAACGAACCCGTAAACCATATTCACATTTTATGGGTTAACCCGACCCATTAATCATTTTAACCCATTTAACCTTAATACTAAATTAATCCTAAACCTAAACTACACCTAAACTAAACCCATAATCCGGATCCTAAACCTTATAAATCCCCAAGCCCAAACCAGTCTTATACCCCAAGCTCAATTACCTAATTAATAAAACCAAATCCAATCCAATCTCCCCTATACCCGGTTTAAACCCTGGTCAAATACCCAGCACGCCAAAACTATTTATCTTCTTCCCTGTCACTTTCCCTGCAACCAGACAAAACCCAGCATAACCTCACCCCTTCACATGCTCAATTCCACGTTGGCAATCTGTGTGAACCAAAATGGGAGCCAAAGCTATAAACGGCCAAGATTTGAAGAAGTCGTCACCAAGAAAATCCAATAGTTCGAGAAAGCACTCTCATTTCCTCACCGAGAAAGAAGCATAAGTAGAAGATGAACCCTAGACCGAGTTTCAATATAAATAGGATAATTGTAAGCCTTGAAGGCGGTGAGTAGTTAGTGTAGTTTATAGCTTAAATTAGCTTATTTTTATTTTTATTAGCTTATTGTCTTTAAAAGTTTAAGTTGTAACCTGTTTTGTACTCAATTCAAGCATTAATAAAAGTCAGTTTTCATTTAAATTTTGTTTTGTTACTCTAATGCTTTTAAATTTCCAAAAATATCAAATAAGCTATAATAAGCTCTAGCCACAGAAACTCATGAACTTATGGAAGATAAGCCAAAAAGGGATGGGCTTATAGGCAGCTTGTAGTAGAGTAGCTCCATGAGCATTAACTGCCTTTGTTGTGCTAGGGCTTGGTTAGTTTTTATTTTAAGCTTATTTCTCAAAAATTGCTTATTTACATGCTTATTTGTCTTTATTATAGCTTAGATTTGCTATTTGCTGCTTTTGTTTGTTATTTTAAGCTTTTGTTCACTTATCTTAGTTTTTCACTTAAAACTCTAAAAATACCAAACATATTATCATTATTAGCTTAGCTTATTTTCTACTTATTTAGTAGTTTAAATCTGCTTTTATTTGTTCATCTAATCTAAATCAGTCATCTAGAGTTAAAATCAGTCAAAGTCAAGGTTGAATAAGCATTAAAGTTTAAAAATCAGTCTATTAAGGGGTGTTTGGTTTAGTGTAAAATTTTGATTAAAATCATTTTAGCATAGCCTTTGATCACCTAGCAGTTTAGATCTAGTTTAAAAACAGTTAATATAATAGATTAGGGATTATTTAATATAGATTTAAGAAATTTTAAAGTAATTTAATCTCATTTTAAAGTTTCATAAGCCATAAATCTGTTTGAATAGCTAAATAGGTTAGGGTCATTATAAGTCATTCCTAAGTGTTTAATTTGTGTTGAAACAAGTCTGTGGGTCAACTAGAGTCAGTAGGAGTCCAAGTTTAAAGTCAAATTGCATTTTCTGGTTTTCAAGAAGGTTAAAATCCAAAATATATTTCTGTCAGTCAGATTATCAACTTTAATTCTAGCTTATTCAAAAGTCTAAAAAGAAAAAAGAGCTTTTATGTGTTATTTGGTTACTTGTGTAGTTGTGTTGTGTTAATCTGTTTTAGCTTTCTAAGATCTAGCTTAATCATTTGCTTGTTTGTTTTTAAAGTTAAAGTCAGTTGATCAGACTCAGAGTCTGCTCAGATCAGCTTTTCCATTAGCTTATTCCTTGGCTTATTTGAGTTCTAAAGGGTTTTAAAAGTGCTTTTTATTTATTGTTTGTTGCTAAACTTCATATGTTTGTAGCTTAGGTGGTCTCAATTTGTCATTAGCTTGCTAAATTTGGACTCAAAGTAGGTAGTTCACACTATTTTGATTAAAAGCTAAAAAGGTTAAAAAGTGTTATTCTCAAACCAGTGTTTTCATAAGCACTTTTATAAGCTCAAACAAGCTCATTTAGGTCTAAAAATTGGTATACATGTTGACTTCCAGCTTGTGAACATTATTTGTCAATATTAGCCTCTAGCTTGTAATATTGTAGCTTATGCACTATGTTAGATATTGTGACTTCACCTCCGAAGGGTAGTTTAGTAATTTTGGTCTAAAGGGTATTTTGGAAGAATCTAGAAAAGGAGATACTTAAGAAGAATTATCTAGAGATTAGTAGAAATTATATTATGAAATATCTAGGATATTTAGGTTAGAAGCTTCTAGAATCATATTAGCCATTAGTATAAATAAGGGCTAATCCTTTTCATTTGTACTTACTCATCTTGTATCCTTTTATTTGTAATACAAGAAACTTTTGTCTAATCTCCTTTTGTTTTGCTACTGATTATTCTCGATTATTCTCCTGATCCTAACAAATTGGTATCGAGCTAACCGATCGTGTTTAAGCAAGCTTCGTTGATTTTCAAGATTCAATATCTTGATATCATTTGGATCCGTTCTTCGCTTTTGGTGTTTGGTGTTCATTGCTCGATCGGGTTTCAAGGTAGGAGAAATCAAGATCGAATTTGTGTTGTGGAAGATCGAATTTGTATCGTGGGAGGTTTGAGAACATTAGTAAACTTTAGAAAACCCTTGTTGGATAAAATGTCCTCTCGATCATCGTCATCTGTTAGTGTTGTTGAGAAGTTCAATGGCAAAAGCAACTTCGGTTTGTGGCGAGTTAAGGTTCGAGCCTTATGAAGCAACAAGGTATTTGGGCACCTCTGGCTGGTCCCAAACCTACCGATATGACCGATGCCAAATTCAACTCACTAGATGAAAAGCGCATTCCACTATTTTGCTATCTTTATCGGATGAGGTTATTTGCGAGGTGCGGATGAAGAAACGGCTTCCGGTGTGTGGAAGAAGTTAGAAAAGCTTTATATGACAAAGTCGTTGACGAACAAGTTGTTATTGAAGCAACGCTTGTTTTCGCTCGAATGAGAGAAGGTTCATCATTAAAAGATCATCTTGATGCATTGAACTCGATCTTGATGGATTCAAGAATGTTGATGTCAAGATTGATGATGAAGATGTCGCTCTTATTCGCTTGTTTCGTTACCTCCTCGTATGAGAACTTTGTAAACTCCTTTGTTGTTGGTAAAGAAACCATCACATTAGAAGATGTTCGATCTAGTTTGCATTCGAGCTTCGCCATCAAGCATCGGAACTTTGGAAGATCAACATGCTCGCTTATCAACTACAAGTCGTGATAGGGTCAATATCGATTTGAAAAGGGTAAAGATAAAGGTGGAGCATCATCACGTTCTCGAGGTCCCAACTCGAGATATTTGTAATTATTGCAGAGGAAGGCCATTGGAAGTACAATTGTCCTAAACTTAAGGAAAAGGTCGTAGCGGTTGTTGCAAAAGACGACTCGGGTTCGATTGTGAGGTGCTTGAATGTTCAACCGTAATCCTTATTATATAAGTGGGTCATTAGAATTTGAATTTGGTATTTGCATTTGAAGATCGATTTGGTGTTCAAGACTTGGTTATAATCGTGTCGTTTGAATTTTGTTCAATCATTTGAATTTGTCACCGGAAATTTGGATCTTCGTTTGTAAGGTTTATGGAAGTTAGTCACTGAATTTGATTGTCATTGGTGAAGATCGTTTGAGCCGATTGGTTTGTTCGGTTAGCCGCTTTGAATTTTTCGCTAACATTTGATTGTTCGTTTTGAAGTTATCGGCATTTGTTCGGATCGATTTTGTTTTGGATAGCTTTTGGGAATCGATCGTTTGATTTGAAATTGGCTAGTATCTCTAGCCTTTGGAACTTGGAATTAGATATGGTGTTACTTAGAGTTGAACTCGAGGTGGAGATTGTTAGATATTGTGACTTCACTCAAGAAGGGTAGTTTAGTAATTTTGGTCTAAAGGGTATTTTGGAAGAATCTAGAAAAGGAGATACTTAAGAAGAATTATCTAGAGATTAGTAGAAATTATATTATGAAATATCTAGGATATTTAGGTTGAAGCTTCAGAATCATATTAGCCATTAGTATAAATAAGGGCTAATCCTTTTCATTTGTACTTACTCATCTTGTATCCTTTTATTTGTAATACAAGAAACTTTTGTCTAATCTCCTTTTGTTTTGCTACTGATTATTCTCGATTATTCTCCGATCCCAACACACTAGCTAAGTCGACCCTGGACCGTTTGGGATAGCAGACTTACGCTATTAGCTTACTTTGTATATGAGCTTATTGCTTGTTTTGAATTGCTTATTCGAGTGTCTTTATACTTAATAGGTTAGAATTTAGGTGATAATAGCTTATTGAGTTTGGCGCAAGCTTATTAAAGCTTGTGCCTTGAAATCGATTAGCAAGTTAGTTCTTAGTATAACCGCTATATTTAACAACTTATTTCCTAATTGATTTCAAAGTTCTAAAAATTTGTCTTTTCAAAAACTCTTATCTTTAGCTTATAAAAAGTTTCAAAACCAAAATGCAAAAAAAAAAAAAAAAAAAAAAAAACCAACTTGAAGTCGAGGGAAGCAGTGCTCGAACTCCCGACCTCAACAAGTTCAAAAGCGCTCTAGGACTTACGGAAGTATTTGCAACATTTAATACTTAACCTCTTTTTCCCTTTTGCTTATTAACCGCTTATTTTGAAAAGTCAGGTTTCCCACTTTATTTTTCTTAAAACCCTTTAGAATTTACCACTTTTCCTAAAATTTTCGATTTTCCTGATTAAGTTTAGTATTTTTATAATTTCTTTAGATTAAAAGTGTTTTTAATTCATAAAATATAAAATAAAAATCAAAAAATATCCGCTTTTTATAAAATTATTTTTAGTCATTTAGGACTTAGGAAAATAAATTTTCTCTCCAGGTTAAAATTTTAAAATTTGGTTTTCCGGCTCACACGTTCCTTGTTAAGCTCGCTTTTAGTTTAATTGCTAGACTTAATTGTGCGTTGTTTTCATAGCTTATGTGCTTATTAGTTGCTTATTTAGTAATTGTCTTTATTTCTTACCTTATTTAGATTCCCGTGTCTTAATTAAAACTTAGAAAACAAACAAAAAACGTGAAAATCCTAAATTTCAAGCATTTTAATAACAAACCTCAAACGAAATCCTCGATTCACACCTCGTTGGGAAACGACCCAGGTATCACTTGCCCGGTATCATATATCGTATATGCGAGTTTTGCGTGTTGACCTTTTTCCTAAAGGGTTGACTTGTCGATTCGCGCTTTTATCGTGTATTTGATATTATATATACTATTTGAAATGAATCAAATATGCAAATGGGACTTATATAGTATTAGGCATTTATGATATGCCAATTTATGTAAGGCACCTTAATGAGCATTAGTAAGACCCATATATCTTTGAGGAGTAATAGGCAAATACTCCAACCAGTAGACTATATCTAATACGTAGAATTATTCTATGATATGTTGTCGGCATTTTTTATGTAGTATTTCGATGAATTGGAATTCAAGGTCAACATCACCTAGTACTGTTCCGGGTTATACTTTTGAGTGTCAATTTTAGGCCACTGCTCGAGAAACATATTGAGACAGACATCTAATCTTGGTCTAGGATAAGTTCTATAAAGAAATTTCTAAAAATTAGATATCATGGAGGAATCAAAATGTTCAAAAGGTATGTGTCTTGTTACTCAAGGTAAAGAGCTTTGATATCCCTTGTAAATAATGGTAAAAGAGTAATTGTACTACTTGATTATTATTACGTGGAATACATGAGTATATACATACACAATATTAGCTTTGAGCGTGAGTTATGTAATAACCCTAATGGTCTTGCTACTAATGCACTTATGGGTTTACTAATTCTAACATTCTCAAACATATAAAATTAAGTAATTTATGCCTTGGGAAAGAACTGGCATTACAGATATCCTAATTCTCCCGTGGTGAAAAACACACAAAATATATTAACTTAATGTATGAATACTCATTATGCTCTCAAGATTCTAAAAGCAGCTACTTAACTATTTCATGTTCTAGGCCAAGACAAGTGAAGCTACAAACTATGTTGAGCATCATATTTAATCTTCACATAGTACATATCCAGAAAACTGACCAGCGTAGTTTGTAGCTTCACTTGTCTTGGCCTTTAATAGAACATGAAATAGTTATGTAGCTACTTTTAGAATACTGAGAGCAGAATGAGTATTCATGCTTAAAATCTTAAACCCACTATAATTAAAACCAAAACTGAAAGCATATAAGGGAGTTGTAGTTTCAGTTTTGTGTATGTTAGTCATACTTGATTAGGCAAATAAATATTTAAATGTGTTCTCATACATGCGGAGGTCCATATACAGTTAAAGTGGTTCAGGGCAGATTCTACAAATGTTATCTAAGTAATATTCACTCAAAAAAAAATTCATTGTATCGAGGGCATCTTTAGAATATACCAAATTAGTATACCCATCCTTTCTTGTGACTCAACAACAAAATAGAAATAGATTATTTTTGAAAACGGAAAGGACAATAATTACATACAGAAGAAACAAAAAGACAATACTCACTTCTTCAAGAACAGGAGTTAAATTAGCATAAGATCTGCAAGACTCCTATTCCTTTGGGGATGCAACCTCACAGCTTCTAAATCCGACTCTTTAGATGTATCACTACGTCTTACCTGGTACAAATAACTAACTATAAATCAAGATAACAAACCAATAGTTAAAGATTTAAAATAGGGGGGAATAAGGATTTAAAGAATCCGGTCTTTAAGAAAATTAAATGAGGGTTAGCATATGCAACAATCTTTCCCACACTATTTAAAACTTCAACAACCTGTCTTTGTTCACTATTATGAGCCAACTATAGAATGGTGTCTCACAAAAGTAGAATCAATTTTACCACGTACAACTACTCTTCATACAGCAGTGCATGCATGGGGTTATGAATTTGTAGAAAAGTTTGTAACATAAAAACTTATTACATGGACATAAACTAACTAATTTACTGTCTAAGCTTATTACATGGACATAAAACTCATTTTCAATAAGCAACTCATGCATTATGATGAATAAGCTCATAAGCTCTAGCTGAGTATTAAATTTGCACAAGTCAAACAAAAAAAATAAAGTAAAAAAAAAAAAAAATCAAATTCCCTGGATAACTATATCAGTGTGAGTTTACCCAGACATTACAATGGGCTTATTTTTTCTGAGTTGGCTACTTTGACCAGCCCCTAAACTTGACTAAAGATACATGATATCAACAGTTACTATCTTTCTGTTTTCAATACGTGTGTGTTTCGTGGCTTTCACCTAAATAAATCATAAACCACATGATAATGTGTTTTTTCTTCTCATTTTGATTCCCCTTAAACTTTATTTACATTTCAGCACAAGCTAAATTCTGAGATACATCGAGTGTAAACCACACACCATTGGGACCAAGGCTTCTTCAATTTATTAAGCAAAAGTTTGAAAATTAAATACAACTACTAATAAGAAGCCCGTTTAACAACGTGTGTACCCATCTTACACCTCAACCCCATAGCAATAGTTGATGTATATTGAAATAAGGCAAGCACAATGTTAATATCTATCCATCTTGTTAGTAAAACTACAATGAACGGGATGGCTACTAAGCATATTCGTCACCATCAACCAAGCCAAAATACTTTTTATGAATAATATAACTAAATTGGAAGAAATAGAATGGGTTCTATATATACCTAAATGTTGATGAATTGCAACAGCAACAAGTTTTTCGGAACCAGTTGCTGGCGTTAACTGCAAATGACTTATAACATGTCATATTCGGTTATATCATGAATCAAATCGAGATTCAAATCAATAATTCCTGAGTTGATAATTATGAACCAAAACTAATATACTAATTACATAAATTCTGATACAAATTTGCCTATGCTAACCACTTAAGGGTGGCCTAGTGGCAAAAGGGCTTGTGACTCACTCTAAAATGTGTGAGGTCTCAAATTCAATTCTTGCTAGACGCAAACAACCTTAAATGTTCACGCCAACATCCTGAAAAGGAAGGGCTTTACCTAGTTTGAGTCTGTGGCAGTGGGTTAAAACCCCGTGGATTAGTCAGCCAAAAAGTCGGAAATCCTGGTTACCAAAAACAAATAATAATAAAAAATTATATATATGCCTATGCTAGAAAATTTTAAAAGCTCACTGAAGCTATATAAAAAATAGATCACTGGATATGTACACCTCAAAAAGCTTCATAGTGCAATTAATCTCATATAATTAACTTTAGCCTTCACTTGAAAATTAACTATCAATGATTTAATAACACTACAAATTCAGCCACAACACAAATGCTACAGAAAACACCAAAGCTTAATGTCCTAACTCATATCAAACCCACTCATGCACCTACATATCCATTACCATTATTAAGCATATATACTAGACTGAATATTTTGTCATTATCAATTTTAACTAATGACTTTAGATACCTGTTTCTTTCAACTTCATATTCATAGTTTAGTTGACTATCTGATTTTATATTTTCAAAACTCAACCAACAAAGGGGCAAAGTGCTTTCAAAGATCACTAAATATGTACACCAACTCCTACGATTAATAAAAACTTGCTAAAAAGGTATGCATCTACATCTTGTAAGCAGTCAGCTAGAAGCTCGGTAAGGCTAATGGACCAAACACAAAGACTATACTCGCTAGCAAATTCTACAACCTCGCACCCTGAAGGAAATAGGAGAAGAAATTAAACTTATAATGAAGGATAACTAACATTGACTAAAACTGTAAGAGTAAGATCATCACGTTGATCCATTATAATTTATAGACGGTGGCCCGATGTATGTTGTAAGAAATACATAAGAATCTAAAACAAAAAGGTTAACTAATTAACACCATTTACGTCATTTCTAGTAATAAAAAAGATATAGGCATGTCTAATTGCCCAAAACAGTGAAGTATCGACAAAACCTCAAACTGTAATTCGTGGCAGAGGGTTCCTAAATAAATTGTCACCGTTACTCAATCTCTAATGCATTCAACATTTTATAGAAGTTAAAACAACCCACAAAATTAGATAGAAATCAATCATATACCAATTTGAAAGAGATGTACCTAATTAATATATATTGTAGATTAACAAAGCTGCCCTTCAATAGATATGGAAAGTAAAAGACAGTGATTCATTATCAAATAAGAAAAAAATGGCAAAGAATACAGAATTATGATAACATCAAGGGATACAACTTTCATTTATAAAACAAATATAAATAAATGGATACATTTGATGATTGTATTTAACGAAATATTCAACAAAATCCGTCTAAATTTGTCAATTAAACGCACCTTTTTTGGATGAGTTGCGGAACATTAGAGCATGATGATTAAGATTTAGCAGTTCATTTATTCAGCCAAAACAAAATCAATCTTCCAACAAGATTTTTACAAAGATAATGGACCTGTAAATTAACAGTTGACAACGGATGAATATGGCAGATTAAAATGGAACATGAATTAAAAAGGAGATGATAATTAACCAAACAAAATTGTAAAACCAAACCCTAAAGGCTAACAGTTACCTACACGACACCTCCAACTTTGGTTTCTTCCCAAGATTCAATAAAACAGAAGATTTAACATTCATATATAGTAAATTGATTTGAGTTTCAGATGATTGATCGTGTACTGAATAAGAAAGAGGAAAGGTAGCGTAGATGAAGCAAGAACATTTATTTGTTGCTATGGAACGTTGGTGGTTTTTTCTTTTTCTTTTATTGGCTTTAGTAGTTTAGGCTTCTCGCATCAAGCTCGATAGATCGACTTATGCGATCGATTTCTACTCGATCGCCTTACTGTGGCTACTCGATCGACTAACCAATTTTACAAATCATGGTCGTGTATACGAACTACATTAAAAACATTAAACATTAAACATTATAATATATTATAAAGATGATAATTGGCTACCACAATTAATGAATTCTTAACCCCTCTGTTATTTATTAATGTGGCATTCTATTGGTCCGTTTGAAGTGATTTATGTTGTAACAGTAGACAACCTCACCTTTGTTAAAGTTAAACACGAATTATATAGTACGATTAATACAAACTACCACGAAATTGATGAAAATAAAACTACAAGTTAAGAATACGAATCATCTGAGTTGTTACCCTCCTCACTCGAAGAGGATCAAAACTCGTCAGCATAGTACTTTGCTTTCATGATGTCAAACCGTTCGCGCAAGATATTCAAATTTTCCCGCCCTGCTCCAAACGAGCAGCTTCTTCCTGCCATTGTTTTCCATAATCTCTAATTATATATATAGTATCCTAGGTTGCAGAAAGATAATTAAATAAAAAGTGAGAAAAAGTTAAATGATAGATTTTGATAACAATCAAAACTTCAGGGTAAAATTTGAAACAATGCAAACAAAATACGGAGTAGCATCAGATACAAACAATCATATCATCATTTTCATTCATTCACTGGAGATGAGCTACTCCATCTGCAACGTCACCACCGCCACCACCATCGACACTATCTCCGTCAGTATGCACCTTCGACTGCTACTACCGCTACCACCGCCTTCCTTGTCTCTTTATACCCTTATATGTATGATGAGACGACTCACCGTCACCACCACCGCCCACCACCGTCTTCACCATAAAACCACCGCTACCTAATATTGTTCGACACCGTTACACCATAATCGGTCTAATGCGCTCATTCAAAACGATATGTCATTAAATACTCTTCTTCGTGTTATCAATTGTATATAAATTTTAATTATTTAATTTATACAACTTTCTTTATTTATTTTAATGTTTGGTTATTTATAAAAATTTGACGAAAAATGCATAAAAATTGTGTTTATTAAAGTTGCACACCGGTGTTTGATAAAATGTGAGTAAGATTTTATAAATGCGATGCACTAATTTACAGCATATGTGTTTATTATTGAAGGTTATGACATCTTAGGTCATATGTGTGTAAATTTGCAGCACCAGGTTAAAAGATTTGTATGAAGTGCATCATTGAACTTATTAGAGCATCGGTGGATATGATTTGTGCATCGTTAGACATATTAAGGCATCATTGTATGTATTTAGTGTACCCGTTTGTATGTTTAGTGCATCATTGGTCATAGTAGAGCATCCATTTGTATGTTTGGTGCATCGTTGGAACTATTTGTGCATCTCTTTGTATATTTAGTGCATCATTGAACATTTTGGAGCATCAGTTAGTATGATTAGGACATCAATGAGTAAGATTAGTGCATCATCAAATATATTAAGGCATCAATTTGTATTTATCCACTTGTATGTTTTATGCATCGTTGATCATAGTAGGGAATTCATATGTATGTTTAGTGCATTGTTGGAACTACTTGTGCATCTATTTGTATGTTTAGTGCATCGATAAACATATTAGAGCATCACTGAGTAAGATTAGTGAATCGTTATACATATTAAGGCATTTGTATTATGTTTAGTATATCCGTTTACATATTTAGTGCATTTGTGATGCGCGTACAAGGCGCGTTCCGGGTCAAAGGAACTTCCTTTCGTCGAAAGCAAGTTTTCAACACCCAAGCGGTGAACCTAATCGTTGTAGTGTAGTATGGGTAAGCCTCGGGATTGATATCGTTCTCTGGGGAATAGGAATGCTAGCAAGAAGTGTACTACGCTAAGGTTGAGGTTGAGGAAGATTCTTTTTATCTTTTATACTTTTAGAAAGCTAAGGGTAAAATCTCGGGGCAATGGATTTTGGGGTGGTACTTCACCGATTACTCTACTATTCTAATTATCTAATACTACGGGTAGTGTCACACCCCAATTTACCTGCTTTTGCAATGAATGGAATTTCGGGATAGATCATATAGACCACAATCACAATATATTGAACGACCTAAAGTGTCGCTTTTAAAACACATCGTTGGATATTTCATAAAAACAATCAGAGTACAACATCGGTCCCAAAAGGTTTAACAAGTTTAAGGAAATACAAATATGTTACAAATCCAAACGATGTTTTGAAATAAAGCACCATAATGAACATAATGTAAGTCGATCGCCATGACTCAAAATATAGGTCCCTAAACCATGTCATGATGCGAATGCCTCGCCACTCGAAAATACATTGCTAAAACGTCAACAATAATGTTGGTGAGAAATCATAGGTTTATGTAAATGTTTTATACGACTACACAAGTATAGACCATGCATGACAATCAAGTCACGTAAAAATAATGTTACAATTGCTCTAAGCCCATGACCCCGAAACTAGACTGTTCAATAATGTATGCCTCGCAGTGTTTGCATGACAACTCCGTAATACCATCAAATGAAATGCATCCGTTTGCTCGGTTGGGATTCACCAACCCGGATGAGGCGCCACCCGATAGATCTATCCACTCATCCTCGCCTCAAAGATTAACGGTTCATGTTCAAGTAATGGGGACTTTCAAATTGGCATATGTGGTAACTTAAACAATGTAATGAATTTAGCATACTTGGTATCGTACAAAAAAATGTAGTGCAATGTATTCTCCCCGTGGTTTGAAAATAATCGAAGCATGTAAAAACGGGCTATGAAAACTCACCTTGGTATGCGAAATGTAAGACATCACAACTAACATCAAGTAATAAATGTGCACTATCCGACACGCAACCTAGATAAGTATGGTATGGGTTTAGTCTAAGTCTCGATTCAAATGCATGTTGTGTAGATTAAACAACGCTTGTAAGTTTACACGTATTTATGTTTTGAAATGCTTAAAGTTCAAAACGAAGGTTTTCAAATAAATTGAGTTATTGTAGCTTATGTGGATGTTTCACAAGTTAATTAGATCATCGATGAACGTAAAATGTAGTTGTGAAAATATTTGTAAGTATTGGCTCTTGGAATAAGTGTGGGAAAATGTATACGAAACTTTAGCATTGTTGTTGACTCTGGATATTGGCTCAGAATTGACGAAAGATAAATAAATACTGGATGGTTAGTATTTATTAATTTCGTTGAGTTTATTGAAATTGGTAAAGTCTTAAAACGAAAAGTGACAAGGTTAAGCTTGGAAGGGTTAAAGTTGTAAAAACTTTATAAGTTATAAACTTATTAAAATTTATAGGAATTGTCAAATATTTTAAAGTTGGGGGCTAAATATAGCAATTTGATATAAGTTATAAGACTTATCAAAGTCTTTAAGAAAAATGATAAGAGCTTCAAGATTGAGGGCTGAATCTGTTAAAATGCCAAAGTTGCAAAAATAATAAAAGTAGTAAAAAGTGAATTGGGGAGGAGGGGGAATCGAACCTTGGTCTTGAGAATAACAAAGGGGTCTCCTTACCACTGGAGCAGCGCCCCTTTTTGTGTTATATCTCTCAACAGTTGTACATAACGTGGGTTTGGGCTGCTTTATTTTCAGCTTACAAGTTTACTCAGTAAACTACTGAGCGTGTGATTGCATGTTTCACGTTTATGTTTCTTGTTCTAGTTTTCACCCATGAATCATTTCATTTGATCAAACATGCTTATAGTTTTAGCTTATTCCAAATAAGCTCGGATGAGCTTTGGGCCTACGAGCCCAATAAGCTTCGATACGTGATTCAAGTTTACGAAATGAGTATGGCCAAATGTTTTAGAGTTTTAAAACTGCATATAAGGTTTGACTAAGCTGAAAAGAGTTTGATAAGTGGTAAAATACCGAAATAATCATGAGAATAAGCCAAAAAGTCAATAAGAAATATTCAAAAAAAAAATGAGCCAAACTTAGTATATTACATAGTTTACGTCTTCACGCGTTATTTACGTTCCAAAAGCGTATAAAAGTTCTTTAAACTTTATCAATTCGGTTTAAATATCGATAAGCTATAAATAGCTTATTGGCTTATTTATATATCAAAACTTCCATGTTTTACGTTCAAAACTTACCATCTAAGCATACAAACCCTCTAAGAAATCGACTAGTTCATAATAGTAGAGTTTAGTTATGGTTTTGATGCCATTTTATATATAACGAGGCATGAAAATGGAATATTAGTTTGTGTATTTGAAACTGAGATGCTTATGGATATAAAAACAAGTAGAAAAGGGAGTTTAGTGATTCTTACAATAGTTGAGAGTGTGTATGGTCGACTGTGAGTGAATGACCAAGGTTTCGATATGTTTTTGGTGTTTAACGAGGGTCTATATGAACATGCATGAATAAGTTTTGCAAGTATAAATGTTTAACAACACAAGGTGCAAATCGAATGGAAAGAGTTTCAAGTTTGCTTACTTGAATTAGAGTGTACAAGTGAATGAACGGGACCGAGGATCGAAGATTAATCTAGCACTTCGTTACTAGAACCCGATAAACTCCCAAGTGAATATATACCTCGATAGCTTCCAAAGTTACTACCTGTTTCCAAAATGTATGACCCGTTAGCTTCCAAAAGCTAAAGCCAACTTCTTTGTTTCCAAAACCTATAACCCTTTTACTTTTCTAATATACCATAATTTAGGGCTTGGAAGTTGAACATGTGTAGATTGTGAATTTATTTTGGCTCGGTTACAAAGAGAAGAACATGAGAGTTTGCTTGTGGATACTTCCATGTATTTATTGACATAGATTGTGATCAAGCAAGGTAGGATGGTGAGGGTGTTGGACAGTGGACAAAGTTAAGGAGAGTATGGTGGGTTGTCCTTGTTGTCTAAAATAAAATATGAGTCTTGGTAGTTTATTAAAACAAAACCGGTCACACTTGATGGAGTGTGAGGAGAGGAAAAATCTTCATATCAAGACTTTTGTGACACACCCTAAAGTACTTGTTTCATTTTATTTACATTTTCCAAGTCTTACATGACCCATATAAAACATTTAAGTGTTGTAGCTTTTAAAATGTTGTGTTATGTGTTGAGCTAGGGTAAATGCGACAAAATTAGTTTAGAAAAGAGTGAAGTGACAAAATGTGAACTTTCACATTGATTTTTCGTATTACGTTTAAATTTAAACGTGAGTTGCGATATTTTAGTTACACGTTAAAAATCGTTAAGTGTAAAATAGGTTTTCAAGGGTGTTTTTATAAAAGAAATATAAAAACATTAATGTTGGTTTCAAAATGTGTAATTATCAGACTACTACCATACTTTCTATTGGTCGGTTCGTGCGCGAGCTCGTGTTTTCAATAAAGTGAGATAACTTCTCGTGTGAGTTTGAGAAACTCATAAGTGGCGAAAATATAAAATATTCATTTTCGATAATGTTTGATAGCTCAAAATGTTCCAAAGGTGCGGATAACCTCCTTATCTATCTCAAGTGAGCTAATGCTTGCTCAAAATCGCTCATGTAATAATAAATAATAATTTATTATTAAATTTAAAATATGGAAATTTACCGATTTATATACAAAATAAATTTAAAACACTAGGTAAACTCAAAATATTATTTTTATAAACTAAATGTAAGTATAAAATATGTGGGATAATTTTGGAAGTATCGGATTAAACGCTCAAAATAATAACTTACGCGATAGCGTTTATTTAATATGAAATTTACGCGTTTAATGTGAAATGTAAAATCATGAATGAACTAACATGATGAAAATGATGCTAATGATATGTAGACTAAACCTAGTCTATATGAAATGTCCGTGATGATATGATCATGAATTCGCACTAAACTATTAAGGTTACGCTGATTTGAATCTCGTAAACCTAGTTTACGATAAATAATGAAATTGTGAAGCATGAATTGTTTTGAGAAATGACCTAAAAGTACGAGTTGTCACATTCACCATCTAAAAGGAATTCAGTCCCTGAATTCAGTCCTTGTTGGGTTCTACAGTGTTATCGGTGAAAGGCGAGGATATTTGGGTCGTATTGGTTCGTCCAGTGTTTTTCTGAATCGCACCACGCCTTTCTAAGGCAAGATTTGAACATAAATTCATTGCCAACTTGAAATTCTAATGGTTCATGCTTATGGGACATATTTCCAAAATTTGCATCGATAACGATGTAGCTTATCTAGCTATATGTTGTTACTTGTAACTGATTCTTGATTTGTATGACTTCTTTGTTTGTTTCATGAATGAGTTATGGACTAATGAATTGGACTTTCCTAATTTTAACCCGTGAATAAGTGATTGATACCACAACCTTATAGTGCCTCAATTGGTGTAGTCAATATGTTCATGAGCTAACTATTGTTGTAAAGAAACTTGTCGATGGAGAATGATTTGCCTAACCATTTCTAGAAAGTCGCACTCGCTGAGCATATTATCTAATGTGGAATTGCTCTCGCTCTAACCATTGAGTGAGGATAGTAGGCGTAATCATGTCCTAGTAGGTTCCATGGAAATCCCGAAATGACCATTAGCGATCTAAGTTGAATCGAATAGCTTATAATAGGTACAATCGGAATTAATACCACGTGTCTCGTGTTAGATTTCAAATGTTAAATCATGGAAAGGACCTCATTGAAAAGAATAGATTATAGGTAACAGTTGTGATTCCTCGCGTTTCTAGTCCTAGCGAAGGTCATGACCGAGTCTTACTTGCCTAAGGTGCTTAGTCTCTATGACTAAGATGTTTATTGTTTGATTATCGAAGTGTTTCCATGCTCCATGTTGTAAAGTCACAAACCTTAAATATTCAAGTGAGGTGGTGTGATGGTTGATTTTCAAGACTTGTTTCAATATTGAGTACTTCTAAAATAATTCATCTCTTATATTGCTATCATGCTAGCAAGAAAAATAGATATCAGCTCATACTATGTCGAAGATGGAGAGTCATTGATTGTTCGATATGTTCAAACCTGTTGCATCTCTTTATGGAAGTGAGGTTACTTGGAATTTCTAGAGAACACAATGCCTTAGGGGAAGTTTGTATCGATAAACTTAATTTAACTAAATTTTCCTTTAAGGGAAACTCATTGTAGGGAAGTTCACATATTGTTGAAGCCTTGTTTAATGAAATGTTCTGTAGTCTCAATTAGGAGGATTGGTTTATTTCTATAGTGTCGCTTAGTGTGTATTTGATTCGTACTAAATCTTGTGACTCAAGATATGCGGCACTTTTGAAATGATAAGATTTGGCTTCTAGTCCAAAGGTAGTGGTTCAGATTATCTCATGATGTCTTAAGCTTTATGTTGAGTTTGAATCATCCTAATACCTAGTTCTAGTCCTTGTGGGAAATTCTGAAACCCTTTCATTGTTTTCTCGCGTGACGAAATCCCCTCGTAAATGGTATAAAAAGTCGTTCCTAAAAAGGTCATTCGTCAAATCCTAACTTATCCGTTGAGTGAGAGATAAATGGCGTAAGCATCTATAGAGTGTTAACAAAAAGGAATGTTTATGCACGATTTATCTGATTATAAAACTTTGCTTTTGAATGAGGATTGTTTTAGGAGATTTGAAATGATGCTTGTTACTTTCATAACATAATTCTTCCTGAATTATACATAGGTGATCATGCCATGTATAATCAAGGACAAATGATGTGATGCTTGGTTTTGTTGAAATGGTATTATGTTTCTCCGAAGTTTTAGATGATATTCAACGCTTTGTTTTGTAAGACAATGGCTCAATTTTTTTTTTTTTCCGAGTAACATGAAAATCGTTTCGTATGATGGTATTAAATAGTTGATAAAATAATCGAAACCAATTGATAAGTTGGTAATAAAATAACTTGCTTAAAACTTTATGAAACAACGTTTCTAAGATGGTGATAAAATAGTTCAAATAAAATCAAGTGAAATAATTTCATGAAATAGTAGCGAATAACTTGGAATAAAATTTGTTGAATGGTTTGTAGGATACATGGGAGAACCTCATCGAGTAATAATAGTCTACTAATTGGTTAAGAATAAAGTTGGCCTAACCCCTAGTAAGATAGTGATGTATCGTCGTGAAATGATGGAAAATCGGGCAATTAGAGTAAGGAATGAAATAAACAAGGTGGTGATTATCGTAGAGATAATAAATGATAAAGATTACATTAGCTAGAAAGGTACTTATTATCCGCTCTGTTGGTGGTCTAATCGTGTTTCAAGTGTAGGAGTAGTAGGCGGACTAGCAACAATAGCCCTAGAACTCTGGGCATCCTCAAACCAATGAGATAGTGCAATGTCTATAATCTTAGTGATAGATGGTAATGATGTGTCAAATCATGCACGCTTCCCAAGCCGCAAGTCGATGTATGAGTATCGTGTATGAGATGTGATGGTACGGATGGTGCTCAAAATAATAATGATGATGAAAATAATGACAATGATGATAATGGAAATCCTTGTGGTGAATTAAGAAAATAGGTTCATTAGGACTAAGCCTATAAGTTCTACCAAACGGTATAACTGCTCCAACGAGAATGATAAAATTGTCCCGATCCCACGGTGAATCAATGATGATCGTGATGGTGTAGGTGCAACCTCCCTTCTCAAAGGGTTCGGTCCACATCGGATAATATGTGTGGTAAGGTGGTGTAAAGTCAATCGATGTTAAAATTGTGTTAGGGAATGACGGGGCATTCTCCACGCTAGAGTATGATGCGAGTATGATGGGATGGGTATTTGAAGGCATCTATGTGACAATCGATTTGAAATGAAAGTAAATAACTCAAAAATGTACGATAAATCGCATGCAAAGTGAATATGCACTTATGATGAAATGATGAGATGCTATGATGATGTAGTTATAGTCTAGGGTCAATGATGCAACCTAGTTCTCTATAACCAAGCTCGATGCCAATCTGTCACACCCCAATTTACTGCTTTTGCAATGGAATGGAATTTCGGGATAGATCATCATAGCACCACAATCACAATTTATATTGAACGACCTAAAGTGTCGCTTTTAAAACACATCGTTGGATATTTCATAAAACAATCGAGTACAACATCGGTCCCAAAAGGTTTAACAAGTTTAAGGAAATACAAATATGTTACAAATCCAAACGATGTTTTGAAATAAAGCACCATAATGAATATAATGTAAGTCGACGCTGACTCAAAATATAGGTCCCTAAACCATGTCATGATGCGAATGCCTCGGCCACTCGAAAATACATTGCTAAAAACGTCAACAATAATGTTGGTGAGAAATCATAGGTTTATGTAAATGTTTTATACGACTACACAAGTATAGACCATGCATGACAATCAAGTCACGTAAAAATAATGTTACAATTGCTCTAAGCCCATGACCCAAACTAGACGCTCAATAATGTATGCCCGCAGTGTGTTTCATGACAACTCCGTAATACCATCAAATGAAATGCATCCGTTTGCTCGGTTGGGATTCACCAACCCGGATGGAGGCGCCACCCCGATAGATCTATCCACTCATCCTCGCTCAAAGATTAACGGTTCATGTTCAAGTAATCGGGACTTTCAAATTGGCATATGTGGTAACTTAAACAATGTAATGAATTTAGCATACTTGGTATCGTACAAAAAAATGTAGTGCAATGTATTCTCCCCCGTGGGTTTGAAAATAATCGAAAGCATGTAAAAACGGGGCTATGAAAACTCACCTTGGTATGCAGAAATGTAAGACATCACAACTAACATCAAGTAATAAATGTGCACGGCTCCGACACGCAACCTAGATAAGTATGGTATGGGTTTAGTCTAAGTCTCGTATTCAAATGCATGTTGTGTAGATTAAACAACGTTTGTAAGTTTACACGTATTTATGTTTTTGAAATGCTTAAAGTTCAAAAACGAAGGTTTTCAAATAAATTGAGTTATTGTAGCTTATGTGGATGTTTCACAAGTTAATTAGATCATCGATGAACGTAAAAATGTAGTTGTGAAAATATTTGTAAGTATTGGCTCTTGGAATAAGTGTGGGAAAATGTATACGAAACTTTAGCATTCTTTGTTGACTCGGATATTGGCTCAGAATTGACGAAAGATAAATAAATCTTGGATGGTTAGTATTTATTAATTTCGTTGAGTTTATTGAAATTGGTAAAGTCTTAAACGAAAAGTGACAAGGTTAAGCTTGGAAGGGTTAAAGTTGTAAAAACTTTATAAGTTATAAACTTATTAAAATTTATAGGAATTGTCAAATATTTTAAAGTTGGGGGCTAAATATAGCAATTTGATATAAGTTATAAGACTTATCAAAGTCTTTAAGAAAAATGATAAGAGCTTCAAGATTGAGGGGCTGAATCTGTTAAAATGCCAAAGTTGCAAAAATAATAAAAAGTAGTAAAAAGTGAATTGGGGAGGAGGGGGAATCGAACCTTGGTCTTGAGAATAACAAAGGGGTCTCCTTACCACTGGAGCAGCGCCCCTTTTTGTGTTATATCTCTCAACAGTTGTACATAACGTGGGTTTGGGCTGCTTTATTTTCAGCTTACAAGTTTACTCAGTAAACTACTGAGCGTGTGATTGCATGTTTCACGTTTATGTTTCTTGTTCTAGTTTTCACCCATGAATCATTTCATTTGATCAAACATGCTTATAGTTTTAGCTTATTCCAAATAAGCTCGGATGAGCTTTTGGGCCTACGAGCCCAATAAGCTTTCGATACGTGATTCAAGTTTACGAAATGAGTATGGCCAAATGTTTTAGAGTTTTAAAACTGCATATAAGGTTTGACTAAGCTGAAAAGAGTTTGATAAGTGGTAAAATACCGAAATAATCATGAGAATAAGCCAAAAAGTCAATAAGAAATATTCAAAAAAAAAAAATGAGCCAAACTTAGTATATTACATAGTTTACGTCTTCTACGCGTTATTTACGTTCCAAAAGCGTATAAAAGTTCTTTAAACTTTATCAATTCCGGTTTAAATATCGATAAGCTATAAATAGCTTATTGGCTTATTTATATATCAAAACTTCCATGTTTTACGTTCAAAACTTACCATCTAAGCATACAAACCTCTAAGAAATCGACTAGTTCATAATAGTAGAGTTTAGTTATGGTTTTGATGCCATTTTATATATAACGAGGCATGAAAATGGAATATTAGTTTGTGTATTTGAAACTGAGATGCTTATGGATATAAAAACAAGTAGAAAAGGGAGTTTAGTGATTCTTACAATAGTTGAGAGTGTGTATGGTCGACTGTGAGTGAATGACCAAGGTTTCGATATGTTTTTGGTGTTTAACGAGGGTCTATATGAACATGCATGAATAAGTTTTGCAAGTATAAATGTTTAACAACACAAGGTGCAAATCGAATGGAAAGAGTTTCAAGTTTGCTTACTTGAATTAGAGTGTACAAGTGAATGAACGGGACCGAGGATCGAAGATTAATCTAGCACTTCGTTACTAGAACCCGATAAACTCCCAAGTGAATATATACCTCGATAGCTTCCAAAGTTACTACCCGTTTCCAAAATGTATGACCCGTTAGCTTCCAAAAGCTAAAGCCAACTTCTTTGTTTCCAAAACCTATAACCCTTTTACTTTTCTAATATACCATAATTTAGGGCTTGGAAGTTGAACATGTGTAGATTGTGAATTTATTTTGGCTCGGTTACAAAGAGAAGAACATGAGAGTTTGCTTGTGGATACTTCCATGTATTTATTGACATAGATTGTGATCAAGCAAGGTAGGATGGTGAGGGTGTTGGACAGTGGACAAAGTTAAGGAGAGTATGGTGGGTTGTCCTTGTTGTCTAAAATAAAATATGAGTCTTGGTAGTTTATTAAAACAAAACCGGTCACACTTGATGGAGTGTGAGGAGAGGAAAAATCTTCATATCAAGACTTTTGTGACACACCCTAAAGTACTTGTTTCATTTTATTTACATTTTCCAAGTCTTACATGACCCATATAAAACATTTAAGTGTTGTAGCTTTTAAAATGTTGTGTTATGTGTTGAGCTAGGGTAAATGCGACAAAATTAGTTTAGAAAAGAGTGAAGTGACAAATGTGAACTTTCACATTGATTTTTCAGACACGCTTAAATTTAAACGTGAGTTGCGATATTTTAGTTACACGTTAAAAATCGTTATGTAAAATAGGTTTTCAAGGGTGTTTTATAAAAGAAATATAAAAACATTAATGTTGGTTTCAAAATGTGTAATTATCGACTACTACCATACTTTCTATTGGTCGGTTAGATGCGAGTCGTGTTTTCAATAAAGTGAGATAACTTCGTGTGAGTTTGAGAAACTCATAAGTGGCCGAAAATATAAAATATTCATTTTCCGATAATGTTTGATAGCTCAAAATGTTCCAGCAAAGGGATAACCTCCCTTATCTATCTCAAGTGAGCTAATGCTTGCTCAAAATCGTTCATGTAATAATAAATAATAATTTATTATTAAATTTAAAATATGGAAATTTACCGATTTATATACAAAATAAATTTAAAACACTAGGTAAACTCAAAATATTATTTTATAAACTAAATGTAAGTATAAAAATATGTCGGGATAATTTTTGGAAGTATCGGATTAAACGTTCAAAATAATAACTTACGCGATAGCGTTTATTTAATATGAAATTTACGCGTTTAATGTGAAATGTAAAAATCATGAATGAACTAACATGATGAAAATGATGCTAATGATATGTAGACTAAACCTAGTCTATATGAAATGTCCGTGATGATATGATCATGAATTCGCAGCTAAACTATTAAGGTTACGCGAATTTGAATCTCGTAAACCTAGTTTACGATAAATAATGAAATTGTGAAGCATGAATTGTTTTGAGAAATGACCTAAAAGTACGAGTTGTCACAGGTAGTCTATGTCTTTTTTATGTGTGCTCGTATGATAATTAAAAATGTGCTTACCTAGATACTATTACTCCCTAGTTATCTTTTATTGGTAGTTGAATTGTCACGTCCTTATTCTTAACGCGTTGTGTTTTCTAAGGTCGTAGGATGTGCCTTTTTCCCTAACTCTTTGAGACTACCTTAAGGTTATTGCCTACGAAATCCGCTAGCTGATTCATAAACTAACTTTAAGGTTATCTTTGGATGTTTAGACTATGAAATCCGCTAAGTGATTCATAAACTAAGGTTCACAAAGATTACTCAATCATTTAAACACAACGATAGCCTAATTGCACTCCTAAGCCAATTACAATTAAGATAAGAGACAACCAATCAATAATTAATAACTAGGTTTCATAGATCTAAGCAAACACACAAGAAATTTAATGGACATGTTAAACAAGCAAGCATACACATTCAATGGAAGACATAATGAAATCAATGGAATAAAACACTTATCATGATGAGTAAAATAGGTTTGGGACCCTAAAATACCGCCCAAGTCGGACTACAAATGTTTAGGGTTTTACTCCACAAGTCTACCTCTTAAAATTCGACAATTCGATTTCTATATATAATTTTACACTTGCGACGGCGCCACCTTATAGGTGGGAAGCCGCCGATCGCCGTCATTAGGGTTTTCGTCTTGGCCAAGTTATCGTTGGGATGGCGTCACGTTGTAGTTGTGGCCGTCGGGCTTCAGCAGGACGTGGTCCGATTCGGATCCGGGCCGCCCGAGATGAAAAGTCTTAGTGACGCCTTCCTCTTCAAAGCTCGACGTCAGTGTATTTTAGCAAAAAGTCTCTTGAGCCGTCGAGATTTTTATTCATATAAAGGGACGGGCCGCCATTTAGTTGGGACGCCGTCGCCTGGGTTCAAGACTTGAGTGGCTTCGATCTTGACTTTGCCATTTTCTTCATGAATTCACTCCTTTTCGTCCAAATATGCATCATTCCAAGATTTTGCTTCCACGAGACCTAAAAAGTGAAAAGGAACGAAATTAAGCAAGAACGGATATAAAAGTGGGTGATTAAGGGCTTAAGTTACCCCTTAAAAGTGTACGTTTAAATCCTTATCAAATATCCCTACATTTGGTATTTCTTTGGTCCTCAGCAAATGTGCTTTTGCCAATCAATTTATAAGTTAGGGGCATGAAGCATTGGTTTAACGTAATTGACAACAAGAAAAGCACCGCAATAGTCATAACAAGCACGGAAATTATATACTAGCACCTCACAAGGGGTGTTTGGATCCTCTCATCTCTGGTGTATATGAAATATAGTAAACGAAATGGAAGATAAACACTCATTACCGGTCATAGTACATAGATTACCATAGGTTGAGACTAGATCAAACCTCCACCGCTTTGGCGTAAGCACGAGGAACAACTATCTAAGAGGTCTTTAAAAGGGTTGTAATGTTAGGCTTACGGTAGGGACACAAAGGGTTTGGTTTGATAGGCGATTTAGTGGTGGCAAGTCAAAAATCTTATGTTACAAGCATGAAAAGAATGGCGTTGCTAAGCCAAGACTCGACTCACTAAACTCTAGATAACTTGAAACAAACAAACATAAATATAAAGATAGATGGAGGATGGTAGCCCGTATGTTTTCTTCATTTTTTATTTATTATTTTTTTTGCATACATTTTTACTCTACCATCCTCTAAGATAACATCAAAATATAAGTGGATTTATAGAGCATCCCTACACTTGAGTTTTATTATTCTAACACTAAATTGACCCGATTTGAAAAGATCAAAACACTTAGAGTATCTAATTACGTAAATAAAGGGAATTTGAATTTAACTTTCTTTCCCGTCACTCCATAAAATTTTACTTTACCCATGAGTCACAATCATCCCAAAACTGTGTACAAAAGATATGACTTGACTTAGCAACCATGCAAGTAACTAGATAATTGAACTAAGGGTTTAGTATGATAACAATAATGCACTAAAGGTGAGTGCATACAAGGTAGGCTAAGGCGATTTGGGTGTACATTTGGGGGTGGATTGTAAATAATGCTCTTCATTGATATTCGTGAAAACCAAACATCACGAGAACCGCGGAAAGGATAGGCTCGAGGGTTAACTAGGGTATCGTGTACTAAAGATGAGTACATCGCAGGGTGTGGGGTAATTACTTGACCGATGTGGAAGAAGTAATTATAATACGGGTTTCAAACGAGGTTATCCTAATGCCTCTTATCATTTAGTTATTCCTAACTACACAAGTGTAGTCTCACTAACGATCTCGAATGCATCACAAAACAAGTTCTAGAATCTATTATACTACCGGTACACTCTCAAGCATTAAAGGTGAATGCTTTAATTCCTATAGATCTAGGCGAACCTCACATTTTTGGGGTGGAATTTGAGTGGTAAACGGTTTTTGTGCTAGTTATATAACTCCTATCCATGAGACGCTTTATTAAGACTAATGTCCCCCTCGTACAACTCATAAAAAAATTTAAATTTGGCGCTAAAATTTCCCTAACAAATATTTATCATAGCTTATTACACAAATGAAATAGGACAGGACAAATAATCAAGGATAAGCATAGTTTCAAAGTTCCCGTTTTATTCTCCCTCCCTATACTTAAACTGAACATTGTCCCCTATGTTCCCCGAAAGTATCAAAGTTATGATAAAGGAAGGTAATTAAAAGAGAAAGAAACTAGTACTCCCCTGATTAGCTCAGTAGGATCCGTGTGAAGTAGTGGTTAAATTCTTTCCCAATAAGAATGTATGCGTGATAAGCTTCATCCAGTATTATGTTTCTTCTTCTTGATAAATAAAACCTGCACACTTTACGAAAATAGACGAAACCTTCGCGTAAAATTGGCGGTAAAACTATATACGACTCTACTACACTAAGATATAATGCTTGTGGAATGGATGTTTGCAGTTTTTTCTAGAAAATTAAGACCTGAGAATTTCCAAAATTTATAATTATCACAGAAAACGAGAAAAATTTTATTAGTTGTTTCGCTACTCGACGTCGTCGGGTTCTAATCTCGACGTCAGTTGTCCGACGTAAAGTGGTCTGCTGCGTTTTCTGGAAAAATTACACCTTTAGAATCTGGAAAATTCTCGCAAAACATCCATTATAACTCGATACAAGCATTTGACTCTAACAAACACACATATATATCAATTTCATTAATTGTAATTTTCATGTTCACATTCTTTTAAAAATGTGTGTAATCCTCCCTACACTTATCTTATTGTAAAATACCTTTATATGTAATTAAGACGAGGTTAAAGACAAAATAAAGCATTTTCACAAATTCAAACATGAGAACATACAATAATGAAAAGATATATGACACACAAACAAGCAAACAATTAAGCATGGGTTGCCTCCTGATATGTGCAAAAACACATACCATTTCTTTACCAAAATAGACCCATAATAACCAGAAAAAGAGCCGTTTATGCCTAATATTTGTTGGTTTCTTGAGTTTATGTATGTGCAGGTACGGATATGGCAAAACACACAAAAGAAAGACAAATCAGATAAAAACCAAGCACGAGAAGAAAGAGAGTGCAAAAGCCTGAGCCGGGGAAGCAAAAGATCAAAGATTTAGTGCATATTGTCAAAATCAACCTTAGAAACTCAAAGAAATGCAAAAGTGGTCCTTGATTGAAGTTTGAAGAACTTGGCAAAATTGGTCCCCCAACTTTTAGAAATTGTCAAATATAGTCCCTTGAAGAATATTTTGAAATTACATCAATGGATAATTGGCAGTTTTGGTCCTTGAAGATTATAACTCTTCATTATCTACCCTAAACTAATAACAAATCCAAACATATACGGATCCTTTGATATTATCCAACCCAAATCCAATACCTCACGGCCCAAATAAACCAAGCCCATACCCGGTCAAATGAATAAAACCCACGGTCAACCTACCTTTTTACCCGTCACACCTTTTTACCCCTTTGGTCAACCGGTCAAACCCAATAAAATAACTAAAACAAATTTACCCGCCCAAATAAATCCCCTTTTACCTAGATTGAAGAACCCTAATATACCCTTTACTCAATTAACCAAAATTACAGCAATTAAGGGTATGTATGGAATTTCGTGTACTTTCTGACATGTCAGGAATGACATGCCAGTGATCCGTGTGATTCCTTGCTTCTGATTAGTTGATGATACGGGGAAAGAGCTATCCAAGGGATGAGATCAAAGATTGAGTGATGGGATTGAGATAAATGGTTGAGATGCATTGAAAGAAGCACAAATTAGCCTCTTCCTGAAGCTTCCAAGGGCTCTTCATCAGCTATATAAACCCCCTGATTTCACAAGTTGTAGTGTGTAGAATTGTAGTAGGAATTAAGTGGTTTATTTCGGTTTTAATTGTTTTATATTAGTTAAAGTAATTATGTATTTCTATAATCAGTTGTACTCAGTTTTTTATTAATGAAAGTTATTTTTATGGTGGAAATTCTCAAATACTTATAGTTACTGTTTTATTCATTCTAAAAAGCTTATTAGTCATAATCTCAGTACAAGTAGCTTATTTCACCATTTAGTTTCAGCTTATTTACTTCTTAAAACAAAAATCACAAAAAAATTGAGAAAATATTTGAAAAATAAAAAAATATGTCTAAATTGTTTCAAAGCTTCATTGAGCTTAACTCTTTGTTTACATAGGCTTATATAAGTTGATTGTAGCTTATTATAAGCTTATTTTAGTTCCAATTACAGTTCTACATAGAAATTCACCAAATGAGTTAAAAAATACCTATGCATTGTTGTGGAAAGCTAAGGAAGTGGCTGTAAGGGATTAGCCAGAGGGACTTTACCAGGTTATTCTCTGAATAAGCTGCAGCTTGTAGCTGCCCTTATGTGGGAACCTCTGTTCAGCTGAGGTTAAAAGTGAGTTCATGTTCTGAATTTAGCTTAATTCGCAATTTAATGATTCAGTAGTTTAGATATGTTAGATTTAGCTTATTTCTGTTTAAGTAGCTTATTTCAATCTAGTTGTAGCTTATATTACCTGATTAGATCATAGTTTGGCTTATAATTCATTTCTACACAATCAACTGATATAATCTGAGATAATCTGTTGCTTAAGGTTTATGTGTATGTTTGTTGCCTAAATCTCACTCATAGCTTTAACTTGGTTAATCGAATCAGTATTGGGATGATGTAGCTTGAAGTTGTGTTTAAGCTTGTTAAAGTTCTAAATAGTTGCAATTAAGGGTGTTTGGATCATTAAGTAAAACTGTATTAGAGGTAGGTTTATTGATCATTTGTAGTTGCATCAGCTTCACTTAGGTATAAATAGGATATTTAGGCCATTATTTTGCACTTACATTTGCATAAAAGTCAAAATCAGTTTTCAATTCCTCTCAAATGCATATCAAATTAGTTCAGTGTAGATTAGATTGCATTTAGTCATAAAATAGGTTAAGTTAGCTTAATTAGGACTTATTGCATCTCTAAATATCACCTAGATTCAGTTAGGATTAATCAAATTTCAATAAAGTCAATCTGCATGGTTTCTTAAAAAAGTCAAAAAGCTCTTTTCAGTTCTGATTGCTGATTATTTCTATAATTTTAATTCACTCAATTTAGATCCAATTAAGTTGAATTTCTGGATTTTAAAACTTTGGTTGGTGGTTTACATCAAGTGATTTTTAGAATAATTTTGCAATTTTTCTAAATCAGTGAAATCAATGTTTCAATTGGGTCAAAAGTGTCGTGTACACAAGATCAACATTTGCTGATCTTGTGACAACTTTTTCACAAGCCTCTAGCAGTTTCATTAAAGCTCCTCTTAAGCTCTAAATTGGTAATTAAGGTCTTTGTTTGGGTGGTTAGAAGTTCCAATTTGTAATTTTCCATTAGAGCTTATCTACAAGCTTTTAGGTCTGATCAAACAAGGGTACTCAGGACACTTAAGCTGATTGGCTTTTAGAATCAGTAATTACTTTATAGCTTCTAGCTTGTGCTTGCTTGGTTGATTTCAGTTGCATTAGGTAGTCCTGAGTTAATTTAGAATCATTTTAGCTTAGTTCAGTCTTTGGTAGCTTAATTGTAGTTTTTAGCTTATTTCCTTTTGCTTATTCTCATCAGTTTGTGTCTAAATAGCTTAAGTTGTGTTCACAAGTTGTTTTTAATATTTTCATAGCTTCTCAGTATTATTTAGGACTTTTCTGTAAATTTTCATAATTTTCTGTAGCCATTTACTATTTTTCTGCATTTAAAAACAGTTTTTAGTATTTTTTTTAATAGCTTTTAATTGAAATAATTCAGAAAAGGTTCACAAAAATATAATTTCAATTTTCTTAGGTTTAGAAAAATCAAAAAGTCAGAAAAAGTATTTTTCCAGATTTTTCCTAGTTAAAATAGTATTTTCTAGACATTTAATTAATTTTAATTAGTTTTAAATTCATAAAAAATAGAGAAAAAGTCAGAAAAATATAATTTCAGTTTTAAAAATTGTTTTTAGTTAGTTTAGATTTTTGAAAAATAGTTTTGAATTTTTCTTGTAAGTTTTCATAATTTTTAGCTTTTTAATTCAATTTTAAAAGTCCAAAAATAGTTTTTAATTCAAATAAAATTAAGAAAAACCAAAACAAATTAGTTTTAAATTTCCAATAATTTTCAAATCATATTTTTAGCTGTAAAAAAATCTTAGATCAATTTTAGGGGTTAAATTAGATTAGTTTGCAATTTGATATACGGTTTAGATAATTCGTAATTTGCGTTTTAGTTTAAATTTGCGTACTTAGTTGTAATTTACTTATTTGCACCATAGATTTAGTACCTTTAATTGCTTCCCTTACTTTTTCTTGCTCCGTAGTTTAGAAATCACTCATAAAATCTTTTTACCCATTCAAATCCCGAACAAACGCGACGTGAATTGTTAATTCCATTCATCCTCGCTAGAACGATCCAGGGACTCAAATCTAATACATTTGAGTTACCCAATACTACAAAATACTATAATTGGTTTTCCTAAATCAATTTTTGGCGCCGCTGCCGGAGAGGGCATGTAGTGAGTTTCCGATTCCGTCTCGATTCGCGTGTATTTGAAGATCCTTCCCCGAGTGAAGTTATCGTTGTTTTTATGAATATTTCTTTTTCAAAAACCCAAAAAACATCTAAAAAACCAAAACATTCTTCCTAGAGTGTTTACAAAACCATAAAAATTAAAAAAATCAACAAAAGAAATCGAAACGTCAATTGTTACGTTGGCTCACCTTGAGAGTACAACCTATACACGGGGTATAAGGAAGTCTTGACATTAAATTGCAGATTGAAGAAAGATCCACTCTTCTTTCCTTCTCTGCTGCGCGTACTTTTGAGAGCTACCGAGCACCGGTTGACGGGACGGTTACCAAAAACATTGTTTTTCAAAAGTTTTCTTAAATATAAAAACAAAAAGATTTTCCTTTTTCAAATTTATTTTTCCTTTTTACTTTTTGGATTTTGGTTTTTAGTGCATGCGCACTCGTTCTCAGTCACGAAGACTTCGTAATCGAAACGTACCCGAGTTACGTAATATGGCTGCTAATCAAGGAACACCCGTTCCCGGTCCTAACCCTCCTCCCGTTAATCCAAATATAGCTCCCGATCTCCGAACGATGGAGGAGTTATGCCAACCTACCATGTACGGGAGGGGAAGACCCATTGCTCCCACTAATATTCAAGCCACGAATTTGAGTTTGAAACATCATATGATTGAACAAGTGAAAAATAGTTGTCAATTTCACGGTTTACCGGGTGACGATGCTAACAAGCATCTTGACAAATTTCTAACCGTCACCTAGGGTATGAAACAAAATGGGGTGTCCGATGACGCCCTTCGTTTATACCTTTTCCCATACTCATTAACTCATCACGCTACTTCTTGGTTTGATCGACTTCCGAAAACTTCGATTCATACTTTTGAGGAAATGGTTTCTAAGTTTCTGGCAAAGTACTTTCCACCGTCGATGGTGACGAAATTGAGAAATGATATCAGTAATTTCCGACAATATCCCGACGAATCTTTGTTTGAAGCTTGGGAACGTTATAAGCTTGCAATTGATAGATGTCTGAATCATAACATGTTGCTTGTCACTCAAATTGATACGTTTTATAATGGTTTGACGTTCAGACACCGTGATACAATTAATGTTGCTGCCGGTGGAACTTTCATGAAACGACGTCCCCAAGAATGTTACGATCTTATCGAGAACATGACCGCCCACCACAATTATTGGGACTCTTCCGCTGAGAGGGGCGATTCAACTAGATCAGATACGTCGTCCTCTCACGATACGGCTCTTCATAAGAAAGTTGACGATTTATCCACGGCTATGTTGAAAATGTACCAATTGCATTTAACTAATCAGAATCAACAAGTGAAAGCGGTGAACCCGACTTGTAAGACTTGTGGAGGTCCTCATTCTTATTCTGAGTGCTCAGCCGCCGGTGGCTACGCTCAAGAGAACGTTTATGTTGCTACGGGAAACTAGAATCAACCACAAGGAGATCGAAATCTTCTTAGCTACCGTTCAAATAACTACCTCGGACCTCCCAGTTTCAACCAACCGCAAAACCAAAATCAAAATCATTTCAATGGTAACCATAATGCTAATCAAAACCAAGGAGCTAATTTCAATCATGGTAATCAACATTACCAAGCTCCTCCACCTCAAGTTTACCAACAACCTTCTCATCCTCAACAACCTTATCAACCACCTCATTCAGATCTTACGAACTACATCAAAACACCGATAACACAATTAAAGCGATGCAGAATCAGATCAACAATATGAGGGTTGAATTTAAGAAGGAAATTGATACGACTTTGAGTAAGCAAACAAACGAATTGAAGAATATGATGAGCGGTTTCATGCAGATGAATGTGCCCTCGGGTTCCGGTACTCTTCCAAGTAACACGATTCCTAACTCGAGAGGTGACATGAAAGTGATCACCACCCGAAGTGGTGTAGCTTATGATGGACCCACAGTTCCTAGCACTTATTCTTCTTCCTCTCATGTGGTAGACCGTGAGACCAGGGTGACAAAGGACCCGGTGCTTCCTACTAATAAGGGGAGTACTGTGAATGTCCAACCCACGGTTGTCCCGACTTCTGAGCCCGAAGATGCTCCCATTAATGTGAAGAAATCTAATCCAAAACCGTCTATTCCATATCCGTCACGTCTAAAAGATCAAACTCTTCGTGAAAAATCTAATCATCAAATGGAAACGTTCTTCCAAATTTTCAAAGACTTGAATGTGGAGATCAGTTTTGCGGATGCCCTTCTCTTGATGCCCAGACTTGCTTCTACGATTAAAGGATTGCTAACAAACAAGGAAAAAATTTATAAGCTTGCTAAAACGTCTCTGAATGATAATTTTTTCGGCGGTTATCCTCAAGAAACTTCCCGAAAAGTTAGGTGACCCCGGCAAGTTTCTCATTCTGTGTGATTTTCAAAGAATCGTTCAATGCTCCACCTTGGCCGATCTTGGCGCGAGTATCAATCTGATGCCGTTATCGATGATCTATAAGAAGCTTTCATTGCCCGAACTTTCCCCAACGTGTATGACTCTCGAGCTAGCCGATCGTTCTACGACCCGCCCCATCGGTATAGCCGAGGATGTTTTTGTCAAAGTGGGGAAGTTCCATTTTCCTGCGGATTTTGTTGTAGTGGATTTTGATGCCAACCCTCGAGTACCCCTCATTCTCGAGAGATGTTTCTTGAGGACCGGTCGTGCCTTAATTGATGTGTTCAAAGGAGAGATTACGTTGAGAGTTAACAAAGAAGCTGTAAGCCTGTAACGTTTAACATTAATCAAACGTCGAGGTACTCCTCAAATTTCGACGATGCTTCGATCAATCGAATCGATGTTATTGATGTTTCTTGTGAGGAGTACGCTCAAGAAGTTCTCAGTTTGGCTAACAATTCCAAAATTGGCAATTCTACCCCCTTTCTAGTTTCTAAACCAAATTCTGAACAACCTTCTGAACCAATCATTGCCGACTCTTCCCTCTTTCTTACTCCGTTTGAGGGAGGTGACTTCTTTTTGGAGGAGATCGATGAATTTCTTGCTATTTATGAATAGATTCCACTGGGAATTGATGATGGTGTTTATGATTCGGAGGGAGATATTCTTTATCTTGAACAATTTTTAAATGAAGATCCATCACCGTCACTCCCTCCGAAAGAGATCAAGATTGAAGAAATCAAAGAAGTACAAACGTCAAATGAAAATTCTCTGGAGCCCGAGCTCAAGGATTTACCTCCTCATCTTGAATACGCTTTTCTTGAAGAACCGAACAAGTTTCTCGTCATCATTGCTAAGAATTTGAAAGATGAGGAGAAAACCGAACTTTTGGCCGTTCTTAAAAAGCATAAAGGTGCCATCGCTTGGCAGATTTCCGACATTAAGGGCATCAACCTACGTTTTTGTACTCACAAGATCTTAATGGAAGATGATTACAAACCCGTCATACAACACAACGAAGGGTTAACCCGAAAATTCATGATGTCATAAAAAAGGAAGTTCTAAAACTCCTTGACGCCGGAGTCATTTACCCAATCTCAGATAGTTCATAGGTTAGCCCTATCCATTGTGTCCCGAAAAAAGGCGGAATGACCGTAGTGATGAATGAAGATAATGAGTTAATTTCCACACGCCTCGTCACTGGATGGAGGGTGTGTATTTTGACTGCTGGAAATTGAATGATGCTACAAGGAAAGACCATTTCCCGCTACCATTTATGGATCAAATGCTCGAACGTCTAGCGGGGAATGAGTTATATTGTTTTCTCGATGGTTTCTCCGGTTACTTCCAAATTCCGATCGACCCGCAAGATCAAGAGAAAAGGACTTTCACTTGCCCTTATGGAACGTTTGCTTACTGACGAATGCCATTTGGCTTATGCAATGCTCCCGGCACGTTCCAAAGGTGCATGATGGCGATTTTCCATGATATGATCGAGAAGACTATGGAGGTGGACGATTTCTTGGTTTACGGAGATTCTTTCACTTCTTGCCTCTCTCATCTAGACCTCATGCTCAAAAGGTGTGAAGACACCAATTTGGTCTTGAATTGGGAGAAGTGCCATTTCATGGTTCGAGAGGGCATTGTCCTTGGCCATAAGATATCAAAATCTGGGATTGAGTCGACTGAGCTAAAGTCGACGTCATTGCTAAGTTACCTCATCCCACTACCGTCAAAGGTATTCGGAGTTTTTTAGGTCATGCCGGTTTATGGATCAAATGCTCGAACGTCTAGCGAGGAATGAGTTCTATTATTTTCTCGATGGTTTCTCCGGTTACTTCCAAATTCCGATCGACCCGTAAGATCAAGAGAAAACGACTTTCACTTGCCCTTATGGAACGTTTGCTTACAGACGAATGCCATTTGGCTTATGCAATGCTCCCGGCACGTTCCAAAGGTGCATGATGGCGATTTTCCGTGATATGATCGAGAAGACTATGGAGTTGTTTATGGATGATTTCTCTGTTTACGAAGATTCTTTCACTTCTTGCCTCTCTCATCTAGACCTCATGCTCAAAAGGTGTGAAGACACCAATTTGGTCTTGAATTGGGAGAAGTGCCATTTCATGGTTCGAGAGGGCATTGTCCTCGGCCATAAGATATCAAAATCTGGGATTGAGTCGACCGAGCTAAAGTCAACGTCATTGCTAAGTTACCTCATCCCACTACCGTCAAAGGTATTCGGAGTTTTTTGGGTCATGTCGGTTTCTATCGCCGTTTCATTCAAGACTTCTCTAAGATAGCCCGCCCTCTGACCCATCTCCTCAAATAGGATGCTTCGTTTATCTTCACTAATGAATGCATTGAAGCCTTTAACATACTTAAGAAGAAATTAACCGAGGCTCCGATATTAGTTGCCCCCGACTAGGATTTGCCCTTTGAACTTATGTGTGATGCAAGTGATTACGCAATTGGGGCAGTCTTGGGGCAACGTAAGTCGAAACATTTTCAACCCATACACTATGCGAGTAAGACATTGTCTGAGGCCCAACATAATTACACAACTACAGAAAAAGAATTATTAGCCGTAGTTTATGCTTTCGAGAAATTTAGACCCTACCTTGTCTTGTCGAAGACCATAGTGTATACCGACCATTTTGCCCTTAAATACCTTTTGGCAAAGCAAGATGCTAAGCCCTAATTACTTTGGTGGGTTATCCTCCTTCAGGAATTTGATGTTACCATTCTTGACAAAAAAGGAGCAGAGAACCTTGCTGCCGACCACCTATCTAGAATTGAGAATCCCCATCAAAGTGTACTCGAGAAAAAGGAGATCACGGAAACATTTCCTCTTGAGACACTTGGGATGATTGCTAAGAAAGACCCTAATACCCCATGGTTTGCCGACTTTGCAAATTACCATGCGGGGAATTTCATTGTGAAAGGGATGTCGTCCCAACAAAAGAAAAAGTTTTTTAAGGATGTCAAGCATTATTTCTGGGATGACCCCTACTTGTTTAAGATTTGTGCGGATTAAGTAATTCGGCGGTGTGTTCATGGCCAAGAAGCCATCGATATTCTTAATGCTTGCCACAATGGACCCAACCGGAGGCCATCATGGTGCAAGCTAAACCGCCAAAAAGGTTTTTGATTACGTGTATTATTGGCCTACCATATATCGAGACGCCCATGATTTGGTTAAGTCATGTGACTCATGCCAGCGTCAAGGAAAGATTTTGCAAAAAGACGAAATGCCGCAAAATGCAATTCAAGTCTGCGAGATTTTTGACGTTTGGGGCATCGATTTTATGGGACCATTTTCTTCGTCTAAGGGAAATAAGTATATCCTCGTGGCCGTCGACTACTTGTCCAAATAGGTCGAAGCGAAGGCGCTACCCACCAATGACGCCCGAGTGGTTGTTAAGTTTTTGAAGAACTTGTTTTCCCGATTCGGAGCACCTCGTGCTATCATCAGTAATCGCGGTACCCATTTTTGTAATGAACAATTTGCAAAGGTTATGTCTAAATATGGAGTTACACATCGTCTTTCTACCGTGTATCACCCGCAAACGAGCGGACTGTTGGGTCCAATAAATTAACCCAATCACCCTGAACAAGATTTGAAAATAAAATAGCCTAACTCACTAAATAAATAGTGAGTGACTCACTGATAAAGAAATCAGTGAGTGTTGTTTAGTAATCTTTACTTATCGATACGGTGTCGATGAAGTAAAATATATGAGCTACAAACAACATCAGTGACACTGAGATTTTGACAAATGTCTCAGTGATCCTGAAGACCTATCTCTACATACAGACTGAAAAATATGGGTGGGAACTTCCAAGAGAAGAAGTCAAACAATTACAAGACTTTACCATAAGAGTGGGAATATTGTGATGACACATTCAAAAGGATGGTTGGTGCTTTTCTAATAGAGGAAGATGAAGATGGACCACATGGGGGACCACATGTCACCATCATTACATGTCTTGTATTATTAGTTTCTATATATATATTTGTATTGTAATAGAGATAGGTATGTATTCTAAACAAACACAATACATAGTATTAGTTGTTAGGATCATCCTCTCATTGAAACACAAGCATAGCTTGGATCAATGAGAGTTTATTTGTCATTCAATGGGGATAATATACCGAGATTATCCCCGTAAAAAGTTGAGGATGTTATCATGTAGTCTAGTTGGTATTGAGTAATCTTGTAACAAATTGTTCTTCATTATTAATGAATGTGTTCTTCATTTTTATCAAGATTTACTCAATTATTTAGACCAACAAGTGGTATCAGAGTGGGTGGATTATTCTTATGATCCAGATCCGTTCATAGACTGCTGATAACATTCTGAGCTATGTCAATATTAGTGTGAAAAGCCTCAAAAGTTGCTACTGTTGTTGCAACTTTTGAGGGGGAGAAAACTCACTGATATTGATTGTTTGACAAAAACACACCCAAAAATACCCACTGATTGAATTAATCAGTCAAAAAATAACACTTTACCCACCAAACAAACCCACTACCAACCACACAAACCTTATCATCACAAACAAAACATCAAAATCTTATCCCTACCAAAAAAATCACCACAACAAAAAGTCTTCTCATATCACTCTCACCTAAACCTCGTAAATCATCAAACACAAACAAAAATCTCAAAAAACACGTACTCACTGCTATAGTCAATCCTCTCACTCTCGATCTATCAAAAAAAAAGGAAACCAATAAAAAAAACTCTTAACCCACAAACCATCGATCTAAACTCTGATTTATTACAGATCCACACACATCATCCCCATGAAAACCAAATCTCTATCTAAACAAAAACACCAATCAAAACTCATATCACTCAAACAAACAAAAATCATCACCATCACTCACTATCAAAACCCAACTGCCATGGTCAAAGCATCTTTTGGAAGAAAAGAGATGACGACAATTAAAAAAAAGGGATTAGGTTAAGTCGGTTTGATGGGTTCAAAAATTACGAGTGGTGTTATTAGTGGTGATGAAGGTTTAATGATGGGAGTTAGTGATGCTACCAAAACCACTAATGAAGATGATGGTGGGTTTCATACAAACTGAAGGAGGTTTTGGATAAACCATGAAGTTATGGTTATAGGGTGAATCGGATGGAATCACTGATGAAGATCTGAGTATGGATATGTTGATAAAATGTTGGTATAGGTGCTTGATATATAAAGGGAGTCGTTTGATTCAAAATGATAAGAAAATGGGGTGTGAAGAGGTGGAGAAACTGTGGTTTTTTAGGTCGAGTCCTGTTATTGCAAGTTTGCAACATTAGGGAAGTGGAGCTTAAGATAAAATGAATCGTGGTGCCGTGGTTAAAACAGTGGGTATGTAAGGGTCACTAATGGCGGTGAATCGTGGATGACAAAGATCGAGTGGATGGTATTTCGGGTTTAACATGAGCCCGAGCTCGAGCCGATGTTGTGATTCAAGTGTGATACATCGTGGAGTGTTGAAGATAATAGTAGTCATTTAAGTTGAAACTGACTCAGGGAGAAAACTTAATGGGGTTATGAAGCGAATGGTGAAAAGTCTCAAACAATCGGGGAGTGATAAGAGTGATAACATGATTTATCGAAATGAGCCGAAGAGAATCCTTGAAAACACAGTTCAAGCAAAGGAGGTGAGATGGATAAGTGGGTAATAAAAATCAGGGAAAGGTTTGGTTTATTGAGAAAGATTCAGGTAGTTTTTCGAGCTGAGCTTATCAGGTGGTGCTGAAAAGAATTAGTTGTGGTTTTGAAGACTGCCTGATATGTAGTAGTCCATGATAACCAAACCTGATGAACTTTAGGGAATATAATGAATCAGTCTTTTGCATCTCAGGGAGTAGTATAGTAAGGAACTGGTACTGAAATTGGATATCAGTGGTTTAATGAAACCTTCCCCTGGATACTGATGAGACTGAACCCTACTCTCAAAACATGGTTTGAAACTGATTTAGTCACTGAATCACTATACCGGCCAGAACCCGGGCAATGAACCTGGTCTTGAGGAGCACCTGGAAACCGTGTCCCTAAGCTGGTGGTGACTGAACCGGAGTCACTGAAAAGCATACCCAACCGCACTACCTGAAGACAAATGAGACTGAACCCGAGTTTCAAACATGGTGAGAAACTGTTGGTTGGATATGAAAATGGGTCTAAGAAGTCATTGACACTTCAAAGAAAGATCCAATACTGATAGTTGTGTTAGGGTAACTGATAAATTAAATTTATCAGGATGTATTTGTACCAATGTATTTTGCATTCATAAATGTATGTGTTACAAAGTCAAGTGACGAAAGAAAATGGACACTGATGTATCAAATTGAACCATGTCCTTAATTGTATCATTAGAATCAAAATATGTAAGAGGGTGGACACTGATGAATCAAAGTGAACCAGGTCCCTCAGGGTCTAAATGAGGACACTGAACCCTCAATACTGAACCCCTCAAACCTGTCAAAGTGAACGAGGTCACTGAATATTTGAACCTGGTCGCTGACCAATGAACTAGATTATTGATACCTCACTCACTGAACCTCCACTTACTGAACTAGGCACTGAACCCACTGAAATGGGTCACTGAACCTAGTCACCGAGTCACCAACCCCGCCACCGAACAACTCGAACCCCGTGATCGAACCCTCGCCTTACACCTTTACTATCACCTTAGGCTATTTGTATATTCAATAGGGAGGCTGTTGGGTCCAATAAATTGACCCAATCACCCGAACAAGATTTGAAAATAAAATAGCCTAACTCACTAAATAAATAGTGAGTGACTCATCGATAAAGAAATCAATGAGTGTTGTTTAGTACTCTTTACTTATCGATACGGTGTCGATGAAGTAAAATATATAAGTTACAAACAACACCGGTGACACCGATATTTTGACAAATGTCTCGGTGATCCCAAGACCTATCTCTACATACTGATCGAAATATATTGGTGGGAACTTCCAAGAGAAGAAGTCAAACAAGTACAAGACTTTACCATAAGAGTGGGAATATTGTGATGACACATTCAAAAGGATGGTTGGTGCTTTTCCAAAAGAGGAAGATGAAGATGGACCACATGGGGGACCACATGTCACCATCATCACATGTCTTGTATTATTAGTTGCTATATATATGTTTGTATTGTAATAGAGATAGGTATGTATTCTAAACAAACACAATACATAGTATTAGTTGTTAAGATCATCCTCTCATTGAAACACAAGCATAGCTTGGATCAATGAGAGTTTATTTGTCATTCAATGGGGATAATATACCGAGATTATCCCCGTAAAAAGTTGAGGATGTTATCATGTAGTCTAGTTGGTATTGAGTAATCTTGTAACAAATTGTTCTTCATTATTAATGAATGTGTTCTTCATTTTTATCAAGATTTACTCAAATTTTTGGACCAACACGGACAAGTTGAGGTCTCCAATCGTGGTTTGAAAAGGATTTTAGAAAGGACCGTAGGAGAGAACCGAGCTTCATGGGCCGATAAGTTAGATGATGCATTATGGGATTTTCGCACCGCATACAAGACACCCATTGGGTGCACCCCATTGAAGTTGGTGTATGGAAAAGCTTGCCACTTGCCTATTGAGCTCGAGCATAAGGCATATTGGGCCTTGAAACATGTAAACTTTGACCTTAAGACCGCGGGTGATCACCGTAAAGTTCAATTGAATGAATTAAATGAACTTCGGGATCAGGCTTATGAGAATTCTTTAATTTACAAAGAGAAGACTAAGAGGATTCATGACTCTAAAATCAAAAACCGCGTCTTCAACGTTGGTGATCAAGTCCTCCTCTTTAATTCTCGGTTGAAGATATTCTCGGGCAAACTCAAAACCCGTTGGTCCAGACCATTCATCGTAGCTCAAGTTTTCCCGTATGAAACTATAGATTTATCTCAGCCCGAAGGCCCAAATTTTAAGGTGAATGGTCATCGTGTTAAGCATTACTTTGGAGGGGACATCGTGTCTGTGGTTGTCCCGGATCTCCAAAATTTCCCCATGGACAAATGAATTCGGGGACCGAGTCAAGCTAGCGACTCGGTGATCAAAAACAATAGCCCTTCATGGGAGGCACCAAATGCTTATCTCTATCTTCTTTATATTTTCTTCTAATAAGTGATGTGAAGGGGTTAGCCTCTTCGATTTCTCGTGTTTGGTTGTTTGTGATGTTTTTGTCTAGGATTTCCCGATATGAAGACTCTCGTGCTCGAAGTTTGTCTTTTCTCCACTCGAGTTTCATGATCGATGCTGATGGAAATCCGATATCCTAAATCTTATCGACTAACGTTTATCTTTAAGCATACTTAATAAACGAATTTTAGATTTTCGTTGATACCCTTGCCTTTAAACATTGAGGACAATGTTTCATTTTAGTCTGGGGTGTGTAATCTTCGATTTGATTTGACCGCACTTGCTTATTGTTTTCTGTGTACTCTCGCAACCCCGTTTTCCTTAGAAAATGAAAAATTTATGCAAAAATGTGAAAATTTAAAAATTTTGTAAGCTTTTGCTAGTTTTATGATTGAAAAGTCTTAGCGAGTCTCTTAGAAGTTACTTTAAATACGCGTTTTCTTGAAAAAGTCTTTGCTAATTGCTTAGACAAGAGGCTATAAAATGCGATTCTAGCTCACAAGGCCAAGAATTTGCAAGCTTTCCTAAGTGGTTTTAAATATGCGAAGCTTTGATAAGATTTTCTAGTTTCTAATAAGTGACTTTAAAAATGCGAGACTTGAGATTATTTGACGAAGCATTTGCTAAGTTAATATATGTTTTGACACCTTGTTGACTTTCCGCTGGTGAGAGTAGAAATAGAATTTTGACTTGACCGGGCGTGTTGAGCCCTAGCTTGTTCCCTTAACCATAGATAATTAAATTATCGGCTAAGCATCCACGGATCTTAATATTTGAGATTTTAAATTTGCGGAGATCGAGGAATGATAGAGTTACTTATGAGTTTAGATGCTAAGTGTGGAGTAGTTGGTTCTCTTTAGAGCCCATCGAAGGTACTTGTGGCTTTTTGCTCCCAAAACATTATCTCACCCCATATTTGTGAATAAATAATTAAAGATGTTAGGTTTTGGCGATAGTTAGTTCTTTATCATCTCAAAAGAATCCTTGTTTAAAAAATTGGGTACACATCAAGGAGTCGTAATAAATAAATGTTAGGATTTAGAAAATCCAGTTGTTAAAGAGTCAGTCACCTCAAGTATATGTATTCGTTAGAAAGCTCGTAGTCGTAGTCATTTAATGTTAGTAAGTAGTTTGTTAAGTAACATCATGGAGGACGGACGGGTCTTTACCCACTGTATGCCTGATCCACAGCCCGTAGGAGGTGTGTCTTGTAAGAACCTATAAATACCCTTTGCCTAGAAAGGCAAAGGGTTGGAGCTTTGAATATCATTTTTCTTTGTCTCACTAAGTTCCCAAAACTCTTCCACTTTCTCTCTCTAAAACTCAAACCATACGCCCCATATTTAGAATTTGTAATGTGTTTATGAAAACCAATATGTTACAAATGGTATCAAGAGCCACGGTTTGATCACTCATCTTTCATGTTCTTGGATTTCTAGTGGTTTTTATAAGGTTTTTAGGTTTGAATGAGTTTAGAGTAGTTTGCATCAGTTGGATCATTTCCTGTGTTAAAGTTTGGATTTTGATTGTACTTTTGTGTTTAGAATCATTATAAGTGTTTAGGTTTTGGTTTGGAAGGCTTGAATCATCGTGGTTAGGTGGTTTTTGGATTGATAAAGTGGTGTTTTTGAATATTTCTGAAGTGCGATTTGTGTCTCGTACTTTTTTTCTTCTATACGATTTGTCTCATAGTCGATGCGATTTGTCGTTCTGTTTGGATCGTTTATTGAAGCGATTTGTCTTACTCGGGGTGCGATTTGTCAAGTGTGAGATTTGTCGTTTGAGACTTATCTAGGGTGCGATTTGACTAAAAGTGCGACTTGTGTAAAGAAGCGATTTGACTGAAGATGCGTTTTGTCTGAAAGTGCGACTTGTCTAGGGTGCGATTTGACTAAAAGTGCGATTTTTCTAAAGAAGCGATTTGACTGAAGGTGCGATTTGTCTGAAAGTGTGACTTGTTTTTTGAGATTTATAGTTTCTCCGTGTTACGTTTTACGGTTTTCTCTTGATTCAGTGAAATCCCGTGAAAGAATCTATTTCCCGGTTTAATCATAGAGTAGTAAAATCCCGTTGAATCTGTAATCATGTCTACAATCACTTCTTCAGTTGCTGATGACGTTCAAGCTGCAGGATCTGACACTCGTCCTCCCATGCTGGATCAAACCGATTATGACTCTTTGGCTTAACGAATCAGATTATTGCTTAGGAAAGGAAAATGAGGCTACTATCCTCAAGTCAATTGATGAAGGACCATATCAAGTTGAGACTACCAGAGACATCCTTGAAACTACGGTGATGGTTCGCTTATATTAGGATTAGATAGACCAAAGATGTATGATGAGCTTAATGATAAGGAGAAGAAGAGATATGATGCGTACATCGTGGCTTCAAACATTATACTTTAGGGTTTACCTAATGACATTTACAAGTTGATCAATCACAACATTGAAGGAAAGGCAAGATGGGACAATGTTAAGATGCTTCTCTCGGTTCGACTTGACTAAAGAAAACATGGAGTCTCATTGTATGATAACTTTGAGAACTTTAAAATGAATCCAGGGAAATCACATCGAATATTACGCGAGATTCCACAAGCTTGTGAATGACATGAGGAATATCAAAATGACTATGCCAAATATCCATTTCAATTCAAAGTTTGTGAACAACATGAATCCCGAATGGCACAAATTTGTCATCGGTCAAACTAAACAAGGGATTGAGGAACACAAATTACGAGCAATTGTATGCTTATTTGCTTCAAAATGAGAAACATGTTGTGTTTGAACGAATGATCTTGGAACAGCTCAAGAAGTGATTCAACCGCATTCTACACTAATGTAGGAATAACCACCAAAGCATCACAAGTCATACCAACGGAAATGGTAATCACAAACTCATTCCGATCCAGGATATAAGCCCCGATTCGTATACATTCATGGAACAACTTGTCAATCAATTGGCTCTAATGGTTAAGCAAAACTTGAACTTCACTCCACACACCAACAATCTTCTCATAATGACTTCCAATCTCCACAATCATGCTATGTCAAAGAAGGAAAGGTAGTGGTGCAAAATATGCAAGGAAGACAGAATGAACAAGGAATGGCAGGAGCGGTTATGGAAATCTTTGGTGTAGGTGGAGGATATGTGGGTAATCGAATCGAGGAAGGAACATGGCTCAGGTCAAGGAAGCCAATCAAGTGTTACAAGCGTGGTGGAGAATGACACATTGCAAGGAACGCACTTCTCCTAAACTTCCACAAAATGCGTAGTACTTGTGGACAAATGTCATGTACAAGCTCAAGATAATGGAGCAAGATTGGATGAGGAAGAATTGTTGCTTTCTTCCGAGGAAATGCCAAAACTTACGATGCAGATGTGGATGAACAACCAGTCAGGTGGTATGGGACACAAAAATCCCAATGCATTTCAAGTTGCGACTATGATGCATTTAATTCGATGTCGATGATGAACCCATCGCCCAAACCATCTTCATGGCTAGTATCTTACCAATGGTCTCTCCAAAGGCTCCTTCACCATAACAGCCGCCCTTCCAAGGAATCAATCATATCGTAGGTATTAAAACTATACGATGAAGTTGATGTGCAAAAGATATATGACAAGGTACAACCAACTGAAATTATTGAATCAGATATTGAAAATATGGGTAATAACAATGTTGTCCCATATGATCAATATGTGAAGCAAAATGAAAGTGAAATTGTACTAAGCGATGCATCTTCTGCAGTCAATGATGACTATATTTTTGATGAATACACTACATGTGCCCCTGATGACTCTATAACCTCTGAACTGAATGACTATAAGGAACAAGTTGTTATATATAAACAACGTGCTAAGTTTGAATTGACTACCCGTGAGCATGAGATGGATATCCAAATGCGTACAATTATCAGAAAAAGTAACTTTAGGGAAGAAATGTTAAAACAAGAGTTAAACTCCTTACAAGAAAAGCTCAATAAAATTGTTAAGCAAAAGCAAGAACTTCAAGAAAATGTAAAGGTGCTTAAACAGGAGTTTACTGCTAAGGAAACAAAATTTTTAAATGACTTTTCCAACCTAAAAACTTTGAAAAACAAAATTGAGAACAAACTGTACATACAAGGGAACCCCATTCAGACTGCTCACATGATCACTAAGCATAGAATCTTAAGCAATAAGCATAGTATTCCCCTTGTAGAGGTACCCAATCCCGAGTATGGAAAAGTAGCTAGAGCCGCATAAAAGGTAGTCTATGATGGTAATGAGATTCTTAAGCCTAGAAAACACCATCATGTATAGGAAGCACTGAAGAGGATAGAAAATTAGAAGATGCCTCTAGGGAGAAAATGGCAAAGAAATTAAATAATCCTAGGTGTACAAAGCATAATATTACATTTAAACCCCATGATTACACTAAAGAAAATTGGATAGCCTTGAATAAGTTTAAACCTCAAACTCAATTAACCCCTGAGCAAGTATTCTGGAAGAAAGATTTGGATAAACAAAAAATCGATAACCTGATTGAGAAGAATCCTCCATGTAGGAAAATGCCTCTAGCCACTGTGTATCCCCCAAATACACCTATGCATTTAGTGCCCAGAACCCTTTCGACTCAAAGCAAAACCTTAATCAGCCTATACGTAGTTTATCAATTATTTGTTGACTTTGAGAAAACATGTAAGAAGAGAATTACACCCACAGGGATTACTGAAGGGGAAAGGGGTTTTGAGCAAAATAAAGAGTGTTATTTAACTGAGGTCATGCCTTTCTTTAAACTACTAAAAGAACAATTTGAGAGTCTTCAAAAGGGCATTGATACAGAGATTAAAGAAATGAAAAAGGTGTTCAATGAAATGGAAATTGAGGTTAAAGTTTATGAACGTGAGCTTAAAATTAATGAAATTGAGAGGAAAAATCTGCATATCTTAAATGATAACTTGATTTCTAGATGTGTTGCTCAGGATGTGTTCTATACTGTTACAAATTATTCCATCACTGCTTCTCAATTTCATGAATTATCTATTGCCCTGAAAGTTTCCCATGATCGTGTCAGTGAGCTTGAGTCCAAAAATTCAAAATTGTATGAGAAAATAGAACAAGATGATCATGATAACTTGGTCAAACATTTTTCTAAATTGGAAGTTGAACATTTTGCTTTGCAATTAAAATAGGGATTGAGTCGTCGAATAGCAACGCATTTTTCCGATGTCCCATTGCAGTGCGTGTACATTTTTAAGTCGTAGAATAGCAATGTACTTTCATAAGTGTCCGTTTAGTGCGTGTACTTTTTTAAGTCGAGAATAGCAATGTACTTTTCATAAGTGTTCCAATTTAGCACGTGGGATGACGCACCAAATTGGAATACTTACTAAGCAGGACGCACCAAATTGGAACACTTATGGAAAGTACATTGCTATTCTACAACTTAAAAAAGTACACGCACTAGAACGGACACTTATGGAAAGTACATTGCTATTCTACATCTTAAAAAATTACACGTACCAGAATGGGACACTTGGAAAAGTACATTGCTATTCTACGACTCAATCCCATTAAAATATCAACATCTAAAAGAAAATGTTAAAACCTCAAATGCCAAGACATCCTCGGATGCTCCTGAGTTTGATACAGTTTTTGAAATCAATAAACGTGATTAACAGATTCGAGCTCATTGTAACACGATCAAATGATTGAAAACCCAAATCTCATAATTAAAGAGTGATAAGAATGATGTGACTGGCTCCCAAATGCCTCCTCCTTTAGATTCTCAAAATTCTCAGAATTTTCATCTTCAAAACATCATTAATGCATTACAACATGAAAATGAATGTTTTCTAGCAGAAAATGAAAAGGTTAAATTGCATTTCAAAGAGTTATATGAATCAATTAAATTCACTCGTGACAAGAACAATGAAAAGGTAACTTCTTTGCAAACTGAAATTGAGAATCTGAAGAGTCGGGTAAAAGGGAAAATGCCAATCACAAATTGTGAGACTAGAGCACCAAAGGTGCTTGCTTGTGCAAAATATGCTATGACTGTAAAGTACATTCCACCTCATCTTAGGAATAATGAACTTGCACTTCAAACATAATTTTCGTACCTTAAGGATAGTGATGAGTGTCTAAATACTCATCATTTTTGTACAAATAAACCGCAAAATCATCTCGAAACACTCGTAAACACATCAAATGATCAAAATATCACAAATCAGTGTTTTATGTGTTTTAAATACAAAATATCAAAATCGATGAAAACGATCAAATTTGCAAAATTGCGCTTTAGTCCCCAAGTTTCAAAAATTGTCAAAACAGTCCCCGAGCACAAAATTTCAAAGAAAAGTCACCAAAGGTCCTTTTAAAATCATAAGTTGTCAAATTTAGTCCTTTGGTGAAAAATATAATAAGTTTTGAGAAAATTACAAAATGGTCCTTCAAGTTTGAAATTTGGCGAAATGGTCCCCTGAAAATCGAAATGGCAACTTTGGTCCTTGTAATATTAACACTTGTCAATTTCAGTCCTTGGAGCAACTTTGAGATTTGGCGAACGGTCCTCGGAATTTCGTAATTTACACTCTAGTCCTTGTCATTTATTAAGCCCATTAACCCATTTCGACCTTGTCACAAACCCTGGACCCCATCATTTATCCCATTTGACCCCCTTTTATATTTAGCCTGGTCAATCCTCGTGGTCAAATCCTTGGTCAAAATCCCGAAAACCCGCCAAATAGCTCCTTCTCCCCAACACTAGCCTCAACTCACCTCCCCATCCCCTCCTCACCTTTTCTCCTCCATGTTCCCCACCTCCACACAACATCCAAGAGCATTAAATGCACCTCCAACATCCACACTCAATCTCAACTGCTCAAAACTTCATTTCCCGCCAAAAACATAATGGATGGCCAAGATCAAATTAAACTCATCCCATGGTCTCAAATAGTGCTGGGAAACAGTGAGGGAAGTGAGAGAAAGATCTTGGATATAAAAGAAAGGAAGAAGGAAGCATTGGGAGAGTAGTTAGTTTTTGAAGATTTTCTTTATGTCGTATTTTTATAAAATGTCTTAGTTAGTCTAAACTATGTAATATTTTGTGTTAATGATTCAAACATAAGTTAATATAGCTTTGTAATCTGTTTTAAGAGTTAAATTCATGGTTTGGTTAAAATTTCATGTTTCATAGCTACTGTTGAACATTTCATTTCAAATTCTTATGTATAAGCTTTAGTTAGCTTATTTACAAGCTCAAACAACCTTAGTTAAGCTAATTTTAGCTTTTGTTAAGCTTTAAAATCATTTTCAAGCAATTTTCCATTTTAGTCAACAAAAGTCAACAGGAGCTCAAACTTGAGATGGAAGCTAATATGGGTGATGCAGACTTGGTATGAGGTTGGAATAGACTAGGAATAGATTAAGTTTGGGTTTGGTGTTGGCCTGAAAACAGCTGGAAAACTAAGTGAGTTTATATATCACCTTTCATTTCAAGTAAATTTTCAGTTTTTGCTTATCTGGTTATCTTTGGTCCTTATTAGTGTAAATGTGTCTATTCAGTTATATTAAACATGATTAAGCTCAGTGTGATCCTTGGCACAAGCTAGTGTAGTGTCCCTATCATTTTAGTTGCTAAACAATCGATTCTAGAGTGTTTGGATTTGTCAAAATGCTATCATAGGTCTAGACAAGGTGTTTCTGTTAGTTCATGTTTGATTAGTCATTTGAGACTCGGTTGAGTCACAACTTGTGCTGCTAACAACAAAAGTCAACAACTCCATTAATCTACCTCTAATCGCATGTTAAGATTTTTAGCAAATCCATTTCTTATTTTGTGTTTAAATATCCTAGATTAAGCTAGCATTAGGCTTATTACATCTATTAAGTCCATTTTCAGTTCACAAATTGGCTTCAAAATCCATTTTAGTCAACTTTTCCATTTTTTTTTATCAAAAGTCAAATTGCAAATTCGGTTTGGGTCAAATGGAAAGATTTTAGTTCACTCATTTCTAGGTCATTTCAAGTGTGACTTGTGGATTTTAAAAGTTTACTTGGTCTAGTTTCTTGTGGTTATTTTTGATTAATTTTGTGAATTTTCCTTAAAGCTCAAAAGAGCTTGTGATTATGGGGTTTAATCCTCTTGCAGCAGGTAATCACACTCGCATGTGCTTTGCAGTTTTGCGACCTTGCATGTGGCTCACCGAGCTCCCCTAGGCTTGATCCTTGGTGTTTTACATAGCCACCCAGGTCATCTTTAGGTCCCCTTAATTTGTTCTTTGTATCTAGCTTATTTGGTAGCTTTTTCATAAGCTGCAAGTAGTACCCCCTTCACTGTTTTCTGCCATTAATCTCAAATACTCAAAGCTGTTCTAGCTTGTATCCAGTGGTTAGAGCTTGCTGAAACTCATTGCATTTTGGTCAATTTAGCTTATTAGAGCTTCTTTTTCAGTTTGGTAGCCTTTGGGTTCCATTTGCTTATTGAAGTGCTTATTTCAATAAGCACTTCCTTATCAGTTTCATATTCTGCCAAACAAGCCCCTGTTTTTCTATTTTTCCCAGCTTTCTAATATTATTTTATAGTTTTCCTGAAATTCTCAGATTTTTCCAAGTTGTTTTGCTATTTTTCTTAATTTAAATTAGTTTTTAAGCACTTTTAATTAGCTTTAAATACAATTAATTAAGAAAAGGTTCTAAAAATAATTTTTCATTTTTCTTAAGTTTAGATAAATGTAAAAGCTTAAAAGTATTTTTCCTATTTTTATCCTTTTATTTGGTATTTTTAATAATTTAAATTAGTTTTAAATAGTTTTAAATTAATAATAAATACATAAAAAGTCTAAAAAAATATATTTTCTGTTTTAAAATTAGTTTTATCATATTTTAGATTTTTCTAAGTCTTCATTTTATTTTTCAAGCTTTATTTCATATTTTCTTTCATTTTAGGTTATTATTTATTAGTTAAAAATAGTTTTTAATTAATAATAATTAAATAAATAGTTTTAAAAATAATTTTCTTTTCTAATAATTTTCTTTTATCATTAGGTTTGTAAAATGTATTTTTCATATTTTTAGGATTTATATTGTATAAGTTTCACGCTTTTATTTATACGTTTACGTTATTTTTATTTAAACGTAAGTTTTAAGTTTTAGGTTTTAAACGCTCATCGACTTTAAAAATAGTGATAGCGTTTATTTAATATCTTTTATCTTTTAATTTTCTTAATTTGCATTTAAGTCGCTTTTTATTTTATAACCTTTTCAAGAGTGTAATATTCAAATCCTATCCTTTCTAATCGCTATCATTAGTGATCATTCTATCGTCTCGATCACGTGTTTAACACACCATTGAGTCTCCGTGGGACATAACCACTGTGAATCTCTGTATTCTCGATCTTCATTGTATTTGTGTTAAGTCGCTTTTAAGTCTTTTAGACTTGACGGTTTCTGTGCAGATCAATTTTCATTCACGGGAGGCTTTAGCGTGTGTTTAGCCTTTTCGATCCATTCTTGCACATATACCATCTTTTGTAAAAAGTTTTTGTAAAGTTTTCAAAATCCAAAAGTTCATTAACACTTTTCCTAAAGTGTTAAAAACGCCAAAAATATTTTCATTCTTTGTTTTTATCACAATGTTTTTCAAAAATCCAAAATATCCATCTTTTATCCTCTAACTGCTTAATTCTACATTTCTCTATCCTCAAACCTGCTTAATTCTCCATTTTCTTACCCTCTAACTGCTTAATTCTTCATCTCTTATCCTCTTATCCGCTTAATTCTCTATGTCATGGTATTTGACATGTTCCCAGTGTGGAGGTCCGTTTAATGGTGGAAATTGTCGGCGATGTACCAATGCGGGTTTCGAGACAAGTTTGTCGGTAATCCCGATCCCATTTCAAATGAAGCACCCGATTTTTCCTACCTACCTCCACACCTCAATACGAATCCCACTCATGCGAGTTTTGTGGAATGATTCTCATTACGGTTTTGATTGTCCACCACAGTCCCGCTTGTCTATGAGCCGGAACCATGTTACAATCGTAACTTTGGTGAAAGTTATTTTCCCATTTATCTCTGTGAGAATTCGGGGTCCTCATGCGACTTGAATGTCACCGGTGAATCAAATTTTCAAAATTCCACCTCCTGCTTTGACAATTTCAACCCCCACAAGATTCCATCACCATCGACTTCGAGCCTTCACATCATTTCAATGATTACGAGGAGTGTAGTCTTCCTCAAAGTTCAAGAAATACGATTCTAAAGAAACTACAAATGAAAAGAATGTGTGTAAGCTTCAGCAGATGAATATCGAATCGATATGATGACGATGATGATGAGGATAGTATTCAAATGAGGAATACTATGATTGCGACGAGGAGAGTGTTACTCAATTGAACGATCTTATTTCTCAACTCCCCGCCTATTGCTATCACACCTATCTTACCTATTATTGCTTCCAAAGACTCTCTCATAATGGAGGATGATCATCTCAAAGACTATTTCGAAACGGAATCATCAAGTATCGAGGACCTTATCCCGATCCCAGTGAGTCGAGGGAATTCTTGACAAAGAGTGTGATGTGTTTTCTCCTCTTACAAATGATTTTGTTGAGACTTTCTCGATTTTGATGTGATTATAGTGATGCCGATTCTTTATATTCTAAAGACATAGAATTTATTGATGCATTACTTCCACATTCCGAGATCGTCAACTTAGAAGAGGATGTTGACCATGTTGTTTCCATTAGCAGTTAATACGACTATCACTAATCCCTTATTCGAATTCGGTTCAATTTACTCTAAATTCGATTAATCCAATCTTTGATAGTGATGAGTCCGACACGGAGACTATAATGGACGAGGTGCATATTTATAGCCCACGGCACCGCACATGTCCCACCTCCGTATATTCTTCATGAGGAGTTCGGTGAACTCACTCATATCATATCTCACTGGAGTATGATTGCTCGGATGGCAAAAATCATGATCGGGAGAGAATCTCAATTTGCATAGTTATGACAAATCTTACCACCCTCCCACCGAGATGCCTTCCAAACCAAAGAGCTCAACCGATAAAATCCAAACGAGTGCTCGCACTGATCCCGAGGAAGAAGATCTAGTCATGATTGTTATCATGATTTTCTTTCTTTCTTCACCTACCGGTGACTTCCTCTCTTCTTCACTCCTTCGGGAGTGAGGACACTATCTTTGACCCCGGCATTTTCATTTATCATCCGTGAGCCGGGTGCGTCTTTCTCTCAGATATCTCATCGGTGTGGAACTTTCACGCACTTCAATGTTTATCCAAACATCTTGAATGAAAGTCCGATGGAGATTGTATCTTCCACTTGCTTCCCCATGAACCATTGAATTGGGTCGAGTCAAGCTAGCGACTGAAATCAAAAACAAGAGACGCACTATATGGGTTTTCACCCATATATCTGCCTTCTTACCCCTTTCTACCACCTAAGTGTGGGGTGATGCCACATGTTATATATATATATATAAGTATTAAAAAAAAAAAAAAAAAAAACTTTCTAAATAATGGCCGTAGTATTTCCCTTTTACGTTCTTTGTTTCAACATAACCGCTGGTACTTTGAATATTGAGGGCAATATTCATTTCTAAGTGTGGGGAATTCTCACGAATTTCATATATTATCTACCCAATTCCCGTTTTGGCCAAAATTTTTTGGAGTAAGTGTTTTACACTTACTCAATTGGTTATCATCCGCCATGTTTGATAAACTAAAGGATTGGCTAATCCAGAGCAAACGGCTCTTGGTAAAGATATATCAAACCGCTTATATGGCTTGCAATTTGCCCAAAATTGTATGGTTCTCAACTCACCATATCCTAAAAAGTGAAGAGTTGGCTAGCCCGCAAGATTATGGCTTGTGGTAAAGGCAATGGAAAATCCATAATTGGTAATCACTCACCAAAGATAATATTGATAATTTATCTAAGAGTTGGCTAGTCCGTAAGGGTACGGCCGGTAAAGACAAAATCAAATCCATTGAAAGTCGGTGATTTGCTCAAAATCATATGGTTATCAGTGTACCATGGTTCTTACTTGAACCTGAAACATTTGGCTACTCCGTAAGTAATGGCTTTTGGTAAAGAGATTAAAATCCATTATGTTTTTCAAATCATTGCTAGGGACTAGCAATATCTCGATGTGGGGATTGATGAGTGTCTAAATACTCATCATTTTGTACAAATAAACTCGCAAAATCATCTCGAAAACACTCGAAACACATCAAAATGATCAAAATATCACAAATCGTTGTTTTATGTGTTTTAAATACAAAATATCAAAATCGATGAAAATGTATCAAATTTGCAAAATTGCGCTTTAGTCCCCAAGTTTCAAAATTGTCAAAACAATTCCTGAGCACAAAATTTCAAAGAAAAGTCACCAAAGGTCCTTTTAAAATCATAAGTTGTCAAATTTAGTCCTTTGGTGAAAATATAAAAGTTTTGAGAAAATTACAAAATGGTCCTTCAAGTTTGAAATTTGGCGTAAATGGTCCTCGAAAATCGAAAATGGCAACTTTGGTCCTTGTAATATTAACACTTGTCAATTTCAGTCCTTGGAGCAACTTTGAGATTTGGCAGAACTGGTCCCTGGAATTTCAGAATTTACACTCTAGTCCTTGTCATTTATTAAGCCCATTAACCCATTTTGGACCTTGTCACAAACCCTTGGACCCCTGTCATTTATCCCATTTGACCCCCCTTTTATATTTAGCCTGGTCAATCCCTGTGGTCAAATCCTTGGTCAAAATCCCAGAAAACCCGCCAAATAGCTCCTTCTCCCCAACACTCAGCCCTCTGAACTCACCCTCCCATCCCCCCTCCTCACCTTTTCTCCTCCATGTTCCCCCACCTCCACACAACATCCAAGAGCATTAAATGCACCTCCAACATCCACACTCAATCTCAACTGCTCAAAACTTCATTTCCGCCAAAACATAATGGATGGCCAAGATCAAATTAAACTCATCCCATGGTCTCAAATAGTCTGGGAAACAATTGAGGAAGTGAGAAAGATCTTGGATATAAAAGAAAGGAAGAAGGAAGCATTGGGAGAGTAGTTAGTTTTTGAAGATTTTCTTTATGTCGTATTTTTATAAAATGTCTTAGTTAGTCTAAACTATGTAATATTTTGTGTTAATGATTCAAACATAAGTTAATATAGCTTTGTAATCTGTTTTAAGAGTTAAATTCATGGTTTGGTTAAAATTTCATGTTTCATAGCTACTGTTGAACATTTCATTTCAAATTCTTATGTATAAGCTTTAGTTAGCTTATTTACAAGCTCAAACAACCTTAGTTAAGCTAATTTTAGCTTTTGTTAAGCTTTAAAATCATTTTCAAGCAATTTTCCATTTTAGTCAACAAAAGTCAACAGGAGCTCAAACTTGAGATGGAAGCTAATATGGGTGATGCAGACTTGGTATGAGGTTGGAATAGACTAGGAATAGATTAAGTTTGGGTTTGGTGTTGGCGAAACAAATTGAAAACTAAGTGAGTTTATATATCACCTTTCATTTCAAGTAAATTTTCGCTTTTGCTTATCCGGTTATCTTTGGTCCTTATTAGTGTAAATGTGTCTATTCAGTTATATTAAACATGATTAAGCTCAGTGTGATCCTTGGCACAAGCTAGTGTAGTGTCCCTATCATTTTAGTTGCTAAACAATTGGATTCTAGAGTGTTTGGATTTGCTGTCAAAATGCTATCATAGGTCTAGACAGTGGGTGTTTCCTGTTAGTTCATGTTTGATTAGTCATTTGAGACTCAGTTGAGTCACAACTTGTGCCTGCTAACAACAAAAGTCAACAACTCCATTAATCTACCTCTAACTGCTTACTGTTAAGATTTTTAGCAAATCCATTTCTTATTTTGTGTTTAAATATCCTAGATTAAGCTAGCATTAGGCTTATTACATCTATTAAGTCCATTTTCAGTTCACAAATTGGCTTCAAAATCCATTTTAGTCAACTTTTCCATTTTTTTTATCAAAAGTCAAATTGCAAATTCGGTTTTGGGTCAAATGGAAAGATTTTTAGTTCACTCATTTCTAGGTCATTTCAAGTGTGACTTGTGGATTTTAAAAGTTTACTTGGTCTAGTTTCTTGTGGTTATTTTTGATTAATTTTGTGAATTTTCCTTAAAGCTCAAAAGAGCTTGTGATTATGGGTTTAATCCGCAGGCAGGTCATTACTGATGTGCTTGTCAGCAGTTTTGCAGACCTTGCATGTGGCTCACCGAGCTCCCCTAGGCTTGATCCTTGGTGTTTTACATAGCCACCCAGGTCATCTTTAGGTCCCCTTAATTTGTTCTTTGTATCTAGCTTATTTGGTAGCTTTTTCATGTCGCAAGAAGTACTTCTTCATCGCTTTTCCGCCATTAATCTCAAATACTCAAATCTGTTCTAGCTTGTATCCAGTGGTTAGAGCTTGCTGAAACTCATTGCATTTTGGTCAATTTAGCTTATTAGAGCTTCTTTTCAGCTTGGTAGCCTTTGGGTTCCATTTGCTTATTAAGTGCTTATTTCAATAAGCACTTCTTATCGCTTCATATTTGCCAAACAAGCCCTGTTTTCTATTTTTCCCAGCTTTCTAATATTATTTTATAGTTTTCCGAAATTCTCAGATTTTTCCAAGTTGTTTTGCTATTTTCTTAATTTAAATTAGTTTTAAGCACTTTTAATTAGCTTTAAATACAATTAATTAAGAAAAGGTTCTAAAAATAATTTTCATTTTTCTTAAGTTTAGATAAATGTAAAAGCTTAAAAGTATTTTTCCTATTTTTCTCCTTTTATTTGGTATTTTTAATAATTTAAATTAGTTTTAAATAGTTTTAAATTAATAATAAATACATAAAAGTCTAAAAATATATTTTCTGTTTTAAAATTAGTTTTATCATATTTTAGATTTTCTAAGTCTTCATTTTATTTTTCAAGCTTTATTTCATATTTTCTTTCATTTTAGGTTATTATTTATTAGTTAAAATAGTTTTTAATTAATAATAATTAAATAAATAGTTTTAAAAATAATTTTCTTTTTCTAATAATTTTCTTTTATCATTAGGATTGTAAAAATGTATTTTTCATATTTTTAGGATTTATATTGTATAAGTTTCACGTTTTTATTTATACGTTTACGTTATTTTTTATTTAAACGTAAGTTTTAAGTTTTAGGTTTTAAACGTTCATCGACTTTAAAAATAGTGATAGCGTTTATTTAATATCTTTTATCTTTTTAATTTTCTTAATTTGCATTTAAGTCGCTTTTATTTTATAACCTTTTTCAGTAGTGTAATATTCAAATACTATCCTTTCTGATCGCTATCATTAGTGATCATTCTATCGTCTGATCATGTGTTTAACACACCATTGAGTCTCCAGTGGGACATAACGACTGTGGAATCCCTGTATTCTCGATCTTCATTGTATTTGTGCTT
>CM040241.1:169879963-169962359 GCA_022545495.1 Chrysanthemum lavandulifolium | reverse complement strand
GAAATAAAACAAAACCAGACAGTGTATGTTGGTCTCCTTTACCGACATCAACCGAAAACTCTTTTTTCAAGGTTATTCCACTTTACAGTATCTTCAAAAGCCAACAATCTTTAAGGAAAAAATGGTCATGATGGGAAGCATAGTTATTACAGTAGTAGTATTGTTTATGTTGTTGTTTGGTGGGTCAGGGTAGTAGAATCAGCAATAGGTGTGAACTGGGGTACTGTATCTAACCACAGGTTGTCACCATCTACTGTTGTGGATCTTCTTAAAGATAACAAGATTCAAAAAGTTAAACTATTTGATGCTGACCCAGATTGTTTAAGAGCTTTAATGGGCACTGGTATTGAGGTTATGGTTGGTGTTTCTAATGACTTGTTGGCAACTATTAGCTCTTCTTCGAATGCCGCCGATTTGTGGGTTTCGCAGAATGTGTCGAGATACTTGTTTAAAGGCCGAGGTGGTGCAAATATCAAGTATGTAACATTTCCCATGTTTTGCTGTCATCTCAGCTTATGGTGTTTAATGTTTTTAGTTGCTGCCCTTGTGCTTATTGTGTTTATGTTATGGACTTCTTGGGGTGTTTGAGATTGTTTATTTTTTCTACTCATGCTTAGGCTAAAATATAAGTACTTATAAGATGCTTAAAAGTAAGTACTTTAGGAAATAAGCAAATACGCAGAAGCGGATAACAAAAAATGTTTCTGCTAAAAAATAAGTAAAGGATAAGAGAAAATAAGCAATCCAAAACACTCCCTAAGATATCCACATTAGTTATCAGAATACCAGCTAGTAAGTAACCTATTTGTGTCACTTAAATGGATTTTTATATAAAGATAGAAAGTGGATACTTCCTTGTGGCTCATACTTAGAGCATAGGGTATGATCATTCAAAGTTAAACTTTCACTCAGAGCCACGTCAGCGTCACATCAGCTTTAACTTTTTAACCTTAACTAAAAAAACACCCTTTATCATAACTCAACCTTAACTCAACTATTTTCAAATTCAACCCCTATTTATATATGAATTATTTGGGAAGTGATTATCTTTATGTGACCGATAACCACACTATTGCAAATGCTTTGCATGTAAGGTTAACAATAACCAACAAGGAATATAGATCAAGTGTCCCATCAATGGTAAATTTTTGGTTTAAACTTCTTTAAAGTGAATTATTCATTTATTTGTAGTAAAAAAGAGATAAAATGAAACGAGGTGAACATGCTACATTCTAATTCGTGTATTCAGAGAGTTGCTAAAATAACTCTACTTGAGGAAATTACATGTTATCTTCCTCAGCTACATTAATTGATGCCTATGTTTGTTTCCTAAGCATAAGTGTGTCATGTCAAGGCCTAGCTTGGGACTGCAGAATTAATATACTCAAAATTTTATGTATTATATTATCCAATATGCAGCCAACATGCATATTTAATTAGTATGTAACGACGTGAGTATGCATTCGAAGGGTAGGTCTTCAAATATTGTATACATGATTACATACTAAAATGAATGAATTTCCATCACACCACTTCTAAAATAGTTAAGTACAATGCAGGCCTCTATTCTAACTGAGTTGCCCTGGAAGTTAGTTGTGTACCATAGTTTAGTACAATACAGGAATATAGCTTAGCTTTAGTTAGACAAAAATTGCAAAGCGGTAAGGTATTAGTAGTACCACCATTAGTTTACTACCAGTACTACCACCACCACCACTACCACCACTACTACTACTACTACCACTACCACCACTACCACCACTACCACTACTACCACTACCACCACTACGACTACTACTACCACTACCACTACTACCGCTACTACTACTACTACTACCACTTCTACTACCACCACTACCACCACTACTAGCAGCAGCAGCAGTAGTAGTAATAATAATAATAATAATAAAAGGCTTTCTATAAGTTAATATAAGGTAATATGCAGCAGTTATCTAAGGTCAAATGAAGATATCTCATATGATGTGTCAGCTTTAACCATGCTAACTTGAATAAATGTTACTGAAGTAATTGATTACCTGGTGAGTGGTGACAACCAGAAATTTCAAAGACCTTTCTGTGGCAAAAAAGGTGGTTAACGGGACAAAAATCGGTTACCTTTTTTTTCATGTTGTCTTACTGCATCTAAAACAAATCAATGGTTCTGATTCTTTTAATGAAAATTAGGTACATTGCTGTAGGAAACGAGCCCTTCCTTGCAAGTTACAGCGGTCAGTTCCAGTCATATGTGATGCCAGCCATAACAAATCTGCAACAATCCCTAGCAAAAGCAAGTCTGGCGGGCAATGTAAAGCTAGTTGTCCCTTGCAACGCCGATGCCTATGAGTCTTCACTTCCTTCACAAGGAGCTTTCCGTCCTGAACTTACCCAAATTATGACAGATCTTGTAACATTCCTTAATTCTAATGGTTCTCCTTTCATTGTCAACATTTACCCGTTTCTAAGCCTCTATGGCAACTCAGACTTCCCACAAGACTATGCATTTTTTGAAGGGACAACCCATTCTGTCACTGATGGACCAAATGTATATTATAACGCGTTTGATGGGAACTACGACACTTTAGTTTCTGCCTTAATAAACTTGGATTTGGTCAGATGCCAATAGTTATAGGGGAGGTGGGTTGGCCTACAGATGGAGCCGTTAATGCAAATGTCAATGCTGCACGAAGTTTTCAACCAGGGACTCATAAATCATGTGCTAAGCAACAAAGGAACCCCTCTTAGGCTTGGACAGCCACCTATGGATGTCTATCTTTTTGGTCTTCTTGATGAAGGGGCGAAGAGTGTGCTTCCCGGAAGCTTTGAAAGACATTGGGGGATTTTTTCTTTTGATGGGCAGGCAAAGTATGCACTGAACCTTGGAACGGGCAATGCGTTGTTGAGAAATGCTAGAGATGTTCGTTACCTACCTTCCAGATGGTGTGTGGCTGACCCTTCCAAAGATCTTTCTGGTGTTGCAGACCACTTTAAATTGGCATGTACTGTTGCAGATTGCACTACTCTAAATTATGGGGATCGTAATGGGATTGGAGAAAGGGTAACATTTCATATGCATTTAACAGTTACTACCAGGTACAGAAACAGGATTTTCAGAGCTGTGAATTTGATGGGCTTGGGATAGTCACTTTTTAAATCCATCTATGGGTCAATGCAAATTCCTTGTGGGGTTGCTGAAGAGGTGGCAATCAAGCATGTTTCACTAGGTTCAAGTTTACACAGTGGATCTGTCGCTTTGTTATTAATACTTTGGGGACTTGTGATTTGAACATGGGTAATTTGATGTCGGATTTTTACAGTTTCCGACTTTTTGAACTCATTAGTTATATAGTTCTATACTAGACCACATCAAGTGGTACAAGATAATTACCCATTACTTCAGATTTTTCATGAAAGTTTAGAACTTTATGAGCTGCAAATGTGCATTGTAATATAAGATGCAAAGCTACTATCAGTCCTTCCACTGCATAAATATTTCTAGTACTAAAATACATGTTCCAGTCTTGTTTTTACAAGCAAAAGCAAGAGTTCAATGATCCGATTTTATTCTAGCAGCTGAGTTTGTTGAGATGGCTAGATGTAGAAGCTCCAGCAGCATCCATCTACACAACAGACTTTTCCACGTGATTAACGACTTCTCGTAGACGAAGTTGCAGCAGCGACAGCCAGCTTCATTATGCACATTAAAACGAATTAATATTAAATATGATAGGCTAAATGAAAAATTGTTCACCTTTGGACAAAATCTAACCTTGAAGGTTAATGGTGCTACCAGTCACATGATTAGCTGCATAACTCCACACTACTACAGATGCCAGTGCTATGAACAAGATCATAAACCTTACCAAAGTTACCTTCGTCACCATCTTTCTTTGTTTTATCCATCACTTATTAACTCACGAGCTCAGGTGGTTCAACATTATTTATATCTGCTTTTATAGATCTGTAAATATGTAAATTGCTTTTGAAAGTGCCTTTTGCTTTTGTCTTAGATTGCAAGTTGATGCAGAGCATGCCTTGAGATGCAAAAAAGGTGCTTAATTACAAGCCCAACTATGTTGACCATATATCATATACCGTTCAATTAATTCAATATGACATTACTACATGACACATAATGTACTTTTAAGATGTCGACATATATTGATTGGTGCTGAGTGTGCAATACCTATTGAAAAGAAAGCAATAAGCCCTAATTTCCCTGGTATTCATCCATATCTTCAACACATTGTGTCAGAATTCTTAGGACCCATTTGTCCATTTTCCTTTACATTTTTAGGCCGACTTAAATACTTTTTCAGACTATGAGCATGTGTATTAACCACCATTGGAACATCAACAAATGTCCCGTAAATTGATGCTGAGTCACATATTCATACATCAAAAGTACTTTTACATTCCAAAGTTTGAGTTGCTAGCTAGCTAACATGGTAAAATTAATCTAATAAACCAACTAGGCAAGGTAAATCATCAAGTGAGCCTAAACTTGAACGTAGTGCATCCTCCTAAGTCGAAGGAGCATCAGAAGAGCGACCATGTGCCCTCTTCTGTGTATAGCCAGCATACTTGTGCTTGAAAAAGGGATCGCCTCATACAAAACCAAATCAATCTTGGCCGCCTTTTAACCAAATCCCACTTGTCATAAGGCTCACCAGTCTTATGAGTTACATGAATCTCACCATTCTCCTTCTTAAGAAGCACTTTAGCATTCCTCAAGAACCCTTTCACTAGCTGCTTGTTCAACCTATAATGCAACAAATAATCAGAATGCGGCAAACACAAACCGAAGGGATAGGAGGTCAGCAAATATTGCATACTTGATTTGGCAGGCATTGGCTTCGGGGTAAGCAAAGCCAACATGTGGAAAATTGTAAACAATGCGATGAAAGCGCTGAGTAGTGAGAAAAAAATGTTGGTTCATGGTAGTGGCGTCCACCCCACAAAGTACCACACAACCCATATCTTGAAGCTCTCTCATATTCTCAATTGCATTGCTGTACTTTTTAACTAATTCCACTGACATATAACATTTTGTTACTAGTAGATAATAATATAACCAGGGCAGACCCACGACATTAAGAGCATCCACAATGGGGGTCAAGGTGTTTTTAGCATTGCAACAAAAGCTTTTTGAAAAGCTTTATAACAAAGACTTGTTAAACTACAAGCCTCCAAGCTTTATTCATTAAATGTATTATGCATTAATGCATCAAGTCTTTTAGACTTGATTTATTGTAGACGGGTGTACAAAAATTTTTTACAAAAAAAAGAAAAATAAAGATAAACTAATATGTATGATTTCTAGTAAACAAATTAAGAAGACATGTATTTCTTTTATAACACATAATTTCAGGATCACGTCGGAACCCGTGAACCCCCTAGGTCCGCCCTATAACGTTTGTAGTATCAAGATATTATGATATTAGGAAGGTAGTACTTACGTTGCGTGTCGACCGTAGAGGCAACAATGTTGCGAGCAGATCCAAAAGCCTTGGCTAAACACAACGAAAATGAAAATCGCCTTCCCCGACTAAAAGTATTTTGTGCTCAGAGGAATAATGTTCTTTCCATGTAACCATTTTCACTTCTCTTCCTCTTCTGAAGATGACGAGGATCCATTGTCATCCATTTTCCCCAAAATTGTTTTGTTTCTTTGTTTTTAATTGGGATGGTGATAGCCCTTTGTTTATATTTTCTATTTTTTAAGTAAAATAAGTGTATTGCGATTTGATTGAGAAATCTTATGTTTTGAGTTAACAGTTACTCCCTCCGTCCCATGTGTATTTATACATTGAATATAGTTATATATTTTAATAATCATTATTGATAATATTTAAGAGTTATATATTTTTAATAAATGAATTGTAAATAATTAAAACCAGATTTAATTTAATAGAAGTGTTTGCATTTGAATTTTAATACTTTGATGCATTGAATTATAAGCCTTCATTTTATAACAAGTATGTAAGTTTATTTATTTATTTATTTATTTTTATTTTTTTGAGCTTCCTCTTTAAAATTTGTCTAAACGCATTATAATGTAGCTAAGATATTCGAATACTCTAAACATGACCACAAAAGCTATAACAAATAATATTTTATTAATGAGAAAACCTTAATGTGAAGTTACTAAGAGATCCTCAATTTTTATCAAGTATAAATACTAAAACGAAGAGAACAGGTGTCATAGATAATCAAACTAAAAGAAGAAATATCAAATTATGAAATTTTTTCACGAGAAGAGAACAAAATCATCAACAATCGCTCAAAATATATAAATTTATCTATTTTGTGTTGGAATGTAATTACGATGATTGATCATAAAGATAGTTTTGCTCAAGGCTCATCAGGGTTATTTGTTAGATAGATTTGCGGATGATAGGTCACATAGGATGTTGTTACTTAATGACCGTTAAGTAACGGCCATTAGTAGGACTAACTGTGTAACAAACTTTTAACATGAAGGACCAAGTATGTAAATTTTGTTACATCGTTTGTCCATAAGGGACTAATTTTGCAATGAAAGTTACACCTCAGGGACTGTTGTCGCATTTTAGTCTTTTTTAAATAGTAAAAAAAGGTAACGACCGTTAGTAGATAACGAACGTTAACTAACGACTGTTAACCTTGTAAAAGTAATTTTTTATAGTTAGAAAATATTATAATAATTTTTAATATTTTATAGCTTTCTTTGTCATGAAGGACTTTTTTGATATATATATATATATATATATATATATATATATATATATATATATATATATATATATATATATATATATATATACTAGTGGCAAAACCCGTCCGATGGACGGGTATGACTTGTGGTTTTTATTTTTAGGATTTGGTAGAACAAATATATACTAAAAAGTAATTAAAAGTTAAATGAAATGGTTAAGATCTATAATTGATATTACCATAATCCATAAAACGTTAAATGAATTAGTCTTACCATTAGTTCTAATTTTATGTTAGTAAGTTTTGGGGAAATGAAACTTGTTAGTAGTATGCATTTGCATCTCCTCATTAGCATAAACATATTTTTTTATTCATGAATAATCCAAAATATTGTTATGAATATTATGTAACCAATAGGTAGACAAGGTGATAGTTATTGATTTAAGTTTACCAATAAAAAAATATTTATAGCATTTGCAAATCCAGAGGCATTCTACCCATGTTATCTATTGTCTCGTATTCTTGTCTTAGAGAAGACGATCAAGGTTACTTTTAGAAGCATATTGGTAAACTATTGCCTTTTCATTCCCTTCATCACAGTAATCAACGAAACCAATGATGTTTTCATAGTTAAAACGAAACCAATGATGTTTTCATAGTTAAACTTTTTAAAACAGAAGAACGAAGCAAGAAGTCAAGAACGTTTAGTTTATGAATTAAAGCAGCAAGAAGTCAAGAACGTTTAGTTTAAGAAGTTCTGCTATAAGTTATGACTTACATATGTATGGGAGGACATGTTGGAGTACTTAATATTTGGTCCTATAAACATCAACAGTTGCAGCATGGGAGAAGATCATATTGTGAGCTGCAATAAATGGTTCACTCTTAGAATCACCAGAGGTACGGTTCCAATTAAAAGCAGAGCACGTAGTCGGTGGGTAAATCCATGATCTATAACCACAAACCGCAACAACATTTGATTCATTTAAAGTCACCCAGTGGCGATAATGTTGTATCATGAACTTGGGATCTAACTGTGGCTTAGGAATAGTCTTAAGAACACTACAATACACCATTTATTACTTTTTTTTACCCTTTTCTTACCTTAAGAACAACACATCACGTGATAGCTTTATTATCAATTCGCAAGGCATACATCAGTAACGATCCTGGGTCCTTAATTGGAGGCCCAAACCACCAAGTGTCATTCTTCCGACCTGTAATGATTTTACATAGAAAATGAATGAAAAAGAAAAAGAAACATAATTAAAAATATGAAACTCAAATTAAGATGTATACACACTAAACTCAGCATTTGGCCAAATAATGAAATGTTTGTCAACAATTCTTTGGTCACCAAGAGAAAGATAGTATCTGATGCTACTCTGGCGCACCTTAATCCAGTTGTTAACTCGTTATTTTTCACTTGCGGATGGAGGCGGCTTAAATACATTTCGATGAATCTAACTGATTATTTAAGCACACTTATTAGCAAGACTCTATCATGACTTCATGAGAAAGAAATTGTAAACTTGATGACTCACTTATCAATCTGTACTTCATTCTTTGGAAAAGAGTAGACTGATTGTTCACCTTCGATACATGAGTTTGGCGTATTAGTAGGTCAAGCAATAAAATAAAAGAAATAGAGGTTACAGAAGAAGGCGGACCTCACTTTTACATTTGAGTTTGTATATTGACTCTCTAAATGATGCACCAAAACTGTTGTTAATTCTAATCTGCAAAAAACAAATTTAATCAGGAAAATAAGAAGATATAAGATGAGGTTGGAACCCTAAATGTCCTACCTGTGCCAAAACTGGTAAATCCATTAAAACTGGAATAAAATATAAATTGATAAATAAGAGCAATTATAGACTACTTACTATCACGGGAGTGGTTGCCGATAAGCTTTCGTCATTTTTTGAGAATGTGCGAGAGAAAAGCTGAAAGTTTATCCTACGCCCAAGTTATCCACAACTCCAAATAACGCAGAAGCAGCAAGTGAAGATTATCTTCTCGGTGACGTAAGTATTTTCTTTATATAATTTTCAGAAGCCAAAGAATCAAATGTAAGCATTTACCCCCATTCGCCCTTTAGTCTGTTTGTTTCATCAGTGACCTAGTCTACTCCAATTTTTGTAGTTTTCTGATCCAAACATACCTCATTTATGTAATGATCTAATATACACATATGATATATGAATTTCCAACCTGATGCAAACAGTATTTCTTTTTGTAGTGAACTGATCCAAACACTCCTTCATTTACTTTTTAGTCTAGAAAAGGAAAAAAACCCTCATAAGTTATAATGTTAATTAAATGTTATAATATAAATGAAAAGCTCATGAAAATATTACAAAAACAAATCTGATCATAAGGCCTGAATCGAGAATCTGATTATCAAGTTTTATAATATATTTCTGCAATGGAGTACTTACATCAAACCTTTTAAAACTCAGTTTTAAGACTAATAAATGTGTGTCAGGATGTCGGTTCTGAGATAGATGATACATTTGTTTTACTTGTTTGGAAACCATGGTTTACAATATAGTAATCTAAAAGTGAGAGTAAACAGGTCCACCTGAACTAACAAATTTGTGTGTTAATTAAAACATATTCATATCTCATTAGAATCCAATTAATCTCCATTTGTATATAAAACACGTTAACATAAATTAACAATGAAATATATATGTGTAGTAAGCTTTCTCAATGAAAGTCAGGAGAAAACATAATTGATCATATATACCTGCTGCAGTAACGGAATTCGTCTGATTCATCTTTTTCCTCTTCATCACTGTCGCCATAGTGGCATCGTGCTTCTTAACCACTTCCTCTTCATCAGTTTTCATCAATACATATTGTTAGGTGCACGTGGTGCGCTGAAACTCAAGAGTATTTGAAGAGGCTTCGCTTGAGATTGTGTGCAACTATGCATCATGAGTTCATGTCTTATGTGGTTCAATACCATTAACTGAATGAGCATCTTTTGAGATTGATAGAGTACCCAACACTTCATTCACTTGTGCCATGCAATGTTTAGGGCATTTAATATATTTCCGAGCTTGACTCTAAACACATCAACGGCTAGCTAGAAATTAGTCACCCATCAAGTAGGGCTGGTTGTTACGTTATACCTATCAATACTATAAAGGAATGAACATCACCACCGTAAATCAAATATTTGATCAAAATGAGAACTCAATAAACTTATCCATAACTTCTTCGTTATAAGTCCGCTTTTATCCGCTCAAAAGGCCACGGATTCGTTTTAAAGTATATTTTCTAAATATCAAGGCCAAAAATCAACAAGGTTTTTCCGTAAATTACCACAACTATGCATCATGAGTTCATGTCTTATGTGGTTCAATACCATTAACTGAATGAGCATCTTTTGAGATTGATAGAGGACCCAACACTTCATTCACTTGTGCCATGCAATGTTTAGGGGCATTTTAATATATTTCCGGAGCTTGACTCTAAACACATCAACGGCTAGCTAGAAATTAGTCACCTACTGAAGTAGGGCTGGTTGTTACGTTATACCTATCAATACTATAAAGGAATGAACATCAGTCACTCAGAAATCAAATATTTGATCAAAATGAGAACTCAATAAACTTATACCAGTTTTGGTATCTTTTTCAGATTTAGTCTCTGATTCCTTCCTTCTCCTTCAACCCAACTGAAATTTTGTCACAAACATGCATATTATATGGTTATGGGGGTGTTTGAGATTACGCAGTGGAACTACCTATTTGTTCAAGAGAAACTGGTATTCTCAAATTCGTATAACCCATTTTTGAACCAAAGGTGCTACTTAAGAACAAAAGGTAAAATTTAGATCCCTCTGCTAATAAATAGAGTATTAATAAGAAGGAGCCAAATGGGGCAGTAGAAACAATATATAATTCGTCTGACACAAAAGAAAAGAAAAAAACCTCAGTTTTGATCCATTAACCTATAGAATTTGTATAAGCCATTTTGGTTACACATTAGCAATCTATGCACGCCCTGGTAATTTATACACTTTGGTTAAACTAATTATGGGTCTACTTGGATAAGTATTTGTTTAATCAACAATACAATCTGATAGTAACTAAGATTCCTACCTGAATGGCTGAATCTATCATTTCATGCCACGTGGTGTATATTCTGGTACATGTCGCAGCAATCTTTCCATCAAATCCTATTATGGGTCTCAATCTATTAACTATGACCGATAACTATGTTACAAAAATCAAACCCGTACACGTAATATAATTTAAATGGTTAGAGAATGATAGCAAACTGGTTAAGACACACTTTTTTATGACCATGCCAAAGTTTTGTACATACATGTGAGAACTAAAATTATGCGTTTTTTACTTTTAAAGAAGTTTTACCTTACAAAGATAATGCATCATAGTCATTGTTTTGTTCCTGGAACGTGTATCATTAAGTTTGAGGAGGGTATCCAATTTGAACCCAACAGGAGCGCCTAAAACCAAAACCAAGTTATTTTATTTTTTACAATTAGAAATGGTGAAGAGGTCTACAAACTTAAAAAGGATTACGAAGTAAATAATAAGTCACCTATTGAGGTACCATGCTTAAAAGCACTTCCAAGAGAAACAATTGTCTGCATGACTCTCCTACACTTTACAGAATTCCTGATCTGATAAGAGCACATCATTGGGCCATCTTTCAACACTACAGAACATTAGAAGTTCATATATAACTATAGAGAATATGATAGACTTAAACGTATAGAAAAATATTACGAAGATGATAAGCATGTAAAATTGGAAAGCAGTTATACTGCTACTGTTTACTAATAACCAAATTATCCAAAATCTGATAACATTGACTCCAAGTGGTCTAAATATTAGAGTATTATGAGTGTGTGCCAAAGTTGTATAGCCATTGATGAAGTGATACATGGTTTGAGCAAGGTTTAGCTTGCTCACTGGTGGAAGCACACCAAATCACACGTCAACATAATAATATTCTTCGGGTGTGGACCTACACATGGATCTTGCCGTTGGGGATGTACTCAATGGGGTTTGCTGCGCAAGTATTCTCTGTGACAGATTTGTCTAGATGACTCACCTTCTTAGTATGCTCGTCCAACACCAAAAGTTAATGAATTGCAAGTTAAGCATTTTAAAAACATTAGAGGAGTTAAAATTCCATCGACGGGTCAACAAACCAAGTTATGATTCTTTGAAATGAGCTTTTAAGAGGCTCGAGACATTGTAGTGGATCCAAACATAGGCTTCTCAAACACAAATGAACACGAAAGTTTAAATAAGCTTTATAAGATCATTGTTAATGGCTTATGGGCTTAGTAGCTTATGTAATCTTATAACATAAGCTCATCAACAACTTATCGAAACATTAAAAGATCGGTTTCGCAGCACCACACATAATTTGTTGATTTACACCTAAATATTAAGATAAAAAGATGCTGGTAACTTTATCAATAAAAATCCACAATATTGAACTCAATATAATTGAATACCTACCTCAAATGGTATAGCTTAATTTGTGTCCTTTAGTGATGTGCCATACCTACTTAGGATACATAGAACCATCATAGTACTGAACAATGATCAACTATAATCAAACAATGATGCAATGTACCACAACAATAAAGAAAGGTTTCAATGGGGTAACCACCAATCCCGTTGTTCCTGTAAGTAGCAATATATACAAAGGATGTGTAATTGAATAGGGACTGTAAGTAGCAATATTATTGTTGTTGTATTGAATCGTTATTCTTGAGTTTGGCAACAATTTCAAAAGATTTCTCTCCAAGGGATGCTAGAAGAGTGGCGAGTTCAAGTTTAGCATCAGCAAGTGCGTGAATCATTAAAAAAGATACCTGCAAAAGATTATTCATTGTAAGAGAATGGTTGCATTAACTAAAGAACAAATTTATATGAATGGGTTTGATTGTGTATGTACCTACAGACAAAAAAAAAATATCTACAAACATAAAAAATACACGTTGAAGCAAATAAACATAACATATTCAACACAGAAAAGATATAGAGAATATTGAATACATTTTTTTATTCAGTGGACATCAAAAACTTTGAAGGGAGATGGAATAAAAGTTAAATGAACAAATATATACAAAAAAGTAGCGTTTGAAGGTAGCTCTTACAGATAACATATAAGTACAAAACCGTATGAATATCTTACATTGCTTATATGAACAAATAGCTCTTATAAGTAGCGTTTGAAGGTAGCTCATACGGTTTGAATGTAAATGAACAAATTTCTTACAGATAACATATAAGTAGCGTTTTTTTGTATCCATGTCATGTGAGACCACGTATGTTAAATAGTCTAATAAGCAATGTAAAACACAATTATTTTAACATAGACGTTCCAGCACACGATAATATCTTACAAAGTTAAGGTGATTTACCTGAAAAACTTAAATAACACATACATAAGATAACTTATGCCTTTCTTGATTCTCATATGAACAATTAGACCAACTAAGATTTTCAAGCATATTGGCAACTACATAATAGTTTCCTCTAATAAATAGTTAACGAAAAGGACAAGCACATAGTGTATCCATAAATGCATATTTAAAAACCGAATTTACAAGCTGAGATACAATGAACATTACATTCATGCAATATCTTATGAAAACTCACCTTTGCAACTTCGCCTCAACTCATGGTCATGTTTAGACCATGGACCTTCTGCACCATTGCTTGCTTCAAATTCGACATTACTTCAACGACTCTACATCGAAAATAAACACTAAACAATATTCAACAACTTTTTTTCCATATCCACAATCAATTACAATATTATATAAACAAAAATTCTCATAATAATCTTATTGGTTCATTAAGGTGATTTACCTTTTTATTACATAAACCCTCAAATAAAATCTGTATGAAAATATTGACATAAACGTAAAAACAATTAGCAGAATATGCATAAACATAAAAACAAACATATTATGACATATTAGGGTTTTGAGAAAAAGGAGAGGAAGTCGACATTAAGATTCTGAGTAAAAAAAGATATAATTATGAATTGGGCTATATATGTAACTATATAATTTTTAGAGATAAATACATTCCTTTTCAATAATTGGTTGTGTAGGTTTATATATTTGGTTTTGCAAGTTATTATCCAAAAAATATGTTGCTCTAGTGGTAATCATGTTTGTTTGTAAACTAAGAGACCCAGGTTCCAATCCAGCTCCATGCATGATTTTTTTGAAGAAAAAAACCCGAAATTTTAATAAATTAAAAAAAAATCCGAAATTTTAATAAATGAAAAAAATATTGGTTAGGTGGCATGTTTGATGACATGGAAATATGACATGGCATTATGGGATGCTCTTATATATAATGTATATATATAGTGACATATATATATATATATATATATATATATATATATATATATATATATATATATATATATATAGTAGTTGTCGAAGCTCGCCTAATGGGCGGGCATGACTTGTGATTATTTTTTGAGTGTATTACTTTTCGAATAGTAAGATATATATGTATACGAAACTTTTAGTAACGTAAGAAGGGTGAAAATAAATGAACATCAAGATTTATAGAACAATTAAAATATACAAAGTTTTATTAAACAACATAGTATGAACAATTAAAAAATACAAAGTAAATTTACTCATATTACATGCAATTTACTCTGAATAAATATCTACAACTTTATCTTGTGTCAAAACAGGTCTTCAATATTAGATCTTCTAACTTCAATCATCTTTCTCACCAAATCGCTCTCATTTCAACCATTGCTATCTACACAAATAGGCACCTTGTGAATCTATAGTGTGGATATAGATGAACCTTCAAGATTAAGGGAAGGTCATAGTAAATGCTGAGATATGGTTATTAAGAAATAAAAACCTAGGTGATAGCAGCATGTAAATATATGGTTTGATTAATTTTTGAGTTATACGTAGGACCTGTAACCTAAAATACATAAAATAACTATAGCAAAAACAAAAATCTATTAACCTTCCCTTTTGTCATTGATCTTGTCATACCGAATTCCTTCACTGTATGACATTTTTAACAGCTGTATACAGATTTTGAAATAGATACAAAATATTTAAGAAAGAGAAGATTACCCCACAACAGTCGCAACCAACTCCAAAATGAACCTTAAGGTCTAGGCGTAAGTAATCATTCATACGTGCAGATGAGCATTGAGCACCTTCATGAACTTTTGTTGATCCTCGTATACAAAATTAGTCAATGATAAAGACAACCGTATACAATCTAAAGTAATCACAACAAACGTCTGGCATGAAAACATAAATATCCAATACCTCTATACGTGAATGCATTTGTTCATAGTAAAAATATGTTATTTTATTTTGCAGTTATTAAATGAGACAAAACATGTCAAAATGGGCAACCTGACTTATTTCAATGGTGTATAGATCAAACCTGCAATAAGTATGTTTCGGCCAACCTGACTTATTTGAACCAGCGCCAAAAATCACCCATAGTGCCTATGCCAATATAAGAATGTATTCCACGCCAACGTATCCTTAGTAATGTAGGTTTTCACCTATTTGATCTTGCTGCTATACCTCCTTCCTCCTTAGTGCTGGTAGCACATCTTTGATTTTAGTAATAAAAACCGATTTGACGTTCTAATTACAAATACAAAGGAATAACTTTATAAGCCATCTAATCTTAGTAAATATAACAAATGAAACAGAAAATTTGAAGTAAACTGGTTTATAATGTTTGACATAGTAAATATAACAAATGAAACAGAAAATTTGAAGTAAACTGGGTTATAATGTTTGACATATGAAGTACCTGTTGAGTCTTGGAAAGCTTTAGGATTTAAGAGTTAGTTTACCTCTGTTTTTATTTTCTATAGAAGTGGTTAAAGATCTTCTATCAAGTTGTACAGTTCTGCAACGACAACTAACTGGAGCATTATCACGCGTTCCCAACAAATCAGATCACAACTTTTTAATAGAAATTGCCATGAAAGAAGTGTAAGTAATGCAAACAAACAGCAAATGAATTAAGGTAAAGACTTAAATCGATAAATTCCTGACAACAATTTCAAAATTTTCACACCCCTTATCATTTGATCCCGGACCATAAATGGTTTTATGCTAAAAAATATTTTACGGTTATAAAGGCACAAAAGTTAAAAATCAATGATGAGATAAAGAAGTTATACAATTGTATCTATGAGGCTCAGATACGTTAAGAATCGAAAAAAATGCTTACATATGGCATGGCTGCAAATATGATAATTTGCCCTCGATGTTCACATCTTTAATCGAACCTTTTTAGATTCGTCACAGCCTCATAAAAAATGATTGAGAGTGTAATAAGCATATATAGCCAACCGAAGTTACTAACCTGTTAGAATCGAAGAACATGAGGCTCCAATGATGCTTCGTTCAGTAGCATTGGCAAGGCAAGCATGAGCAAAAGATCATCATCTCATCTTATATAAACTCATTGAGAATGCTATGTTGCTACTAATGTAGCAACAAATATTTCAAAAGCGTGTGTTATTTACGCCCCGCAAAAAAAAAGAAAAACGAATATCACTTTGTCATGAAACTTTTATTCATCACGAAATGTGGACAACTGAGTCATGCTATTATTAACAAAACCCATAGAAGTGCGTTCACTAACCAATATAAAAACTTATTGCAACTCGTTATCATAACTCATCTTGTAGTACTCCACCACTGTGACATTTAGATCTTCCACTTATATAACCTCCTTCTATTACAGGCCTCATAACATAATGAAAATTCCCAAGTCGAAGTGAAAGGGTATACCAGCCGTGTGTAGGTAGCCACTCCCACGAGCCTGATCTCGAGGAATGTTGTGCACAACAGGTGGTGCATACCGTGCTGGGAAAAAGATCTTCCTCCTCCGACTAAACGACTTCTGTCGTTTAAGGTCCAGCCTATGAACGGGCGGTGTACATAAATGCTCCTTATGTGTACACATATGACTGTAATCAATGGCTGCAATGGATATGAAATACAAAAAAAGAATATAACTAACGATATACATAAATCTATAAAATTACAACTGCTATTAATAATTAAAAACTCTGTTTCTTAGACGTGTCACCCATAGACCTAAAGAAAATCCCATTGTTTGACGATGCTGGATTAAAAAAAGAACTACCTTTGAGGCTTGGAATGGCATTCAACGTAAGCAACCGCGCATATTTGTTTCCTTAGCGCCTCCCCCAAAACATCAATAATTTCATTGAGGGTTTTGACTTTATGATTCAAAGTTATAGTACTACTTTTCAGTTTTTAACATAAAAATCAAGGATTATTGATATTTACATTAAGATATCACTAATTACGAACCAAGTATATAGCACCAAGAATAAGTAAAATAAATAACAAAAGCTTTACCTTTTACGTTTTTGCCAATCTCTGAAGATGTTGGTTCGTTGCTCATAGGGAATTAGAAGCTAGTTTGTTGTTCTCAACTGCCAACCACTTCTATTATGGCAAGTTTTCTAACAGAATAATTGTATATTTTTGTCATAATTCCATGGCTGGTTTTTAAAGGAATATGAAAATGAGATAATAAGAAAACGAAGAAAGTAAACATGTTCCATTAATATATGAGAGAAACAATGAGATAATACATGAATTATTCGATAATCAATTGAGTTTCTAACAACTAAAATAATAAATGTCCATGCGTTATCATCATCAAATTTAATGGACTTGAATAGCAAATGACGTATGTGAGCGCTAATCAATTTAATATCAAATGTCCATTCCGTGCACACCTAATAGTCCATAGAAAATGTAAGTAAAAGTAAGTTGTGATTAACAATCTATTATAATTTAAAATATGAGAAAAACATGTAATACATATATTGTACGTACCTCATTTGCTATTTAAGACCGTTAAATTTGAAAGTGATTGACCCTGGGTTTTGTTAATTGTCATGGCAAATGAAACTAACAAAGGTTTTGACAATCTTAAGCGGTAAATATTTATCGAACGGAGTAATTCTCAACCTTAGTATGATAACCGTTTTTCCAAAGTTTGTTTTGTTAATGATTTGTGCCTTAATATAAGTTCTTGTTAATTTAAGAACTTGAAGTCTTGTCTCATTACATAATCCATTTGCTTGATCAATATTTCTCAACAACATAATCGGGACTCCCACTTTTAAAGCAAGTATGTGGTTTTGAACACCTGAGAACTTCAATCCTTGAGTAGTTCATGTTCATTCCGTGGCTACCTTTAAATCACCCTTCCTTATTTAGACACGATACCAAACGTTTACAGTGATATACCCATTATATAAAACATTAAATCATGATGAAATGAGACATTTCGATAAAGATCAACTTGAAGTGTTTTGGGTAAAAGGGATTTTTCACCCTGGTAAAATTCATTACGCCAAAAAACATTGAAGTACAAGTGACATGGGTGAATCCCATGCCCACGGCCTATTACATAGGCAAACAAACTGCAAAATGCAGGACAACCATACAGAAAATCGCTGAAACTAACCAATTACATTTATAAACATACAAAATGTAATAAACTAAGGTTCATAGAACCACATCCGTAGTGAGCGACTGCATCTTCAATAATCTTCATTGCTTGACCAAACGAGTGCAACACCAACTTCCACTTCTGAATCGCAACTCAAAAGAGAACCCAAACCCAGTTTGAGACGATAATGGGTTAGTAAAAATGTGACAACTGGCAATTTAGAGAGTCTATTTTAGGTAACCGCATTACGTTAAACTAAATTGAGCTTTTGCCTTTATCACTATTTTTATCGACCATGACTTGATTTTATATCGTCTATTGGTTTTTATGATTTATTTCATTATTGGATGAGTTATCGTGTGAGTTTTAACTCTATTCGTTAGGCACTATTCGATTCGGCACTATAAAAGCCTAAAACGAGATATGATGTAACTTTTAGACCGTAACTCGAAGATTGACAAATAAATAGTCAAAACTCGTGGAAAAGCATAAATAACGATAATAGAAAGTCGAATGAATGTCGTGGGACACTTGTAGGACAATATATGAGCTCGGGATTAGGTAAACGGGATAGTTTTACAAAAATTACGGTCTCGACCCCTCCACTTTGTGAAATCCGGCGCTCCCTCCTCCTATTTGTATTTATTTTCAAGTCCCTCTTTCCCAACTATAAATAGCACCTCCCTACTTCATTTATCCCATTTGTTTCTCTTACTAAAAACACACATATCATCACTTTCTCTCTCTAACTCTCTCTCTCTTCCAAAAATAAAACCCTAACCCTAAACCACCACCACTAGCCGCCACCTTGTCCGGCCATCTCCGGCCAAATTCCGACGAGTGAGTTTACACCTCCACCACCATTTTGTAGATCTCTCTTTCCTCTTTCCATCCATATATAAAACTCTCACAAAAGCCTACATTAACACCTCAAAATCTTGAAATTAAGATTCGTAATTCTAGGGTTTTCATTAAAACTTGTAGATCGGGTTGTAAAAAGGTAAATGGAACATGGGTCAAGCTTGGTTAAGCTTTGAAAAGCCACGTACGACCCTCTAGGGCTCGTACAAGGCTCGACCATGGTTTAATTTTTAGGGCTTTTGGTTCAAACATGGGATTAAATCTAATTAACATTTAAATAAACATGTAGCTAGTGATTTGGTATCATGTGGTGTATCATATTGTTGGGTTTTTGTATTTTAGGTCAAGTTTTATGTTTTTGATTAGGAATAGATGATGGGTTTGATGTTTTGGTTAATGATTGGAGGTTGATTGATTATGTTTGGTTGTATTGGAAGTGATTTGGAGAGTGTTTGGATGTGTGTTTGGGGCGTACGACCACCAAGACCCACGATGGGGTCATGGGTGATGGTGTACGTGACCCACATGGACCAAGGGTCAGGGTCGAGTTGTCGTGGTAGCTTGTGGGTTGATGTTGTTGGTGTTTGGATGAGACGTGTGGAGCCGAAAAGCTTCTAGAGCTTGTTTGGTTCACGTGGTCTTAACCGTGACCGTGTCATGACCATTAGGGTCATAACATTGGTTTCGGTTATATTTGGTTGGTTGATTGGTTGGCGAGATTGATTTGAGTTGATTTGAGTTGATTTGGGATTGAATTGCGCTATTATGACTTTTATTTGGACTTGATATATATATTTTCAACTTTGAGCAACGTCGGTGTTACTTTGACTTTTTAGTCAATAGTTGACCCTGACAACGCCATAACATGGACTTTAGTATAGTTTGGACTATTGATTGATTAAAAGCCGAGAAGTCATGACTCGTGCTTGTGGACTCGAACGAATAACGATATGAAACTAATATTGGAATTTGACGAAAAGTATATATGAAAATGATAATAAACTATGAAACGTTAATAATAAAAAGGCTTTTATACCAAAAATATCGATAACAAGACTTATCTTGTTATTTACTATTTTAAATAGAAACTAACGACTAAAAATGGAAAGGTTTTCTAATAAATAAGTAATTAATGTTTCGAGTACACGTTTATTGAAATAGGCCAATTATGGGCATTTAATACTAGTTTCAAGTATTTATTTACTTACGTTGTGTGCATGGGTTACGGATAACCTAACATTAATAGTGTTGATCCACGTGGGTAGCGGACTTATTAGGTTGACGAATCTAATAAGAGCCCGCTAGGTACGTTGGGTAACCTTATTAATGGGTGAATTATCATTATGACTCATTAGGATGCGACCGGTTTATGAGATAATAAGCGACACGAATAAATAATTGAGTTTATCGAGTTGACGAATTCGATAAGGTCTACTATTTATTCCGAAACTTATTGGACTATGGAGCTTATCGCTTAGATGTCTCATTGTGTTGCATTGAGTCACATATTACTTGTTTGATTGCATTCATGGCATCATATTGAGTCGATACACCCACATGAGGATACCAAACACTAGGACTAAACGGTGAAACGAGACATTTTTAGAAATAACGAAATGGAATACATAGGGGTAGATAATGTTGATTTTGGGAAATATATATTAAAATTGGTTTACATTAATAGGTTGTGCCGAGTCGATAGTTGTTGTGCCGTGATTAGCTGTTATCTTCTGCTAGTGTTTATTTGTGCGTTGCTTGCTTGAGGTGAGTTTCATAGCCCCATTTTTATCTACGTTTTTAACTAAATTGGGGTGAGAATCATGCTACTGTTTTTGGACCTTTAAAACTATTTAGATTTGCTTATGTGCTTGACTGTTTAGATAGATGTGCGGTAGTTGTTGCCTTTGACTAGGGTAGCAATCCAAATTGCTATAACATGTTGCCTAGCTAAGAGTAGACTTCTACCTCGACCTAGTCCGGGGTTAACAATCATTCTAGACTTTGCTACGACAGTGCTGGACTAGAGTCGCTGGGGCCCGTGGTGATCTTGGATGTGATATGGATTGTGATATTGGATATGATATGGTTTGTAATCGATGTGTATCTATCTTAAGTCTCGCATAGCAAATCAACTCCTACAAGTCCACTATATTTTTATTGAATTTAAACCTATGAACTCACCAGCGTAAGCTGACCTTTTAGCATGTTTTCTCAGGTATTAGTGATGTTTGGAGTACGTGTTCGGTGGAAGCTTGGCAAGGAGGCATGGTTCAAGGATCATATTTGACTCTGATAATTTATGGGGACCTATTTTATTAAATCATGTTTGGGCCTAATATTTACATTTTGGGATTAATGTTTTGAATATTTAAATTTGGGATTGGTTTTGAATGTTAAATGACTATCTTGTTTGCTATACTTGTGTGAGATACCAATCCAGTCATAACGCCCCGAAAACTTGATTAAGTCTTATGCTGTACCGAGATTTGGGGTGTTACAAAAAACCCAACTTCCAGAACCATCGTATAATAGACCACAAAATTCGAACATTAGCCCACACCACCAGGTCTACGAGTCAATAAGTCGACAAATAGGGTTTTCAAACCCTAACTTCCAGTAAAATCGATCATAGAACCAAACATGTAACGATACGCATAAGACTATGAAAGTGATAAGATCCACACGAACCTTAGGATTGATGGATAATCCTAATGACCAACAACATACTAGTCTTCTTGACCACTAGATGAGAATATCAACTATCACAACCCAGGCCAAAAAAGAACGTATGAACCCATACTAAACTTCCAAATCCCGTATTAAAATAATGCCCAGATATTAAACAAAAAGAAGTTAACGCCCAGCCAACCAAGACATCATTCAAGCAAAGATACCATCTTAACTCTCATCTAGATCTCATCGATGCAGGTATATTATTACTTAGCAAGAAATAAGCATGATATGCATAGTAGCAACAATACAAATCTGAATAAGTATGAACCATATGATTTCCAAGACCCTAACATCCATGATCATTCTTTTCTTAAGACCTCGTGATTCAGATCAAAACACACGTCCGACAAAAGCTGTAACAAGGGTTTTTTGAACAAGTATACCCTATGAAAACTTGACTTCCTACTCTCCAAACCCACTAACAGTAATACACAAACCACATAAAAGGCTGAAAACCCCATCGTTACCACCCAAGATACACATCACTTCCATGATACCAAGAAAACCAAACCCTAAGGGGATAATAGTTTATGACCTTAACGAATCATCACAGCCACGAAAAACTGCATTCCAAGACTGCATAAAAAGATGAACATAACATACACGTTAAACCTCAGCAATGATTAATGCAGCAGTCAGGAAATCCAAAACCCAACCAAGCGAACCTACAACAACAATATCAAACCCTAAAAAAGGATCGATTCATGAAGCCCCATTTAAAACCTAAGATATGGATCAAATCAGTAGTAGCGATTAGGTTATAAATAGATGTTGTAAGTGATGAAACGAGCGATTACCGCACCAAACCCTATATAAATAATCGATTAGGGATAAAAGGTATGATAAACAACACACCACCTCTATGAATGCACAATCTAATAAACCGATTGCATACCAAAGTGGCGAGATACGATTTAAAAGACTGATTTTGGCCGGAAAAATGCAATAGAGGTGGCGGCTGGATCGCTCATGGAGGGAGAGAATATTAGGGTTTGGACCAAATTTTTATCAACTTGAAGTCTTGTCCCATTACATTATCTATTTATTTTATTTTAGATATGAGGAATAAATAGTGTAGCAAGATTGATGATACCCAATGTCCATGCCGTGCACACCTAATAGTCCGTAGATGATGTAAGTAAAAGCATGTTGTGACTGATAGTATATTATAATTGAGAATATGAGAAAGAAAAAGGGACGTTTGTATTATAAATACCTCTTGAAGTTTAATCATAGACATTGAAGTACTTCTTTGTTAATTAACACATGACTTAATGTGGAGACCCTCACTTTTATCACTTATTATTTTAAGTCATTTATTTTGATTAAGTGAAAAAAAAAACAACTTCTCACATGACTTAATAAATTATTTTTTTTCATATTAAGTCAATTAAGTTGCATTCAAACACCACCTAAGACTAAAAGTTAAAACTTCTTGTTTACATTTCATATGTTATAAAGTTCAAATATAGAAGTTTACTGATAGGTTATAAGTAATAATTTTCATTTGTGCTAACTTGTATAGTGTAGAAAAAGTTACATGTCATTAAAAGAACAAAGTCCAACACTACAAAGAGCGGATGCATGTAGTTGCACATCCAGATAAAAAGAACAGAGGTCAACACTACAACATTACTAAGAATTTGTAAACAAAATTACATATTTTCTCCCAATTTATAACCCGTGTCAGCAACTAATGACCCATTTTATAAAAAGGTAAAGTAAAGTAACTCCCAATACCGTCTTCCACGGGTTATGGGTCCAATACCGTCTTTCACGGTGTATGGGGACCCACTTTATAACCCGTGTAAACAAAATTAACTGTTCTGACCCATAAAGTTACCTTTTTTTTGAAAAATCCTGTGGCGGTACATGTGCTATAAATGGATAAAATTTTAAAAAGGTTTGACTGACGAATCATAAGAGTCACTTAAAAAGCGTTTTGTAAACAAAATTACCTGTTTCGACCCACTTTTTAAGTGCCAACCACCAATTTAACATCTCAAACTAAGTTCACATCAACCTTTTTTACCCATTAAAAACCTTTTTCAACCCGTATAAAATATCCTATTTTGACTCGCCCTATAACCTATCTATACAACCTATTTGAAATGGGTCAATAGTTCAAGCATTACCCATACACTATTTACACACTTACCATCTACAGGTTTAAGCATTTACTACCATCTCACCATTGGGCATAAGTCACAAAGTCATGACTTCTTTGAAACGTATCAATGTTCAAATTGAGCTAAAATACACATAATATCAAATCCAGAAACCTTAAATCCAAGTAAATTATTTGTTTAACACTATTCTTGAAAGAACAATTTAGACAATACCAGAACCTGCAAACTAACAAACTACCACACCAGCAAATAGCAACACGGCAAAAAGAGCACGCCAAACAACAGCCCGTATCAGCAACCAAGAGAACAAGACTGCGTCTCTGAGGCCTCGCAATCCATGATTCCCATTGAAAACTTCATTTTTCAAGTTCTCGTAGATCTACTTGAATGCTATCAATTGAATGTATTGGAACAAATCGGCATGCTACATCATTGATTAACCATGTAATCTATTATTATCCATCAGAATGCCTCCTAATTACAAGATCCACATTAACAACTTTACATTCATATACATTTAGATGCTCAATACTTTGGAATGCAATTATGCTAATGTATATCTTAATAGTTGGAGAACAAAATTTTAGCATTCAAGATAAAGAGATAAGTTTCCGTTTGTTGTTAAAGTGTTGATGGTAACAAAACTCTCATATTTTTTAACTCGTAAAATTATGTCATAAATTTTTAGCTCGTTTGGTCACAACTTGGCCCATTTGCATTTTTTGAAAGTAAAGACATTTTGTAAACTTAATCGACCATCTACATGATCCACCCAACATGACACGTGTGCCGAAAATTATATAAATTGACATTAAAATATGAAAATTATACCTACCACTTATATTAAAAAATTATATGAAATCATTAAGGACCACTACATCCTCATTAGTTTCTCCCTTTCCTAAGTTCTCAAATGGCTTACTACATCCTCACTTTTGCTTAAAATTTATATGAAATCAAAAGGTAGGCTGTAAGCACTTCACGTTAGAATACAATAGAAATTTGGAAAGAATGAAACATACCTTAGCTCATGATAACCCATCTCCCAAACGAACTCGTGTAAACCTATAAAAAAAACTAAGAAAAATGGGTTTTGCTACCCTAAAGGCTATGCCAAATTCGAAATAGCTTAATAATACTACCTGATGGTCTCGTTATGTATCAATAGAATTTATATATTATTCAAAGAATATGAAATGGGATGCATCAATAGTTGTTCACCTCTTTCACACTTGGATATGCATATCAATGCATATTTCCTACAATTTGGTGCAAATACTTAAGAAGTATAATTACGTAAATTATAAAAAAATGATTAAATATAAATATGAACCATTAAAATCTTTTAAAGCATGAAAGATCAAAATAAACAAATTCTTTGTATGCTCAAAACTTTAAAAATCATTAAAGATCAAAACAAACACATGTTTTTCCCATGTACATGATAAAATCACGTAAAAGACCAACCTATATGCCCAAGAAAGTATAAAATTCGATTAAAAACATAATGCCAAACAAAAAATGCAGAATTAACAGGTTGACACTAACTTTAGAGCTAATTAAACAAAACTTGCTCACCCTTTCTTTCTTCAAAAGCTTGATACTGGCTTATTGACAACTGAAAGCAAATCTACGAATTATTCAAACTATACTCATCACTAATCTAAATTGCACAACTTTATCTTTGGTAGATTATATTGTACTATAATTGATATCTAAATCATTGCATATAAAGTTACAAATGGTATCTATAAACCTGCCACATCAAGAAGAATTTAAGTGATGTGTGATAATGGTTAAATACAGTCTGGGTGACTTTTGACCTATTTCCTTTGAAGCCATTTAAACAACCCGCTCGTAAGTAAATGAGTCAAACTTATCACACCTGATAAAATGGAAGCGACAAAAGATATATTGGAAGGTTATAAGTAGAAACACAATAGGTGCTCCATAAAATTTTCAAGTAAAGATTGTGCACTTATAAACCGTGTGAAGAAAGAGTTTAAAAAACATAAATAAACTTACTTTAGAGTATGATTTAGTTCTGTTAAACGCTAACCGTAATTTGTTAAGCCATAAAACGTAAAACCGGGTATCGTAAAAATACGAAACTTGCAGGAATGATGAAACTCATTATTATACTCCATATATAAATATAAAATGAGTGATAAATCTCATTGGGTGCAAAAACGCTGCTTAAAGCTGGAAACGCGGGTCAAAAACGCGTAATTCGCGTAAACGCAGAACTGGAAAACGTAAAATTCCAAAACTTGTGGAATTGTCGTAAAATGGTAGAATTTAATATTTCTAATGTTTATAGTGTTTTATGGACATATCGGGATGCCCGAATGACGTTTAAACCCTAAAGTAGTTCTCGGACACGATTTTGTGAAATCGGTTCTGGATGGATTCGACGTACGTCGTCAAGACGACTTGTCGAGTTTCATTTATCTTGTCATTATGGTAAAATAAAAATAATTTTTTTTACGTGATGAATAGTAAAAGTGAATAGTAACTTTTCAAAAATATGAAAAATAACCCGAAAATGCGGGTTGTTACAGTCTCACCACCTTAATAGGAATTCCGTCCCGGAACTCAGTGTGTGTTATCTGACGTTGAAGTGTTCTAGGAAAATGTGGGTGTATGCGCCGAATTTTAATCTTTGCGTTCTCAAGTTTCTGGTCATAGAATGTGTTATGTACCATTCTAAGTTTTTGTTGATAGTGTGCGGCATGGAGCCTAGTTTGTATTTGTATGGTTTCCTTAGTTGTTTCGTAGGTGATCTCTGAACAACTTAGTCCAACAAATGGTTAACTAACACTTTCGTCGATATAGTGCCTCAAATGGAATAGGGTAACTGTTGTTAATCAAAGGTGTAAGATATTGTTGATGTGAAATGGTTTGTAATGATGTGATAACTGTCGTTGTAGGGAAAGTCTTGCTAGTGGCAAGTGGTTATCCAAACCATTTCCAAAGTTGATCATGTCTTAGGTTGTTTCGAGATGAAGGCTATATCGTATAGTGTTTATGTCTACTAGTGTTTGAAAGAAACGTGATACCGTGAAGTTTTACATACTGACTTATAATGGGGTTCGGATAATGATGTGATATGTTGACAATTAGAAGAGTGTAGTGTACGCTTACCATTATTCTTAGGTAGAGATGTCAAGTTTGCTTTAAAATCAAAAGTAAATTTTAAAGGATTATGGCGGAATGATATCCTTGAAACCTAAATAGGCTAGTACTTCTAAGAAATGACGAGAAGATTCGATGACTATCCCAAGATAGTAGTTAGGATTATTTAATAAATGAAAATTTTCAAGAATGAAATTAGGTAGTATAATTAAGTATTAAGATCTCGATGAGTGGTAAGACACTATCATGTCTCTAAATCTTTTTAATGAATTCTAGCTGTTTATCGAGTTTAAGTAAGAAATTAACCTGAATATAACCCTTCTATAACTATTCTCAGTGTTTGAAAAATTTAAGTCGAACATAGTTAATCTGACTATGTTCCACTGTCCCTAGGTTAAATATAGGTGATTAGGCTATATTTAGCCGAGGTTCGATAAATTTTCCAAATACCTAAATTAGGTATACTTGTGATATGTTCATAGCTTTTGAGAAATTGTCCACTAAGAAAAGGCGATATCAAACCATTCAGTTGCAAGTCCTGGCCATAAAAGACTTGTAACCTATGTTTTCACATTCCATTGCATAGAAGATAATATGGGTAGATACGTGTGGAAAGGAAATCTTAAGTAATTCTAAAATATTCTATACTTGGCCAGGAGTACGAACTTTTAACAATGAAGGTTTCAAAAGAGAATTTTGATGAATGTAGAGAAAGTTGCTGAACTTCAACTTTTGCAGATGATGAATTAGTTTGTCCTTTAGAAATTCCATTTCTTGTATTTCCATTACGGAAATTGATAGATTGTGACGGGTTTCATGTAAAACAATATCATATAAGGTTTTATAAAATAATTTCTAGAGACTTTGTATAACTTACAATGTCTATGAAGTAAATTAGACCATTGTGTAATCAAAATGTCTAAGAAGTAGTTGAGACCATTGTGCAACTCACAATGTCTGAGAAATAGTTGAGACCATTGTGTAACTCACAATGTTTAGGAAATAATAGAGACCATTGTGCAACTCACAATGTCTGAGAAATAGTTGAGACCATTGTGTAACTCACAATGTCTAGGAAATAATAGAGACCATTGTGCAATTTACAATGTCTGGAAAGTAAATGAGACCACTGTTTCACTCACAGTGTTTGAGGATGAAATAGAGACCACTGTAGGATTTACAGTGTCTTGAAAAATGAATGAGACCATTGTATCTCACAATGTTTGGGAAGTAGGAAAGACCATTGTAATCGCCACAATGTCTTGGATAAAGTTTCAGAATCCTAAAATGCATGAGTAGATGCATGATTAGGAGATTGGGAAAATATGATTGTGCCGTAATGCCTTAGAATAGGCATATGCGATATGTTGAGTACATTGTTTATGATTGAAATTATGTCGAGTGTATATATCAATATACTAGTATGTTTGTGTAGCTTAAAATGCTTAAAAGTCACATAATCATCTGGAGGATGGAAGGCACGGAGAACGGAAGGCTATAAAATATTTTTGTTTAAAAAAGTTGTTATAGTTTAGGTCACAATTAGACCCGTTTCTCTATAATTAAGGCTCTGATACCAATCTGTAACACCCAACTTCGGGATACGCAGCGGAATTCAAACTGGGTGTTACTTCATGGCACAACAGTCATAACAATAGAAAACGAACTCTAATGGAGTCGGTTTAAAAGATTTATCATTCGATTTATGTAAATATCGAGTTTACAAAATAAGGTCCTAGTAGTTTCACGGTTTACAAAATACATTAAAAGGTTTTGAATGATGATAAAATTTATAGCCTTCTCGAGTATCCGTGCTCCTCCGCTCCACCTCGCACAATATGGACACGAAATACATGCTTTAAACTCACAACACAAAGGTTGAGTGAAATTCATAGAGTTTAGGAAATTAGTTGAACACATAATGTTTGTATGGGTTATGTTGTTATACACCCATAATATTGAAAACAAAACAGATATTATTGCACTAAGCTCATGATACCAAAAACGTTAACAACTTGTCAATAGAAATTGATATAATAGTAACAGTTGCCCTAATAGGTAATTTGCCAATAAACCTATAGATCTTCAAATATAGTGCATTTGTTTGCCTACCCGGTCAACACAAACGGGATTCGTCAATCCCAATAGGCCTATCCACAATATTCGCGTTCACTCGCAAGTGATTAATGGTTCATGATAATAGGGACTTAAGATTGGCAATAATGGTACTTAGTGCAAATAATACATTTAGATAAGCATACAGTTTCAAAGCAATGTGTTCAGTTTAAAAATAGCATGTATTCCCCCTAAGGGTTTGTAAAATAATTAAGTAATAAAAAGTGGGGCTATGAACTCACCTCAGAGTAAATGATATCAAATGTATAATGCGAATGATGGATATGCTGTGAGAACTTCTACGAGCAACCTAGAATAGGATGTTGCGACTTAGGTTTGAAATAATGATGCGAAAGAAATAACAATCCTATATACGTCTTTATATTGATCATGATGTAGTACATGGTATTTGTGTATGTTGTTTATAGAAATGGTCTAGTTGTGAAAACGTGTTTAGTTTAAATATATCGTACTACCGTTCGGGCCATCACAATTCAGAGGTCATGTAGTAAACGTTCGAGGAGCTAGGACAATTTAATTCGTAAATCCAGCAACTCGTCGATCCGTTTACCCAAATGAAACCCCTCACATGAAGCTCCCTAGTATCGTAGCACTTAGTAGATAAGAAATATGTTTTGTTTATATATCATAAGTGTCATATTGTTATACGGTTTGTAAAGTAGGTTTAGTTGTTTTCCTTAATTCGGTTCTTGCCATTTTCAAAGTAAAATAAAAGTTGTGAAATCCTTAGGCTGTTTGGTTATTTGGAAATATAATGGCGGTTTATAAGTTCTCGTCATTTCATAAATATGATCATTTGATAATGTAAGTATATAAAGTTATGTCGTTTGGTTTGTGTTGGTGTTGATTTGCCAAGGTTTTTTTTTTTTTTTTTTTTTTTGGGTAAAAGGGTTAATTCACCCCAGAAAGTATATTACGCCAAAAACAATGAAGTACAAAGGATGAGGTGAATCCTCATCTCATCCCCTGGGACACTTATAGCACTTCAATAGGAATGCACATCATTCCTATATCAGACAATATAAGTGTGACATACCACACTTATAACTAAACATCGACTACAATGATAAAAGAATAAAACTACATGCACTTCAAGTAAAAATACTTGAATCTTCAAATCACCATAGTAGTCCAAACTTCCGATCGTCCAAATATACAATATCATGGTCCTCAATCTAAGTATCGTCCACAAGTTTCACACAACAGTTGGTGGGGACTCTAAAACCACGGATAGAGCAAAGAAGCTCAGAACTCGCCAAAGGTGTATGTTGAGATGCAAACAGAACACCAATAAGAAAACCCAACAAATACGTATAAAACCAACGCACATCAACTCCATGATCATGTAATCAAGAAAAGAGTCGGTTCACAAATTTCGACAACGATTGATGGAAGACTCTAAAACCACGGATAGAGCAAAGAAGCATAAAACTCGCTCCAAAAGTGTGCGTTGAAATGCTAAACCAACAACCCCAATGTGATACCGAGCATAGTAAAAGAACCGAGTTCAAAAGAACCACTTCCATAGTGAGCACCCTCTTCAATGTCATCATTGCTTGACTCATGAAAGTGACACCAACTTCCACCGCAACCGTAGCAAAACACGTCAAGAGTTGTATCTCCAAACAACTGACACGTCAAGAGTTGTATCTCCAAACAACTGAAATTTTTTGAAAATACCACTCATCAACACGAAGGATTAGGTCCTCGCCGACACAACTAGTAGCAGCAACAAACAATAACGATCACAAGAGTTTTTGAATAAGAACCCTAAAACTTAACTTCCATAACATGAAGCACCATCAATCAAAAGACCCATTAAAATAACGATAAACAACATGTCTTTGAATAACGAAAAGACATCAACGAACACCATCACCTTCCTCTCTCAACCCACTTCCTCGAATAACATCACAAAACCAATAGATAAACACGATCAACAGATCGACCTACAAGATATAATGGACATCAGTCCAACTTGCAGCAACCCATCTAATCAAAACAATAAATACGAAACCCTAAAATTAGGGTTTCGTTCATGAGATCCCTAACAAACCATTCGATTAGATGGCAGTTAGAGTGAGGTTTTGATCGGCCATAACACCCCAATAACGATCGTTGAATAATAGTCATATAGCAATAGACGATCAAACAAACAAATAAAACCCTCAAAACCGATTGCAAAAGCAATCGCATAGGATTAAATTTGCAAAACCAGATCGCACCCATGATATATATTGGCGAATAACACCGACTTCACAGGAATAATAGATGCGATCCAGAAAACCCAACTCGATCCAAAACCTTAACAACATCGATATTAATTAAGAATGAAAAAGTTAGGGTTTTGGAACATAAAACAAGGAGAAAACCGATTAGGAATAGGAATTAAGGATACCAACCACCTCCCATGAATATAATTGACCTAAATCGTATTGCATATCCCTAAGAAAGAGATAGAGAGGACGATTAGGCAATTTTTAGCCGGAATTTTGGGGGAGAGTGGTGGCCGGTTTTCTCCAAGGGAGAGAAGAAGTTTTAATATTATTACAAATATTTTTAGGATCCTTGATTTGCCAAGGTTAACACCTTAGTTAACGGTCTTGGGTAAATAAGCCTTGAGGCTTTAGCCATGGCCTTGCCGTGGCTTTTGTCTTGACTACCATGGTCTTGAGACTCAGCCTTGACCTTAGCCGTGGCTATGGTCTTGGCTTAAGGCCATTAGGCCTCTTGGTTTTCCTTTAGTTGTGACAAAAGTATAGTCGTGAGACTATATATAGGGTAGTTTCATTTTTTGAAGGATAATGGCCTATTTAAGCGTTTTCGGGGCCCGAGCTTCTTTGCCATTAAAGGAAAACATCGTTCCGGACAACTTTAATGTTTTAACGTTTTGATGAAATGGACCAGAAGGGCCTCGTGCAAAACGGACAACTGCTTAATAGCTTGTTTTAGGCAGTTTCGGTGTTTTGGTTTCGCTAACTTCTTTTGGCTGTATCTTTTGAATCGTGTACTTGTTTTCGGTGATTCAAAATGCTATGTTTTCCTTTTAAAGTCCTCTTTAACAGTATGTAAGTTTATAATATCATGTTTATACTATTTTGGTTGTATTTCACAATATATGTTACTAGTTTTCTTGTTTACATCCATTTATCTAACATATGATTCCCTTAACTTGTTTTAGTGGTTTTTGTACATCATGATAATAATATAAAGACCACATATAACCTAAATGAAGTATGAGAAACATGCTAATGATGTTGAGCAAGAGAGTGTATTAGGGTTTCTTACAACTTTTGGCTTTCTAAAGAAAGGAGTAACTAGTAAGGATTAGGACTTTGATTGAATACTTAGGACTTCGATAGAGCAAGACTTCCACACCTTGGCACCCTTGTAATCTTGAAGGATTGGTGATGAAGTTCTAAGTGACTTGAGTAGATCTAAACTCAAGAAGATCACTTAAACTTGCTAGAGATTTGATGTAGTAACTTGTTACTTGAAAGTTCTTAGCATAAACTTGGAGTTATGAATCAAATTATAGAAAGGGTGTTTGTGTTATGATATGAACGACCAAAGAGGGAGGGGATGAGGTTTTTATGAAGTTTTCACTTGCTATTTATAGGAGGAAGGGTTTGGTTAACCATATATTATGTTAAATGTTAACCATGGTTAAGTTAGGACACATGTAAACATCAAAATGAAGCATGGTTAAGATCAAGCCACATGAAGGGTGAATCACCCCCATATGGGCTGTCACAATATGCATAGATGGCTAGGATGATGAATCTTGATCTTATCTTGACTTTAGAGTATGATTTGGTTCCGTTAAACGCTAACCGTAATTTGTTAAGCCATAAAACGTAAAACCGGGTATCGTAAAAATAAGAAACTTGCAGGAATAATGAAACTGATTATTATACTCCATATATAAATATAAAATGAGTGATAAATCTCATTGGGTGCAAAAACGCTGGTTAAAGCTGGAACGCGGGTCAAAAACACGTAATTCGCGTAAAACGCAGAACTGGAAAACGTAAAATTCCAAAACTTGTGGAATTGTCGTAAAATGGTAGAATTTAATATTTATAATGTTTATAGTGTTTTATGGACATATCGGGATGCCCGAATGACGTTTAAACCCTAAAGTAGTTCTCGGACACGGTTTTGTGGAATCGGTTCTGGATGGATTCGATGTACGTCGTCAAGACGACTTGTCGAGTTTCAATTATCTTGTCATTATGGTAAAATAAAAATAATTTTTTTTACGGGATGAATAGTAAAAGTGAATAGTAACTTTTCAAAAATATGAAAAGTAACCCGAAAATGCGGGTTGTTACAACCACCAGTAGCATATGTATTGAACCCGGTTTCTGCCTTAAGGTTGAATTATTGGAGGGCTATTTCTTTTCACCCTTCACTTTTTATTTCTTTTTCATTTTTCAACTCCTTCAGTGCTTACCGAGACTTCATTGCTAGAACCTTGTTGGGTTTATTCCAGTTCTAGGTCTTTCTCAGTCGGCACTCTTCCCATATTCTCACTTTTCTCCTTTTTTCATCATACCTAAGGACTTCTACACTATCTAGTGAATTATCCATGGGTAGATCCTTCCGGTTCTCGCGGGATCGTGGGAATGAATACCTAACCTTACCATCCTTATATCTCCAATGCATAAAGTAAAATGGTCGGTCGTTTGGTATAGTTCTTTCCTCCATAAAACCAATTGAAAAATCATTTAGAAAATCAATCAAGGTACTTGTGATATAATATCAAAGCATTTTGTACCTTAATGTTTTTTGATCATTTAGAAATGCTCCCCCTCAACATGTGCTATATGATTTTGAAATTGTTTAATGGAGGCAAGAGGACTTTAAAGTTTTTTCTTGATCACAATTTCCATAGAAAAAGCCTTTTGATTTTATTGGTAAATGCTCCCCCTCAATATGTGCGTTGGTTATTTGAAATCATTTAGCACATAGAGGGAAGATTTCATTGAAGTACTTTCACGATCACACTTGCCATAAAGAAAACCATTTCAAAATCAAGCAAGGTACTTATGTTAAAACATAGAAGCCTTTGTACCTTGATAGTTTATTTTCTTTTGAAATGCTCCTCTTCAATATGTGCATCAATTAATGAAAACGTTTAGCATATATGGGAGAGCGGTCTGCACTTTTGAATCAAAATGATCATCTTTTATCATATTTTATATTTAAATCACATTTTCTCCCCCGATCAAAAATATCAAACCCTTTGAGATTTTGGATCCCAAGTGATTTAAATAGGTTTAGAAAACATAGGAGACAATGTGCCTGATTTAAATGCTCTTTTGGTTTTTGGATAAATGCTCCTCCTCAATCATGAGCATCATGTATTTGAAATCGTTTGGCACATGGAGGAAGGAGTGATTTTGAAACAATCACCATTTAAACAGATTTGAGATTTAAATCACGATCTCTCCCTCGATCAAAAATTTCAAACCTTTTGAGATTTGTGATCCCAATTGATTTAAATCATTTTAGAAAATTTTGGGGAAAGATGTGGCTTGATTTAATTTTGAAATTGACTGATAAGGACCAAATTTTGACATTAAAGATTGTTAGTGTCTGGTATGATAAAATTAAAATAAAAGTTTTCATTTTGAAAGATCTTTGATTTTAACAAAAAAAATCATACCCTGACACATAACATTAAATCTTTAGATCATCACTTATTTTGTAGAAATGGACTTTATTGATGAAATATCTTTTGAAAATATTTAATTTGAAATCACTCTCCCCCTCAATCGATGACCGTAGTCGTTGATTGAGTGACTTAAGATTTGACAAAATCGAGTCCGGTTGATTTTCAAAATTTTGAGTCTAACTTATTTTCAAACAATATTTTACCATTTTGAGAATTTCAAATATGGTATCATCCACTACTTGTCCTGCACAAAGATACGTTAGGTGGTGTACAAGCTGTTTATGTTGATGTTGAAAGGATGGAAGAAAACCATCTGCTGATCCAGTGAGACCTCTGAAATTGTCTATTTCATGCTAAGAGATCTGATTAAGTTCCGTTTCTTCTTTTTTCGACCCAAGAAATAGTTGCCGTTTCCTATCGGCATCCAATCATCTACTTTTGTGGGATCTGGAGCGGGAATATTCTTATAGACCATATTATCTGCATGCGTTAGTCAACACAAATAGATAGATATATGGTGGTTGACAACACCCAAACAACAATCAACTAATAAAAGTCAATCCAACATATCTATCATTCAAACAGATCATATAAAGGCACAAGGATAATGTTTCTGCAATCAAACTCAAATCATCTAATCCTAACAATCATATCCTAGGTTCCTAGCCTTTCAAAGATGGAAAACGCCTTTTTTTATTTAAGCATATAGGATGATTAAGTAAACCCGTTAATGATATAAATTTGAAAACATTCTCCCCCGCAATCAATGACTCATTTTATGAAAAGTTTAAAAAAATGTTGTAGTCATTGATTGGGTTTCCAATATATGAAAACTTCAAGTCTGATTGATTTTCAAGCAACTCATTTTCCACCATTTCAAAAAACAAAATTTTTTCTAAAGAATTAGAAAGAAAAAAAATTTGTGTAGGAAAAACAGTCTTTTTGACGACGTGCTTTCCTCATTTTGTTTTTGGATAAGTGCACGGAATTATGAAAATCGTTTAAGCGTAGCACTTTTTCTTTTTGAAGAACGGGTTGCATATCTGAAATAATAGCAAACTATTATTTTGAAGAACGGGTTACAGTCTGAAGTAACTGCAAGCCATATCCAAGGTTTTCCCTTTGGGTTTTTCTTGGAAAGGGTTTTTAAGGAGGCAAACTTCCTGGGTTAACTTGCTCCCTTCGTGGAGTGGCTGGATGCGGGATGCTCGCTTGTTACAAGTCTTTTTACTTGTTTATGCCTAGTTTGTTGATGTAATATAGCTAGGTTTTTTGTGTTTATGGCATGTCATAAACACTAGTTTTATCAAGCTCTTCGCTTGAGGTTAATGTGGTACTTCAGCCACATTCCATTTGTACTTAACAGTATTTTTTGGTTATATATTTACCGGGGTAAACCCCTTTACCCAAAAAAACTGCATGCCATAGTTTGAGACATGTTTTGAAAAAAAATATTTACATATTGTTGGAATCACTCATAACTAGTATTTCAAGTGTTAGTCATCAATATGTAATAGGTTGCTTAATTAGGCTTTTATGTTAGTAATTATGGCTAGGCTTATGTAGAAAGCCCATGAGCCTATGCAAATGCCCATGTGGCTAAGGAAGCGACTAGAAGTGTTGCCCTAGCTCCCTTCCCTATAAATACATTGTATCCTCTCACTTGAGAGGTTGGTTGTTCACTTAATACATTCTACGCATAACTTTATCCATTCATACGTCTGTATTGTGTTCATCCGATCACCTTTATCTCTATTTCTGTCATATTGATCCTTGTGTTAACTTATGGTGACATAACAGTGGTATCAATCGCCATCTAGTTGGGTGAAACACTTTTGTTTTGGAAGTTATTATTTGTACGCGTAAGGTTTATCATCTTACACTTTTCATACGCATAAAAGCTTTGATTTTTACACTTGTAAACTCAAGATTCTTATGGGTTAAGGTTTATTTGTTGGATCAGCACAAGAGTTAAAGAAGATAATAACAACTAAACTTTTGATCCCTAGATAGATCTTTTCGAGCCTTTAAGAAACATATAGAATATGCATATCCTGTAATCACAAGCAAACTATAGAGAACCTCTAATAAACTTATGCTCGAGGGAACCGCTATACGCGAATATGAGCACAAGAGTTAAAGAAGATAATAACAACTAAACTTTTGATCCTCTATGGAGGACATGGTGAGCTGGGCACTATACAATTTATTGGCAAATTTTTAACCATCCAAAGGATTTGATTTCTCTTTACCAGAGCCGTTTACTCATGGAGTAGCCAATGTTTGGTGTGTAAGACCATGGTACATTGAGAACCTTCTGATTTTTAGTAAATCAGCAACTATCAATGGATTTGAGGACTCCCACCAGAGCCATACCCCCATGGTGAGTTAACTCTTTGTCATCCAAGACATGGTGAGTTAAGTACCATAAATGAGATAATACAAAGCTGCACAACATGATCCTCAAACATAAAGTCAGTACATAAGCAATCTATAATTTTTTTAATTTTTTAATTTTTTTTCTTTTAATTTTTTTAACAACTAAAAAATAAAAGAAATAAATAATATATAACAACACGTTACCATACTCAAGAAGTAGCAGCAGCATTGGCAGCAATAATTATGTCCTTAATGAGCTTAACCAACTGCTCTGCATGCACCATATCATTCCCAACAGGTTTAGAAAGGAGCAACAACTTGTGTTTCAGCATCTGAGTCATCACACTCACACACAAAGGGTATTGCAAATCTGAAAACATATAAGCATATATACCAGACCCAGTTTGCACCACATGAACATTAGACAAAGGGAAGAATCTCCAATTCCAAATCTTCCAAGCATCCTGTCTAGTCCATATCCTAAACCCTTTCCCATCCTGATAGATAGAATCAAACAAGACATAGAGATCTCCCAAGAGTACAAGACCAGATCCAGTAGCTGTATTAGACTGAAAATACTCAGTCACCTGACCATACAACTTCAACAAATCCTTTCTATCTACCATACTTAGAATCTCATTCAGGAAAGTGAAATGCTTAAGTGTCCCATCTCTTCTATATATAGTATTCACCACACCACCCATAGATGGTGTCAATTCCCATCTATCTAAAGGTGACCATAAAACAGATTCTTTATCAGAATCATCAGAATCATCAACCTTGATGAAAGAACTGTCAGGAGCCTGTAGATCCAATACCCTAGAACTCCTTTTCTTAGCAAGACTCTTATGTCTTCTTCCAGGAGTGGAATAAGGAGAATAAGCACTAGACCTAGTAACAGTAGGAGTAGGGATCACTGGTGTACCATCAAGAGAATCAGCAACCTCCTTAGCAGTGGAAACAGGCTGTGGGGTTGGTGATGGATCAACATTATTGGGAACGTCATCAGCAGAATTGTTCTAAGGTTCATCAGTAGGAATGGGTTTATCACCATCAGTAGGAATAGATGTATCTGCATCAGTAGGAACAGGTGGTGCATCTTCAGTGGGAACAAGTTTAGAAACATCAGAAGGATTCCTTTCAAGAACATTAGTGGGAATACTATTAGATACTTCAGAAGGAGTGGGTGTTGCTGTTGTTTCCTTTGGAGTCTCCATTGAAGTGTCAATTGGTGTTGAATCCTTAGGAATGTTGTCCTGACAACTTGGGATCTCTTCACCAATAACACTTGACTCCTTAGCAATGGCTTCAGTATGAATAGGAATATCATCAGTGGCATCATCAAACTTCAATATCTTGGTCTCAGATCCTTTTAGAGTAGATTGAGGTCTTTTCAATCTGGCATAAAGATTGATGCCATCTTGATTCTGTCTGTTGAGAATTATCTCATACTCTATTTTCAACTGTTCATTTGTCAATTTCTTCACATAAGCCATAGTCCACCCAGTGTTGTAAATAGCAGAACTCTGACACTTCACAAACTCCCTCATATGTTGTCTTTGCTCAGCTTGAGTTGGAGGCTTATCCCTCTTAGCTTTAGCCTCCTTTAGCATCCGCTTTCCTCTCGACAACTGTGGCAACCATCCTTGCAGCATAATCATCTGATTCAAAAGCATCCCCTAAGATATATTGTGCAAGAGAAGTATTAGTAGTCACTTCTCTCACAATCTGTTTCCAATTACTCTCTGTGAAGTGTAGAGATGCTTCATCAAGTTCTCTCTTCCTTTGAGGAGTTATATCAGGAACTTTGTGAGTTTACCTTTGAAGATCTGCATCATATTCAGCCTGAACCTTTTCTGCCACTGCTTCGTCACTTTGTGAAATCTCATGAAGTCTGAGAAGCCTGGCCTGTTCAGCTTTGAATGCATCAGAATCCAATTCTTCTTCTATCATTGGAGCCTTTCCCTTATCCACTTGTGGAATAGATATAGGCACAAATTCAACAGAAGTAACCTTGGGATCATAGGGAACAGGAATAGGAATCTCAGTAGCATCAGAAGAAACCTCAGCAGCAGGAGGTTTATCAGCAGAAATGTTATTAGGAGGAATCTGAATTGTGTCAGAGGGAACATTGACATCAGCAGCAATGGATGCATCAGGAGGAACCATGTAACTACCAACAACAACATACTTAAACTTCTCAAATGCTGGTACTTCATAATTAATTTTGGTCCTCCTTTTGGTCCTTCTTCTTGTAAAAACCTTAACCTCTGGAGTAATAACAGGCTCAGACACATGATCTCTCTCTTTTGCAGTATCACCCAAAGAAGCCGAGGCCAAGACATGTAGAGCATCCAGATCAATATCCTTTTCCTCTTTATCCTGCTCATCTTCTGAATCAGAAACCACAAAGCTTTTCCTCCTCTTATTCAACCTATTCTCTAACTCAGACACTTTATCAAGCAATTGTACAACATCTCCACCAAGATTCTTCTTTGTCTCCTTAAGCTCAGCCTCAAGTTCATCCACCTTCTCAACATACCTGTCAAGTAAACTAGACATTTTCATTAGTACTTCAGAATCCTCAGATCCACCAACAGGTTTTCCTGAGGAGAAGGGAGCATCATTGGATCTGGTAGGAGACATATAATAATCACCATCAATATTGGTGTCATCCTCAAAAGTTTGTCTAGGTGGACTCAAAGGTGGCTCAGGTGGTTGGTCTATATTGACCTCTGGTTCAACAGGAGTTTGTTCCTGTGTTTCAGAAGCAATGACAGGCTCCTCAGGAGCAATAATTCTAGGAGATGGTGGGGGAATAGGTGTAGGGGATGGGGGTTGCCGGTCATTAGTGGCAACTGATGCAGTTGCATCAGGAGCATTGGAGGCCCCAATATCTACTGTATCTGATGTAGAGGCACCAACAACATTAGGGATATGTGGCATAGTACCACCAACAGCAGCCTCATCAATAGATGGCTCATTGCCACCAGCAGCATCAGCTGCACCAGCACCTTCATTGCCAATGGGCAACATAGAAGGCAATAAGGGTCTATGCTCTCCAGCAAAATTGGTCCTCATGGTAGCAAATAATTTGGCAGTCAATTTTCCAACTGCTCTTGGGGTTTGATCTGAGGTCTCAATGCCTAATATTATCTGAAGAAACCTAGGATACATTAAAAATTTATGTTTGGTATCCTTTATGCTTTTAAGCATTTCCTCAAAGATGTACCTTGAAAAGTTATAAACTCTACCTTGGGCCAAACAAATTGATAAGGATTTAAAAGGTATACTTTTGAGGGGTCATTTAAGCCCTTAATCGACCACTTTTATATCCGTTACTGCTTAATTTCGTTCCTTTTCACTTTTTAGGTCGCTTGAAGGCAAATTGCTGGAATGACACTTATTCGGACGAAAGGCGTGAATATATGAAGAAAATGGCCAAGTCAAGATCAAGACACTCAAGTGCTGGAATTGAAGGTGAGGCGTCACAGTTAGAGGCGACGCCGCCGCAACATGCTCCAAATTTGTGACGGCTCAAGAGTTTAAATTGTTATTTTTACCCGACGGCCGTCGGGTTTTAAAGAGTAGGCCACAACTCGACGGCCTAGATTCGATCCGACGGCGCCGAAGATGAAGCCAACGGCACACAAACCATAAGGTGACGCCGTCACAAGGTTGACGTGGTCAAGACGAAACCCTAATGGCGGCGATCCGACGGCGTCACATTTAAAGAGTGACGCCGTCGCAAGTTGTAACTCTATATATAGAATTCAAATTTTCAGACTTTTAGAGAGGTAGTTTTGTAGAGTAAAACCTAATAACGATTTTTGGCTGTCTTGGTGTGACAACTCGTAATTTCAGGTCATTTTGCAAACTTTGAAAAATTCACTATTCATCTCGGGAATTTACTATTCACTGGTTACTATTCAAAATTTTACTATTCATCGTTTTTGAAGTCGATTTGATATTTTGAAAGGGTATTTCAAAATTTTACTATTCATGAAACACTATTCATTCCCGGAGAAAATCACTATTCATGAGTCATTATTCATCATTTTCGTAAACTAGGTTTACGAGTATCAAATACGCGTAACCTGGAGGGTTAAGCTGCGTATTCATGGAATATCAACTAGGACATTTCATATAGACTAGGTTTAGTCTACATATCATTAGCATCATTATCATCATATTAGTTCATGCATGGTTTTGCATTTTACATTAAACGCATAATTTCTTATTAAATAAACGCTATGGCGTAATTAATTATTTTGAACAATTGATCCGATACTTCCAAAAATTATCCCGATATATTTTTATACTCATATTAAGATTATAAAAATAATATTATTAGTTTACTCGGTGTTTTAAATTTATTTTGTATATAAATTATTATATTTACATAATTACGACGGTTTTCGTAAATACTACTTGATAATTAATATTTCACTCAATTTTTGTAAGAAATATATTTTTATAATTTTTATGGCTTCAATATATTTTATTTTGATCCGTTAAAATTTATTTTTAGCTAACGCTACCCTAAATGCTTAAATATGTACACAAGTTACCATCTATCCTTAAATAACTATACATTACAAAGATATTTACATATTATATTATGCAAGTAAGTGTTTTATATTTTTTTCTTTCATGTTTGTCGACAAACATAGGTGAGTCACACCATGAAGACACTAAATATCTAACTTAAAATACTTATAATGATTTTATACCTACACCTTTACACATACATATCACATACTCAAAGGTGAAACAAGATCAACTTTCTCCTCCCTCTTGTTGAGAACCGCCACCATAGAAATCAAGAAGGAGATCACCAAAATTTTTCTAGTCAAGTTCATTACAATCTTGTTACACTCTTAAGTAAGGTTTTGAAATAAAAACCTAGGGTGTTAGGATTAACCTTGTTCATTTAACCTCATCAAGTTACTAGTAAGCATTTCATATTCATTTTTCATAATCATATTATGTTCACTTCATCATATTTGAGAAAAACATGCAAGTCATATTGATGTCTATACCACTTTTTATTGTTTTTATGTGTTATAAATATATATTCATCATCCTATAATTACTCCTTGAAACATATCATTTTTGATGATGTCTAGGAACCCATGACACCTTAAGAAGGTGTATGGTAGGTTTAGAATAGCTTCGGCGTTGGTTTGAAGTGATTGAAACAAGTTTTACGCGAGAGAAATCATTTTCGACAACTATAATTAAGGGTCTGATCTTAATTGTGAAATCTGGAAAATCCGACAGTTTGTAAAATATTTTGGGCTAGATATTCAGAAAATATACTTTAAAACGAAACCGTGGTCGCTTGAACGGGTTAAAACGGAGTTATAACGAAGAAGTTATGCTATTTTTAAGTTTAACAACGAAAACTATTTGTTTCGTAAAATTCAGATGTATTCTCAACTTTTACGAGTCAAAATGAGTCTTAAGCGTTATAAAACGTGTCGACTTATCAAAAATATATTAGTATACTTTAACACGAAGCTAAGGACCTATAAAATGTAGAAAACGGACTTGTAACGATTAAACTACACGCGTTTAAACAAACCAAACATCCCTTTTTCTGCGTATCCCTTTTATATATTTTTGACCCATTTTGGGTCAAACGGGTCAAGAATGTTTGTAAAAACAAAGTATATGGATAAGTGTTTGTAAAGTAGTTAAAAATATTTGGAGAACAAAAATTGGAGAACTAATTTGGAGAACAAAAATTTGGAGAACTAATTTGGAGAACAAAATTTGGAGAACTAATTTGGAGAACTAATTTGGAGTACTTTTTATAACATGATGTCTTATAGTAAAAGTAAGTTCACCTAGCCTATTTTCCAAAATGTCCAACCGTTCGTCAAGCGGAGTTCTAACAAATAAAATACGCTCACTTAAACTTTGCCGAAAACCACCCTTAAACGATATTTTGGACACAAGTACCATACTTTACCTATATTTTTCTCCATGATCGAGACCTCTAGGATGAAAACTTAAATGCTAAAACTTTGAGATAATGATACAAGCTTCCCAAAACCGTTGAGTTTGTTTCCTAACATTCGATGTGCACCATTTTACGACTAGCTTTTCAAGGCCGTTTAGTCACTTTCATGAAATTGTCAAATGACACTATTTTACGACGAAAAGTTATAATTTCATAATAATTCACAAAACGACTATCGAGGATGTTGATTCAACGATATACTTGTAAAGTATTTTATAACATGACGAGATGTCATAAACATATATTTCGTCGATAAATTCTATTTTCAAAACGTACAAGTGGTATAGATTACATGTGGATTTGCATGCACGACATTATTTCATGATTTACATTAGAACATATCATTCATAATAGGTCACGGTCGAGGTTGCGCCTCATTTCAAGATTGCCATTATATCATCATAATCATTGCAACAGTGAGTTTTCATAGCCCGAATTATTCAAGTTTTACTTTATTTCAAACCTACGGGAGAATACATTGCACATCATTTTTATTACGATGCCAAGTATATCAAATTCATTACATTGCTTAAGTTATTTCATTGCCAATTGAATGTCCCATATCGTAAATCATGAACCGTTAATTTCATAGAAGCGAGGGTGAGTGGATAGATCTATTGAGGGTGACTCCTCCATCCGGTTGGTGGATTCCAACGGTTAAACGGATGCATTTCACTTCATGTCGAATTTGAGTTGTTTGGCAAAACACTTTGTTGGGGCGAACATCATGATCATCAAGCTTCGTGTCATGTGCTTAAGCAATTGTATCATTTTATGTGACATATTTGTCATACATGGCCTATACTTATGGTAGTCGATTAAACATTTACATAAACTCTATGAACTCACTCAACCTTTGTGTTGACACTTTTAGCAATGTATTTTCGTGTAACTAAGGCATTCACTTCATGGCATGCATGTGGACATATCATAGAGTCGCGGTGACGACGCGTCTCACATGGGATTTATACACTTTAAAAACATCGCTTGACTTGTACCAAACTTATTTTCCGCACATGTTGATTTTCATTTGGGACCTATCTTTGTAACTATGAATGTTTTAATATATCAAATGATGTTCTTTTCAAACGACACGTTAGGTCGCTCAATATAACTCGTGATTGTGATGCTATGACGGTCATCCCCAGAATTCCATTCACGCAAAAATGTAATTTGGGGTGTGATGATTGGCATCGAGCTTGATTATAGAGAACTAGGTTGCATCATTGACCCTAGACTATAACTACATCATCATAGCATCTCATCATTTCATCATAAGTGCATAGTCACTATACATGCGGTTTCATACGCACATTTTGCGAGTTATTTACTTTCATTAAATCGATTGTCACATTAATGCCTTCAGATACCCATCCCATCATACTCATATCAGACTTTGACGTGAAGAATGCCCTGTCATTCCCTATCACAATTTTTAACATCGCTGACTCAACACCGATAACATCGATGATGAGACCGGACCCTTTAGGAGGACGGTTGCACCTACACCATCACGATCACCATTGATCCATCGAGGATCGTGATGCTTTTATCATTCTCATAGGACAGATCATACCATTTGGTAGGACTTACACGCTTAGTCCTAGTGGACTTATTAGTCATACATTTGATTTGTCGCTTGGGAAGCGTGCATGATTTAACACACCATTACCATCTATCACTAAGACTATAGACACTACACCATCTCATAGGTTTGAGGACTGTGAGAGTTCTAGGGCTATTGCTGCTAGACCGTCTACTACTCCTACACTTGAAACACGATTTGACCATCAATAGGAATAGATAATAGGTACCTTTCAATCTTATGTAATTTTTATTCCTTATTAACTCCACGATAATCACAACCATCCAACAAATCTTATTTCATGTTATTTTGTTATCACTTTATAAAATTATTTCACATAATTTTATTTCGAGCTATTTTACCACCATCTTAGAAACATTGTTTCATAAAGTTTTAAAACAAGTTGTTTCGTTACCACCCTATCAATTGGCTTTCAGTCATTTTATCAACTATTTAATACCATCATGCGAAACGATTTTCATATTACTCTGTTCGAGCCATTGTCTCACAAAACAAAACGTTGAGTACCATCTAAAACTTCGGAGGAACATAATACCATGTCAACAAAACCAAGCATCACATCATTTGTCCTCAATTATACATAGCCTGATCACCTATGTATAATTTAGTAAGAATTATGTCATGAAAGAGACAAACATCTTTTCAAACTTCCTAAAACAATCTTCACTTAAAAGCAAGGTTTTGCAATCAGATAAATTGTTCATAAACATTTATTTTGTTAACATTCTACAGAAACCTACGCCATTCATCACTCACCCAGCCGATAAATTAGAATTTAACGAGTGACCTTTTTAGGAAAGACTTTCTATACCATCTATGAGGAGGATTCCTCGGTACAAGAAAACAATGAAAGGATTTCAGATTTCCCCACAAGGACTAGAAGTATATAGTAAGATGATTCGAAACTCAACAAAAATCTTAAGACATCACGAGACATTCCGAAACACTATTTTGGACTAGAAGCCAAATTATATCATTTCAAAAGTACTAGCTAGACCGAGTTACAAGATTTAGTGCGAAGCGAATACACACTAAGCCACACTATAGGGACAAACCAAGTCTTCTAACTGAGACTGCAGAACATTCCATTTAACATGGCCTCAACAATATGTGAGCTTCCCTACAATGAGTTTCCCTTAAAGGAAAAATATGGTTAAATTTAGGTTATCGATATAAACTTTCACTAAGGCATTGTGTTCTCTAGAAATTACGGATAACCTCACTTTCACATCAAGAGATGCAACAGGTTTGAACATATTGGACAACCAATGACTCTCCATCTACAAGTGAAATTAGAACAAACATTCTTCGACATAGTATGAGCTGATATCTATTTTCTTGCTAGCATGATAACAATATAAGTGATGAAATATTTTAGAAGCACTCAATATTGGGACAAATCTTGAAAATCAACCACCACACCACATCACTTAAATATTTAAGGTTTTGTGACTTTACAACATAGAGTATGGAAACACTTCGATAATCAAACAATAAACATTTTAGTCATGGAGACTAAGCACTTTAGGCAAGTAGGACTCAAGTAATGACATTCGCTAGAACTAGAAACGCGAGGAATCACAACTGCTACCCATAATCTATTCTTTTCAATAATGCCTTTTTCGATAGACTTGATATTTCGGAATTTGTCATGAGACACATGGTATCAATTTCAATTATACCTAGTATAAGGTAGCCGATTCACCTTAGACTTCTGGCAATCATTTCAAGGTTCCCATAGAACCTACTGTAACATGAGTACCGCCTATTATCATCATCTTAATGGTCAAAGCGAGAGAACAATTCAAACATTACAAGATATACTCAAGGCATGTGTGATTTTCTAGAAATGATTAGGCAAATCATTCTTCATCGAACCAGTTGCTTTACAACAGCAGTTAGCATATGAACATATTGACTACACCAATTGAGACACTCTATGGTTGAGGTGTCAATCACTTATTCATTGGTCAAAATCAGAAAGTCCAACTCACTAGCCCATGACTTATTCATGAAACAACAAAGAAATTGTACAAATCAAGAATCAGTTACAAGTAACAACATATAGCTAGATAAGCTACATCGATATATGACGCAAAAATAATGGAAGTATGTTCCATAAGTTGCAAACCATTAGAATTTCAAGTTGACAACAGATTTATGTTGAAAGTCCCGTCTTGGCAAGGCGTGGTACGATTCAGAAAACATTGGACGACCCGATGCGACTCAAATATCCTCACCTTTCACCAATAACACCGTAGAACCCAACATGGACTGAATTCCTTTTTGGATGGGCGAATGTGACAACTCGTAATATCAGGTCATTTTGCAAACTTTGAAAAATTCACTATTCATCTCGGGAATTTACTATTCACTAGTTACTATTCAAAATTTTACTATTCATCGTTTTTGAAGTCGATTTGATATTTTGAAAGGGTATTTCAAAATTTTACTATTCATGAAACACTATTCATTCCCGGAGAAAATCACTATTCATGAGTCATTATTCATCATTTTCGTAAACTAGGTTTACGAGTATCAAATACGCGAACACGGAGGGTTGTCTGCGTATTCATGGAATATCAACTAGACATTTCATATAGACTAGGTTTAGTCTACATATCATTAGCATCATTATCATCATATTAGTTCATGCATGGTTTTGCATTTTACATTAAACGCATAATTTCTTATTAAATAAACGCTATCGCGTAATTAATTATTTTGAACAATTGATCCGATACTTCCAAAAATTATCCCGATATATTTTTATACTCATATTAAGATTATAAAAATAATATTATTAGTTTACTCGGTGTTTTAAATTTATTTTGTATATAAATTGTTATATTTACATAATTACGACGGTTTTCGTAAATACTACTTGATAATTATTATTTCACTCAATTTTTGTAAGAAATATATTTTTATAATTTTTATGGCTTCAATATATTTTATTTTGATCCGTTAAAATTTATTTTTAGCTAACGCTACCCTAAATGCTTAAATATGTACACAAGTTACCATCTATCCTTAAATAACTATACATTACTAAGATATTTACATATTATATTATGCAAGTAAGTGTTTTATATTTTTTTCTTTCATGTTTGTCGACAAACATAGGTGAGTCACACCATGAAGACACTAAATATCTAACTTAAAATACTTATAATGATTTTATACCTACACCTTTACACATACATATCACATACTCAAAGGTGAAACAAGATCAACTTTCTCTCCTCCCTTCTTGTTGAGAACCGGCCACCATAGAAATCAAGAAGGAGATCACCAAAATTTTTCTAGTCAAGTTCACTACAATCTAGTTACACTCTTAAGTAAGGTTTTGAAATAAAAACCTAGGGTGTTAGGATTAACCTTGTTCATTTAACCTCATCAAGTTACTAGTAAGCATTTCATATTCATTTTTCATAATCATATTATGTTCACTTCATCATATTTGAGAAAACATGCAAGTCATATTGATGTCTATACCACTTTTTATTGTTTTTATGTGTTATAAATATATATTCATCATCCTATAATTACTCCTTGAAACATATCATTTTTGATGATGTCTAGGAACCCATGACACCTTAAGAAGGTGTATGGTAGGTTTAGAATAGCTTCGGCGTTGGTTTGAAGTGATTGAAACAAGTTTTACGCGAGAGAAATCATTTTCAACAACTATAATTAAGGGTCTGATCTTAATTGTGAAATCTGGAAAATCCGACAGTTTGTAAAATATTTTGGGCTAGATATTCAGAAAATATACTTTAAAACGAAACCGTGGTCGCTTGAACGGGTTAAAACGGAGTTATAACGAAGAAGTTATGCTATTTTTAAGTTTAACAACGAAAACTATTTGTTTCAGAAAATTCAGCATGTATTCTCAACTTTTTACGAGTCAAAAATGAGTCTTAAGCGTTATAAAACGTGTCGACTTATCAAAAATATATTAGTATACTTTAACACGAAGCTAAGGACCTATAAAATGTAGAAAACGGACTTGTAACGATTAAACTACACGCGTTTAAACAAACCAAACATCCCTTTTCTCACAGTATCCCTTTATATATTTTTGACCCATTTTGGGTCAAACGGGTCAAGAATGTTTGTAAAAACAAAGTATATGGATAAGTGTTTGTAAAGTAGTTAAAAATATTTGGAGAACAAAAATTGGAGAACTAATTTGGAGAACAAAAATTTGGAGAACTAATTTGGAGAACAAAATTTGGAGAACTAATTTGGAGAACTAATTTGGAGTACTTTTTATAACATGATGTCTTCTAGTAAAAGTAAGTTCACCTAGCCTATTTTCCAAAATGTCCAACCGTTCGTCAAGCGGAGTTCTAACAAATAAAATACGCTCACTTAAACTTTGCCGAAAACCACCCTTAAACGATATTTTGGACACAAGTACCATACTTTACCTATATTTTTCTCCATGATCGAGACCTCTAGGATGAAAACTTAAATGCTAAAACTTTGAGATAATGATACAAGCTTCCCAAAACCGTTGAGTTTGTTTCCTAACATTCGATGTGCACCATTTTACGACTAGCTTTTCAAGGCCGTTTAGTCACTTTCATGAAATTGTCAAATGACATTATTTTACGATTTAAAAATTATAATTTCATAATAAATCACAAAACGACTATCGAGGATGTTGATTCAACGATATACTTGTAAAGTATTTTATAACATGACGAGATGTCATAAACATATATTTCGACGATAAATTCTATTTTCAAAACGCATAAGTGGTATAGATTACATGTGGATTTGCATGCACGACATTGTTTCATGATTTACATTAGAACATATCATTCATAATAGGTCACGGTCGAGGTTGGGCCTCATTTCAAGATTGCCATTATATCATCATAATCATTGCAACAGTGAGTTTTCATAGCCCGAATTATTCAAGTTTTACTTTATTTCAAACCTACGGGAGAATACATTGCACATCATTTTATTACGATGCTGTGTATATCAAATTCATTACATTGCTTAAGTTACTTCATTGCCAATTGAATGTCCCCATATCGTAAATCATGAACCGTTAATTTCATAGAAGCGAGGGTGAGTGGATAGATCTATTGAGGGTGACTCCTCCATCCGGGTTGGTGGATTCCAACCGGTTAAACGGATGCATTTCACTTCATGTCGAATTTGAGTTGTTTGGCAAAACACTTTGTTGGGCGAACATCATGATCATCAAGCTTCGTGTCATGTGCTTAAGCAATTGTATCATTTTATGTGACATATTTGTCATACATGGCCTATACTTGTGGTAGTCGTATTAAACATTTACATAAACTCTATGAACTCACTCAACCTTTGTGTTGACACTTTTAGCAATGTATTTTCAGGTAACTAAGGCATTCACTTCATGGCATGCATGTGGACATATCATAGAGTCGCGGTGACGACGCGTCTCACATGGGATTACACTTTAAAAACATCGTTTGACTTGTACCAAACTTATTTTCCGCACATGTTGATTTTCATTTGGGACCTATCTTTGTAACTATGAATGTTTTTAATATATCAAATGATGTTCTTTTCAAACGACACGTTAGGTCGTTCAATATAACTGTGATTGCGATGCTATGACGGTCATCCCCATGAATTCCATTACCGCAAAATGTAATTTGGGGTGTGACACCAGGCGATATCTTAGGGTTCTCATACCTTATTTTACAACAAGATAAGTAATTTACTTCATTGATTCAATTATGTCTTCAATTGTATGTGTGTATGCTTGCATGTTTTCCATGTCCGGCTAATTTACTTATGTGTTTGCTTAGATCTATGAAACCTAGGTATTGAATATGTATTGGTTGTCTCTTATCTTAATTGTAATTGACCTAGGATTGCGATAGGTCATTCGTTGTGTTTTTAATGCTTGAGTAATCTTTGTGAACATTAGTTTATAATCGCCTAGAGTTATTGTAGGCTAAACATCCAAAGATAACCTTAGAGTTAGTTTATGAATCCTAGAGATTTTGTAGGCAATAACCTTAAGGTAGTCTCAAAGAGTTAGGGAAGAAAGCATACCCTACGACCTTAGAAGACACAACGCATTAAGAATAAGGACGTGACAATTCAACCATCAATAGGAGATAACTAGGGAGTAATAGTATCTAGGTAAACACATCTTTAATCATTATACGAGCACACATCAATTAAACATAGACTACCCCTTAGCTTAGTCAATTAGAATAATAGAGTAATCGGTAGAAATACCAACCCCCCAATCCAATACCCTGAGATTCGTAATTTCAATTTTCTAAAAAAGATAAAAAATAATCTTCCTCAACCCCAACCTTAGCGTAGTAACTTCTCACTAGCATTCCTATTCCCCTAAAGAACGATATCAATCCCGAGGCTTACCCTAATACTACACTACAACGATTAGGTTCACTGCTTAGGTGGTTGAAAAACTTGCTAGAAGAAAAGGAAGTTTCCTTTGACCCCGAACGCGCATTGTACGCGTATCAAGTTTTTGGCGCCGCTGCCAGGGAATAGAATAGCTAGTTAGATTTCCACCTCGTTTAGGTTCCCTTGCTTGATTCTTATCAAGTAAGATTTTTTTATCATTTTTAGCTTCCTCGTAGTCTATCCCCCTTCTTCGTGACCTTTGTTAGTAAACCTATCACTTTTCATCATGGAAGGTGATAACCAACCCGCACTCATCAACCCACCACCAAATAACTCACCAAGAGGCCGTACTCTTGGTGAATAGTCAAGACCAAGCCACTTAGGCTATAGGAACACCATTGAGCTTCCCGACCAAGCCCAAACTACGGCCCTTCGATCCGATGATATGTGCTAAAACACATATCTTTTCTTTACCAAATTAGGCCCAAAATAACCAATAAAGAGCCGTTTATTACTAATATTTGTTGTTTCTTGAGTTTATGCATGTGCAGGTACGAATATGTCAAAACACACAAAAGAAAGCCAAATTAGACAAAAACCCGAGCACGAGAGATAAAGAGTGCTAAAGCTGAGCTGGAAGGTCAGAAGTGAGCATTTGTGAAGATTTTCATGCTGAGAGGATGATTTATATTTAAAGTAATGTCAGAATCAGTCCTTCAATTTTCAGCATTTGGCAGAATTCACCCTTGAGATTCAGAATTGGCAAATTTAGCCCTTGGATTATTTGAGATTGGCAAATTCAGCCTTGGATTATATTTTCAAAAGTTACATGATTGGTCCCTTAAAAATCAGACTTGTCACTTTTAGTCCTTATAACACTACACGGATTCATTTCATGTCCTTATCCAATCCAATTTACACCAAGCCCAATATCATCCAAGGCCCAATCCTTAGACTAATCCATACCGGTTCTTTACTCCTTACCAGTATAACCATGGTCAAAGCCCCATATACCCAAATAACTCCCACTTAAACACCGGTCAAATGAAGTCAAACCAAGAATATTAAAAAATCTTACCCGCCAATAATATTACCCCTTTTCCCACTTAACCCAGAAAAACCTTAGAACCCTAATTTGCCCTCGCTCAAATTAACTAAAATTGATGCAATTAAAGGGTAATCTCGTACATTACTGACACCTCCTGACATGTGCTCAGTGCCAAGTCACCAATCCGTGTGTCATCTCACCTCATTCTCATCTCTAATTGGTGGACGCAACGTGGAAGGAATGATCCAAGGGTTCTAATTGGTTGATGGACGTGGAAGATAGATCAAAGGGTTGTAAACACACAAGAGAAAGCACACTTGCTTGATTTCTAGATCCTTCTTAGCTCTAGGCTTGGCTATAAATAGCCCTCATTTTCACAAGTTGTAATCATGTAATTTATGAGTAGGATTTAGTAGTTATTAAGTGTTTTTAAGCTTTTAGTTAAATTTCAGCATTTGTAATCTTCATTTGTATTGAATCTCTTTTTAATAAAAATTTTTAGTTAATCATAATCTCTGTTTTAGTTTATGTTATTATTACTTACTTTTAATCACATCTCAGTAATTACTTTAGCTCATTTACAAGTTAATTCAGCTTTATTGTTTTACTAAACTAAAATCTAAAAAAAAAAAATCCTTGAAAAAAAAAATATAGTGAATCTATTCTCAGTTTGATTTCAGTTGTTAAAATTGTTTTCATAAGTTCTTATTAGCTTCTTAATAGCTTAATAAGCACTTGTTAAACTGTCTACTCAGAATTTATACAAATTTCACTCTGGTCAACAAAAGTCAAACTACATATAATCATTTCTATTGGAACTGAATTTCTCATATAAGCATGGATTTGGGTTGATTTAATTGAAATGGGGCTGAGATCAGTTGTAGAATAGTGGTAATTGAATCTCAAATGCAAGCCATTGTGGCTGGACTACTGTGAGTACTGAATCTCCTTTCAAATCTGTTATAGCTTATATCAATTGTTAGATTAGCTTAGATAGTATCATAGTTAGTATAATATAGCTTAATTTCAGTAGGATTTATTGTTAATTTTATTGCTGTCATAATTTTGTATTTTCTGCATTAAGTCTAAAATTTGCATCAGATATATCATATTTGTTTTAGGTGTGTTAATTGTTTCATTTAGTTGAGATTTTGCATATTCGATCTAGTTATAACATGATAGTGGATCAGCTCATTGATTGAGAGGCTTAAGTGTGCAAAACAGATTCATAAAGGGTGTTTGGATTATCTAAGGAATCTAGATTAGAAGTTGTTTAAGCTCTGAATTGTTGTTGCATCATAACAGTAGAGGTTAGTTTAGTGTATTAGGTTCATAAAATTGCATCTGCATACACTCTAAGTCAAAATTGCATTAAATCTGATTTAATTTCCATACCTGTTAGATTCAGCTTCTCATTTCTTGTATATAGGTAAAAAATAGTTAAAATAGCTTGTACCAGGTTCATTCTATCATTAAACATCATTTTAACTAAAAATCATAAGCTTAAAACTCATTTTAGTCAAAAGCTTTCAAACCTGTCAAAAAGTCAAAAAGGTGATTTAGTAGTTCATGAACAAAACTTTGTGGATTTTTAAATAGCTCATTTCTGGTCTAAATTGGTAGAGATTTTAGATTCATAAACTTCAGCTGGTTGTCTTTCAAAGTACCAATTTAGTAGAATTTTTAGAAATTTTTACAAGCTCTTAATAAGCTTGTCTTTTAAGCCAAACTTGCCTTGTGCACACTCTCAGCATTCACCGAGTGTGCACAGGCATATTTCAAAGGTCATATTTTGTTCATAAAAGTTAGTTTTAGGTTCAAATTTGGTTTATTGGCTCTTTGTTTGGTTGTCTCAAGTTTCTAAGTTCTGGTTTTCACTTTAGCTTATTAAGTAAGCTTGTGCATTAGCGTAAAGTAGAGGGGTTAGGCATGTTTGACACTTGAGTTTAAATCATACCAAATCATTGTAGTTTGCAATTCAGTGATATTGAGTAGTTGCTTTAGGTTGATTTAGAGTAGTTATAGCATAAATTAGGTTCTGGTATCTTGTAGTGCATTGTAGTAGCTTATTGCTTATTTTAGTTTGCTTATTATTAAACAGTTTCACATCAGCCCTCATTTCCAGCATACTAGCATAGCTTTTCTCATTTTTCCTAGTTTCCTAATCATATTTTAGAATTTTTTCTGAAATTTTCATATTTTTCCAGTACTGTTTGCTATTTTTCCCATTTAAAATTAGTTTTTAATATTTTTTAATTAGCATTTAATACAAATAAATCAAAAAAGGTTCCAAAAAAAATATGTTTTCATTTTTCCTAGATTAAGAAAAATAAAAAAAGCCAAAAAAATATTTTTCCACAATTTTCCTAGTTCAAATGGTAATTTTTAGACATTTAATTAGTTTAAAATAATTTTTAATTCATAGAAATTAGAAGAAAGTTCAGAAAAATACAAATCCAATTTTGAAAATTCTTTTTAGTTATTTTAGATTTTTTAAAAATAGTTTCATAATTTTCCCACTCATCTTCATAAATTTTAGTTAATTAGATTTAATTTTAAAAATAGAAATTAGTTTTTAATTCAAATAATTTAAAGAAAAATCATAAAAATTATTTTTAAATCTTAGATAATTTTCAAATTGCATTTTAATATTTAGAATAATTTTGAATCACTTTTAAGGATTAATTTGGATTAGTTTGCATTTAAATCGCGTTTCATTTAAATCGTAATTTGCATTTTAGATTTAATTTGCATATTTAGTCGTTATTTCTCATTTGCATTATAGATTTAGTGCTCGTAATTGTTTCCCATTTACTTCCCTTGCCCCGTAGTTTAGAAAACATCAAATTATCCCCTTTTCCCATTCAAATCCCGATAATCGCGACGTGAGTTGAAAATTCCATTCAACCCTCGTTCAGAACGATCTCGGTACTCAAACCTAATATTTTTGAGTTACCCGTATACTACAAACTTCTATAATTGGTTTTCCTAACAAATCAATTTTTGGCGCCGCTGCCGGGAAGGGGTAGTAGTGAATTTCGCCTCGATTCACAAGATTCAAGATCCTTCGAGTGAAGTTACCGTGCTTTTTTTGTATATATATATTTTGAAAACCCAAAAATCTAAAAACCAAAACATTCTTCCTAGAGTGTTTACAAAACCATAAAAGTAAAAACCAACAAAATAAACCGAAACGTCAATTGTTGTCACCTCAAAAGTACAACCTATACACGGGTATAATGAAGTCTTGACATTAAATTGCATCAAGAAAGATCCACCGTCAAAAGTACTTTTAAGAGCTACCGAGCACGGTTGAAAGGTTACAAAAAGATTTTTTCAAAATTTTCTTAAATATAAAACCAAAAGATTTTCCTTTTTCAAATTATTTTTCCTTTTTACTTTTGATTGTGATTTTTAGTGCATGCGCACTCGCTCTCAGTCACGACGTAATCGTAATCGTAGAATAGACGTACCCGAGTTATGTACTATCATTGAACAACCCGTCATGGCAGATACTCGAACAATATTCGAGTTACTTCAAGCTCCCGTAGATGGCTACGGTGATGCTATTGTTCTTCCACCAATTGATGCCGAAAATTTCGAACTCAAAACTAATCTAATTCAATTGGTGTCAAATAAACCTTTTTGTGGTTTGGACCGAGAGGAGCCCCACGCACACCTCCGTTGGTTTAATCAAGTAGCTTCTACGATAAACTTTCGGGGCGTCTCTCATGAGTCGATTGTTGAGATTATTCCCATTTTCCTCGAGGGGCAGCCGGACTTGGCTTGAAAAAGAACCCCTCACCAATTACAACATGGGAAGATCTTTCTAAGAAATTTGTGAACCAATTCTTTCCTCCGTCAAAATTACAATGTTACGAATCAAATCATAAATTTTCAACAAAATTTGACGAAAGTTTTGGAGAAGCATGGGATAGATTTAAAGAACTTTTGCGAAAATGCCCAAATCACGGTTTTACCGATCTTCATCAGATTGATACGTTCTATAATGCTCTTACTCCGACCGACCAAGATTCGCTTAACGCGGCCGCCGGTGGTAATATCTTGAGTCGTATGCCCGCCGATATTAGAACGATTATCGAAAACAAGTAAAAAGTTTCTTCGTCTAGAAATAGACCGGTTGTTTATAAGATCGCTACCAACGACAATTACGTTCTGAAGAGTGAGTTGAATGGGCTGACTGAGCTTACTCATGCTATTAATTCTATAATGAGAGAATTTAAGATTCAAAAATCGAGCTACCAAAGCCGTTATCAAACATGTGTTATTTATGTGGTCCTCATCCATATTATAATTGTCAAGCCATGGATGGTGATATCCGAAATGCTTCCGTAGCCTCTGCTAATCCGGTTCAAAATCAAAATCAAGGATACCGTGCCAACCAAATGAGACCACCCGGTTTTGCACCCGTTCCTCAACAAAACCAAAACCGTTATCAAAATCAATCTTACAATCAAAACCGAGGAGCTATTCTCAATCATGGTAATCAAAACTACCAAGCTCCTCCACCTCTAGTTTATCAACAACCTTATCAACCACCTCATCAAGTTGCTCCGAACAACGAGTTTCTAACTTACATGAAGAACTTCGATAACACCATTAAAAGTTTGCAAACTCAAATCACCAGCATGAGGAATGAATTCAAGAGGGAAATTGATGCTACAAGTAACAAGCAGATGAGTGAAATGAGGAATATGTTGGCTAGTTTCCTTCAAGCCAATCAAGCTTCTACTTCTTATCCTCAACCCTCGGATTCCGGTTCTCTTTCGAGTAATACGATTCCCAATCCGAGAGGTGACATGAAAGCGATCACTACCTGAAGTGGTGTTGATTATGATGGACTCACGGTTCCTACCACTACTTCTTCTTCTCCCTCTCATGTGGTAGACCGTGAGACCGGGTGATAAACCCAGTGCTTCCTACTAATAAGGGGAGTACCGAGAATGTCCAACCCACGGTTGTCCAAGATTCTGAGCCCAAGGATGCTCCCGTTAGTGCTGAAAAGACTAACCGGAAAACAACACTCCCATATCCGTCTCGTCTTAAAGATCAAACTCTTCGAGAAAAGTATAACCATCAAATGGAAACATTCTTTCAAATCTTCAAAGACTTGAATGTGGAGATCAGTTTTGCGGATGCCCTTCTCATGATTCCCAAACTTGCTTCTACGATTAAGGGATTGCTTTCAAATAAGGAAAAGTTATATGAGCTTGCTACGACATCTTTGAATGAGAATTGTTCGGCGGTTATTATCAAGAAACTTCCTGAAAAGTTAGGTGACCCCAGCAAGTTCCTCATTCCGTGCGATTTTCAAGGAATTATTCAGTGCTTCGCCTTGGCCGATCTTGGCGCGAGTATCAATTTGATGCCGAAATCAATCTACGAAAAGCTTTCATTTCCCCCATTTACCCCAACATGTATGACCCTCGAGCTAGCCGACCGTACTACTACGAAACCAATTGGTATAGCCGAGGATGTTTTTGTTAAAGTGGGGAAGTTCGATTTCCCCACTGATTTTGTTGTAGTCGATTTCGATCCCGATCCTCGAGTACCCCTAATTCTTGGAAGGAGTTTCTTAAGGATGGGCCATGCGTTGATTGATGTGTATGAAGGAGAGATCACTTTACGAGTAGGAAATGAAGCCGTCACATTCAATGTTAACCATACTTCCAAATCTCTAACCAACCATAATGATGTGGCCAAAACTAAATACACCGAGGTGACAAAAGACCCGCTAATTCCTACTAATAACGGAAGTACCAAAAACGTCCAACCTCCGGTTGTCCAAAAAGTTGGGCCTAAACCATCGAGAATTGATTTGAGCCTTTCACGTTTTACGGTTAAGAGTTTATCGACAATACGTGCTGAGCAAAAGAAGAAACTAGAAAAGGAGACTAAAACGGTAGTGGAGGAAACTGCTAGCTCTTAGAGCACACCACTTGTCCCACCTCCGCTTTCTGTTTATCCAATTGATCTTGTTCCTAAGAACGTCGAGCTTTCTTTGAGTGGCAATCCCACTTCTTCTTCTGAAAATATGGAACTTTCTTCTAAACAAATCATTTCTGATCTCTTCCCCTTCCCTTATTCCGTTTAAGGGAAATGGTTCTATCATGGAAGAAATTGAGGCTTATTTGAAAAGTGATTCAGTTTCGCTGGAAATTGATAATGCCGATATTGACATCAAGGGAGATATTCGTTTAATTGAAGAAATGCTTAAAATGGACTCTTCACTCCCTCTGAAAGAAAATTAAAGTAAAGAAGTCGAACCGTCTACTAATCCTCCGGAGCCCGAGCTCAAGGATTCTTCTATTGATTTACTTCTCGAGGAGTTCGCCGATGAACTCGCTCGCATTGATCCTCTTCCACCGGGAAGTGAGGATGACGTCTTTGATTTTAGAGCCAACTTACGAGAAATTGAATATTTGTTATATCAAGATCCGTCAATTTACTTCGAGAAGTTCACCGATGAACTTGATCCCATAGACTCGATTCCTTCAGAAAATGATCTTTTGGAAGAAACAGAATATGATGATCCATTTTACCCGAAGGAAGAAAAGAAAGTGAAAGTTTCTACTGATGAGCCTGTTGATTCAGAGGTCCCACACTATTTTTTATCCGAGAGTGATTCCTCTTCTCATGAGGATTTTCCCGTAGATGATACCTTGATTTCCTTCCTCTCCGAGGAAAAGATTTTTAACCCTAGGATACTCATCGTAGAGGAATTTCATATCACCAAAGTTATCCGAAAAAAGGATCCTATCTTGGATGCCTTCGTTGTTGAACCTTCAAGAAACATTTCTCTGTACCATGGACTCCTTCTATGGAGTATTTTTATTGTGGTCCGTTATATATATTTTTTTGGGTAAAGGGGTTTACCCCGGTAAATATATAACCAAAAAATAATGTTAAGTACAAATGAAATGTGGCTGAAGTACCACATTAACCTCAAGCGAAGAGCTCGATAAACTAGTGTTTATGACATGCCATAAACACAAAGACCCTAGCAATATTACATAACCTAACTAGGCATAAACAAGTAAAAAAACTTGTAACAAGCGAGCATCCCGCATCCAGCCTATCCACGAAGGGAGCAAGTTGACCCAGGAAGTCTGCCTCCTTAAAAACCCTTTCCAAGAAAAACCCAAAGGGAAAAACCTTGGAGTAGGGAAAAAGAGTACAACCCTTACTTGGCACTCCCTTCATGCGAAATACAAATACTTGGAATCTTCCATTTATCGAGAATCAAACGAGACCGCGAGGTTAGCTTCTTGAACTTGAAGGTAACCAGCTTCAACCGAATAGTGGAGACAATGATGCTAACCACTTCAGCAATAGTAGACTTCTTACGCTTGAAAATCCTAGCATTGCGCTCCATCCAAACGAAGTATGTAGTAGCAGCGAGCAGTAACCGAGAAATGATGCTACTAACCAACCGCCCCTTTGATATAGGAATAAGGAATGTAATAGCACTCTCCAACAAAGGTGGGATCGCATCCATTACAGATAAAACCCGGACCTGAAACCAAACCTGCATAGAAAACTGGCACTCTAAAAATAAGTGAGAATGAGAATCCGGAACCAATTCACAAAGCGGGCATCTAAGCAAGTCCAAGTCAACGTTAGGACCAACATCTTATTGTCGCATCCTATCCTGAGTCTTCAGCTTCTGCTTAATAGCAAGCCACAAATGTATTGCATGCCTCGGGATACAATGAGAGAACCAAGGAACATTACACCATTCAACCAAATCAGCCCTTAGACGCAATGATTCCCATGCACCCGAAACTGAAAAACGACTAAAGTTAACATCCAGATTGCGCCATAATAATCCATCGTCAGTATCGTTAAGATTAGGAACCGGAGTGCAACTAACAATGGAAATCTAGATAACCAGTCCAAGGGCCATCGCCAAACACCATTAGCTATCAGATCACAAACCGAGTCAGATAAATTAAACCCTGCTCGAGCAATATCTCTAGCAGTAAGCAAATCATGAATCGGGCTTAACTCACACCACATATCAAACTAAACCGAAGTGTCCTTCCCATTGTTGATTTTATGCCAGATAAAGGGACGAACCTTGGGTCTAATTGCAAGAAGCTTGCGCCATCCCCAACTAACATCACCCAAACAAGGGACATCCCAAAAGCTTCTCCCACGAAGTTTATAAGAATGGATCCATTGAACTTATAACGACTCTTTATGTGTCAAAATACTCCAAACATGTGTAGTCATGAGAGCAATGTTAAAGTCATCCAAACGACGAATACCTAGACCACCTTCTTTCTTTGGCTTACAAACAGATTCCCAAGCAACTTTGGCCTTTCCCCTTTTCATTTCTCCTTGACACCAAAGGAAACCCCTCATAAGCTTCTCTAACTCATGAATAATACGAGTAGGAAGGATAAAGACACAAGCCCAATATAAATGCATCGAAGATAATACAGACCTCACCAACTGAAGCCTACCCGCAAGAGATAAGAACTTATTACGCCAATCATTCACACGACCTTCTAATTTTTCAACAAGAACCTTACAATCCCTATAAAGAAGTCTCGATGAAATAAGGGGGACCCCAAGATACCTGACAGGGAGAGAACCTTTTGCAAATGGCATAGACTGGAGAATAGCAGCTTTACAAAAGAAAGCTGTACTTTTAGGGATACTTAGGATAAGACCCGAAAAGTTTTTGAAATCCTCCAAAGCCTGCATAATGACATTAACAGAATCCTGATGGCCTCTAGCGAACAAGAAGAGGTCATCCGCAAAACAAAGGTTAATAATTCTCGATGTTCACACAAATGATGAAACCGAAATCCACTGCATTAGAAACCTTTTTCTGCAATATAAGAGTTAACACTTCCATAACCAGCGTAAACAAGTAGGGAGATAACGGGTCACCTTGCCTAAGACCCCGCTTACCTTTAAACCAGCCATGAAGATTGATGAGTTCTTATTCACTCATCGTTTTTACCCACCTAAGACCATAAAAATGACCAAAAACACCCAAATATGATCAAAATATGTTAAAAATATCCTCGGAGTGTGTTTTGTGTCTTGCAGGTACAAAATGATTGAAAACAGAGCCGGGAGTGGATTTTCTACATTTTCAGAACCCGGGACGCGTTTTTGGAGTGAGAGTGGGAAAACAAATCGTAAAACCTAACCCGAAACTAAAATTTCCATTTTACCCGTCCACGATACCCAAATAACCAAATTGCCCTGTGAAACCAAAAATCCAAAAAATCCTTATTTTCCCTACAAAACCATTTTTTGTAAAATATCAATTTTTCTTAGAATCAATTTTAGTTTTAAAAAAAAAAAAAAAAAAAAAAAAAAAAACTTAAAACTAAAAGAAAATACATTTTACAAAACCTTTTACTTTACTTAAAATCTTTTTCAAAAAAATAAACCACCCATTCTCCTTTTAACCTTTGTGCACTTAATCCCAATTTCTCAAACCTAGAAAACCACCCAAAAGTTATGGCGCCAATTTCCCCCTTTCTCCATCACTTTCCCATATCCCAATCCCACTCATATCCTTCCCTAATGCAAGGTCACGGGTTACCCTTGCCACTTTGGCAATCCTCAACAACAAAAGTGGAGTTAATGGCTGGGATGTTAAGTAGGGTTCCCAAGAAGAAATCAAATGGCCAGGATTGAGTTAAAGAAGCACAGATGATGTTTTTGCTTGTTTACACTCACACAGAAAACACAAGAGCAGAAGCAGAAGAGGACATATTCACTTTTTAGTATAAATAGGGATTTGGGAATTTGTAAAAAGTTTGTCTAGAATCAGTGTTCTAGTCCCTTTTATTTTAAATGTCATTTAATTTAATGTCAATTTATTTCAGTTCAATTTAGTTTAAATCCAATTGTGTTTTTAGTATTGTAAGGAATTTTTTTAGTTTAATGCAAATTATGATCTCCATGTTTTCAACTGCCATTGTAGTTTCAAATCCTTGTTACAAGCTTTCTGAAGGTTAATTTAGTTGTTGTTTTACTTTACAAAGTAGTTTTTAAAGTTACCATAATCTCTTCAGTTTCAAAATTTTGATTTTTCCCTCTAAAGGGAGTGTTTGGGTCAGTAAAATTTGTGGGTCAAAAATTCAGTTTTTGACCCATTTTGGTCTCAAGTAGTTTATTTAGCTCAAAAATCAGTTAGTCACATTAACTACTCAGTTGCATCTATCAGTTGTATGCAATTTGTAGTTCCTTTTTTTTGTATCTGTTTCTGTCTCACTACAGCCATTGTAACAGCAACCCCACAACCTCTGTTGACAGCTTATTTATAAGCTGTTAACAGCCCCCTAGTTGCTTACTTTTAGTCTTTTTAGGGACCCCATAGTACCATGTTTATTTATCTTTACTTTTTTAGGGATTACGAGTAGGTTTAGTGCTTATTAATAAACACTCTAAAGTCCCTTGTGGGGCTGTTTTCTGGACTGATTTGCAGCCCAACAGCAGGGGTGTTGCAGCAACTAAGTGAACCTTTTTAATGTGCTTATTATGCTTCATTTTCAGCTTATTAAGTTTTATTTCGTGCCCATTAGTCTACTTAGTTTAGGTTTAGTTTGCCCGTAGCTTATTTGTGCTTATTTTTAAGCTTAAACGTGCCTCGTTTAGCCTGTTTGGAGACAGGTACAGCAGCTGCTTCAGCAGCCCACTTTAGAGTTCACATCAAGCTCTTTCAGTTGCAAATCAGTTTCTTTTGGAAGCTTATAATGCCAATTTATCTGTTAGGATAGTATTTAGTTAGATTATTTGAAAAGCTTAGTGTAGTTTTTAGGTGTTTGGATCCCTTTTAGTTACTGTTCTTAAACCAACAAACCCCTTTAATTGTGCTTCTGCCCCGCCCCTCAATAAGCAGTTGGTCAGCTTATTTTCGCATTTTCCCAAGTTTAGTTGATTGTAGAAAGTCTTGTTTTTAAGTATTTTTAAAGTTCCAAAAACACAAAAAAAAATAATAAGTGAAAAAGAAAAAAGGGTTTGCCAGGATTCAAACCTGAGACCCCCCCCCAACACCACACGACCACAACCCACACATCCATAACCACCTGCCTTAGGGATCTTTATTGTTAATTCCTTAGGGTCTTTTCCTTTAACATGTTTGTTTATTACTTTTAAGCTTATTGCTTGATTTGCTTATTTACAGCTTATTTAGAGTAGGTAATATTTCCCTTTTATTTTTCCTAGGTAGAATTTAATTCAAAGTATTTTCTGTAATTTTTGCATATTTTTCCAAAAATGATTAGTTTAAAATAGTTCTTAATTCGTAGAAAATAAAATTAAAGTCGAAAAAATTCCCGGTTTTTTTTCTAAAATTATTTTTAGTTAGGAAAATTGTTTTCGCACTCGTAGGACTTAAACTGCATATTTTTCACTTTCGGGGCTCGGTGAGTTCCCGGTTTTTTGCGTTTTAGTATTTTAGAACCCTAGGATGTAATTTAGTTTCGTTTTATTGTTTCTTTGGCTTAGTAGTAGTTTATTTAGAGTTTACTTTGTTTTACGTACTTTATTTTCGTTCCCGTTCTTTATTTTGTAGATTAGCGTAATCAAATCCCAAATTCGTTTAACCAATTCAAGTCCTAATCACGAAACTAAACGACACCGTCAATTCACACCTCGTTGGGACATGACCCGGGGAAATCACTTTCCGGTATCACTTTATTCACATTCGTGAGCTTTGGCACGTTAACCCTTTTCCTAAAAGGTTGATTTGTCGAATTTCACGATTAATTTGATAAATTGATATTGTGTTTATTTCACTACACTCATAAACAACGAAATCAAAGATCCCCATTAACACATATATAATAAGATGTAGATATGATACACACCATGATCCAGTCGACCATTTTGGAGTGAAAACCAAAACCAGCCAGAATAGCCTTAAGAAAAGCCCAATCAACCGTATCATATGCCTTCTGAATATCGACTTTAAACGCACATCTAGGTGGACCTCTCCCTCTATGATAATTTCGCATAAGCTCTTGGGTAAGTAATATATTATCAGATATACGACGGCCAGGAGCAAATGCAGATTGATTAATACTAACCAACTGACCAAGGCCCTCTTTAATACGATTAGCAAGAATTTTGCTAATGCATTTATACAACACATTACAACAAGAAATAGGCCTATAGTCATTAATCTTAGACGGGGTAGACACTTTAGGAATCAAGGATATAATGGTATGATTAATCTCCTTAAGAAGCTTACCATTAATAAAGAAATCCTGAACATCAGACATAACCTCAACACCCACAATATCCCATGCTTTCTTAAAGAAAGCAGCCGTGAAGCCATCGGGTCCAGGAGCTTTGTCATCCCCCATAGAAAATATAGCTTCCTTTATCTCAGCATTCGTAGCCTGACGTACCATTGAATCAGCCAATTGGTGTGGAAGAACATTAGAGAATATACCATAATCATCAAAAGAACTACAATTTCCTTCAATACTAAGAAACTGTTCATAGTGAGCAACAAAAGCACCTGCAACCTGATTACCCTCGTACAAGATATTGTTTGCGTCTCTAACCAACTCAATTCGATTACGGGCACATTTGCTTTTAACAATATTGTGAAAATAAGCCGTATTAGAATCACCTGCATGAAGCCACTGAACTTTAGATTTATGCTTTAAAAACCGTTCTTCATCTAATGTAGCCTCCTTATATGCAAGAAGATAGTGAGCATGTTCATCCCGAATGTCGGAATTAGATGGATCCTTATCAATGGCCTTTTGGACCTCATCTAATTCCTTACGAATCCTAGCCACCCGCTCATGAAGATTACCTTGACTGTGCAATAGCTTATGAAAAGGTGATTTCAGCCCCTTCAAACGTTGAACCACACGATACATAGCACATCCATGTACATTATTACTCCATCCAGCAGTAACAGTATCAAGAACCCCATCTTTATGAACCAAGAAGTTAGAGAACTTGAAAGGTTTAGGCTTAAGCTTAGTTACCTGAGGTATACGAAGAATACACGGAGAATGATCTGAAATACGATAAGGTTGAAAGATAGCAAAAGAACCTGGAAACGAGTCAGAAAACTTCAGATTACCTATCACCTTATCAATTTTATTCAATGTACCAAATGAGCCTTTTGGTTTCTGATTCCAAGTAAAGTGAAGACCGGTACTATTAATATCCTCAACCTCCATTCTCTGGACACACTCTTTAAATTCACGCATAGCAATGTCGAGCATAACTACCGTAAGAATGATCTTCCAATTTAGAGAGCGTTAAAATCACCCAACAAGACCCAAGGCCTACTACGCATAAAACCAAAGATGGCACACAAGGTTGGTCCAAAGAGCACGCCGATCAACATAATAATTATCTGCATACACAAAGGAACAAAAAAATGTTTTGCTGTCCGCACGAATATTAACCTGTATATGCATAACCTTGTTAGTTTGAGACATAATCATAACATCAACAATATCATCATTCCAACCAAGAATAATACGGGACCCCTTATCACAAAGACTACCATTTGACATCCACTTCCATTGACGACAAACATTACAACATGTGTCGTATACCACAGATGCTTCAACATGAGATTCCAAAACCGCACACACACTAAGATTATTATCATTAACCACATGTCTAACCTCTTTTTGTTTAGGGGAGTGGTTCAAACCCCTTATATTCCAAGAAGCGATGCTAAACATCAGGAACATTCAGAACATGAGTGCTTGCCCTCGGTTTATCAAATAAATTACCAGATTCATCGAATACATTTTCAACCTCCTCATCATCCGCCAAATCATTAGTCTCGTCAACATCATCATAAGTAGCCAAAGACCCAAATGGGTTAGAGGTAGCTACATTAGGAGCCATAATTGGGTTACTTACCATAGGTGAGATATGAGCAGGTTGGCTATCCTTATTAGTTACATCAGTAAGGACAGTAGGTGTAGCATTATGAGGTGGAATAGAAGTGCCTACCAGGTTGGGGGAATGACCCGCACTAGTACTAGAAACTCCTTGAGGAGGTTTGCTAGTAGAAGGAGTGTTTGCCGCTTTGGGTCTATACTGCATATTTTTACCAACCGGAACCCCATTAAACACATTACCACTTTTATTATTCGTAGCATTCTTCTTAGCTTTACCCTTTTTCCCCACTAGTTGAAACCCATCATTTTTATCCTCCACAACCGGTGCAGTCTCAATTTTCTTAGGACAAGTATCAACAAAGTGGCCAAAAATCAAACAAACATCGCATCTAGGAGGTTTCCATTCATATTCCACCCTAATAGTTTCAGAAGAAAAACCAAGTCTATCCATATAGGGAACCCCAACAGTAATAGATTCCTTAAGGGGAGCATGAGAGTCAATTTCAATTAAACAACGGGCAAAACTACTCCTTCCCCAAGAATCAATACACAGAGAGCTAGTATAAGAATCAAGCATGATAGGCGTACCAATATGTGTTGCAATAATACTAATACCATCCTCAGAAAATACCTGTAAAGGAACATCATGAAGCTTAACCCATACCGGAATACGTGTTAAGTCCTCTTTCGTCAAACTAGTACTCATGGTCCACTTTTTAAGAATAATAGGGCTATTCTTAATCATCCACGGGCCTCCTTCCAAAACAGCCTCCAAGCCAACCTAGGAATCAAACTTAAAGAAAAAGAAGCCTTTTACATTCATCATGATTCATTTTAAACCATACTTAGCCCAGTTGTTACGTGCAAAATACTCAACCACAGGAAATGCAATACGCTTACCAATGAAATATCCATACAGGGTGTTATCAAATTTAGTGCCAATGTTTTCAACCACCTTACGAGGAATGGATACGTCAACACCATTAAAAATATTATCAACTTTAAGTGCACGAAAGTTAGACTTACCTTTGACCGGAATAGAATGAGTAACATTGGGATTAGCATATTGAGATCCACTAGCAACTCCAACGTAGGTTGGTGGCTACATAACTTCAGACAATTGAACAATATGACTCTCATCACTTGCTTTAGATTTATCCATAGATGATAACGGAGAACTAGTGTGTACACCATGCAACCTACCAGCTAGATGAGCAACCTTAACATTATCTCCACAAGGAAGATTAGCCGCGTTACCATTATCCACACCACCATGATCATTAGACGCACCCAAAACAGATTTAGGATTAAGTGTAGACCCCAACTTATCACAAAGAGGAGGGAAACCATGCATGCCCATAGTAGTCGAGATAACATCAGGTCCACCTGCCCAAAACGACTCATCCTCTATGTTTTCTCCCTCAACGGTTGTAAAACCAGTTTCAAGACGCGTTTGTTCCATAGTATCTTTAAGTATATCACTCATTGGTAGTCGAGTATCATCAGAACCAATCCAATAACTTGCGTTAGAATCTGGTGCAACATTAGTGTCGAAACCAAGATTAGGGTTTCTCAACACCCTAGTAGCCACTCGTGGCTTAATCGTATCACCATCATTACCAGCCTCGATATCTTTAAAACGCTGCATACGAGCCTTCAATGCATCAAAATCCACCTTACCATCACCAACATTCGCCATAATAACAGAAGACAATAGCAGAAAACGATAAAAGCAAAACCCTAATAATAAGCAAACCCTAAACGAATAATAACTAGACGTCAAGAAGCACCACGTCCAACTTCACAACGATAGTCTTAAGCAAGTTAAGACATGCAATGAGAACGAAACAAAGCAACTAACTAACACCCCTCATGGTCAAACGATAATCAGTTTATGCGATTCCTACTAAACCCTAAAAATGACGAGAAGAAGAAAACCCAAGTTCCAAATCACACGACCAAACTTGCAACATATACACACCACAAATGAGAGTAGCTATAGCAGATTGATGTGGGAAAGAATTGGATTAATTGCCTGAATAACGATCGCAAGTGTTTAGGGATAAAAGGGAATCATTTTTTCACCATAGGAAAATCGTTATCCCTTCGTTCGCCCGCTAAACCACCGGATGATGGATCATTCTTTCTTGATATACCTTATGTGAGTTTGGGAGAAGTTATCCCTTATGTGCTTGAGCCCGACATTTTCTTTCCCTCCCAACCCACCCATTCTCTTTCCCTCCGGAGTGAGGATACCATCTTTGATCCGTGTATCTTTCCCGCTTGCTGCCCCAAGGACAAATGAATTCGGGACGAGTCAGGCTAGCGACTCGGTGAAGAAAAACAGTAGCGCTTCGTGGGAGGCACCCCATGCTTATCTCTATCTTCTTTCTATTTTCTAATAAGTGACGTGAAGGGGTTAGTCTCTTCAATTTCTCGTGTTTGGTTGTTTGTGATGTTTTGTCTAGGATTTTCCCGATACGAAGACTCTCGTGCTCGAAGTTTGTCTTTTCTCCACTCGAGTTTCATGATCGATGCTGATGGAAATCCGATATCCGAAATCTTATCGACTAACGTTTATCTTTGGGCATACTTCATAAACGGCTTTTAGATTTTCGTTGATACCCTTGCCTTTAAACATTGAGGACAATGTTTCGTTTTAGTCTGGGGTGGGTAATCTTCGATTTGATTTGACCGCACTTGCTTATTCTCTGCCGTGTACTCTCGCAACCCCGATTTTCCTTAGAAAATGAAAAATTGTGCCAAAAATGAGAAAATTAAATTTTTTTTTGTAAGCTTTTGCTAGTCTTATGATTGAAAAGTCTTCACTAGTCTCTTAGAAGTTACTTTAAATAGTCTTTGCTAATTGCTTAGACAAGAGGCTATAAAATGCGATTCTAGCTCACAAGGCCAAGAATTTGCAAGTCTCCCTAAGTGATTTTAAATATGTGAAACTTAAACAAGAATTTGCTAGTTTCTAATAAGGGACTTTAAAAATGCGAGACTTGAGATTATTTGACGAAGCATTTGCTAAGTTAATATATGTTTTAACACCTTGTTGACTTTCCATTGGTGAGAGTAGGAATAGAATTCGACTGACCGGGCGTGTTGAGCCCTAGCTTGTTCCTTAACCATAGATAATTAAATTATCGGCTAAGCATCCGCGGATCTCATTATTTGGGAGTTTAAATTTGAGGAGATCGAGGAATGATAGAGTTACTTATGAGTTTAGATGCAAAGCGTGGAGTAAATGGTTCTCTTTAGAGCACATCGAAGGTACTTATGGCTTTTTGTTCCCACAAAATTGTCTCACCCCATATTTGTGAATAAATAATTAGAGATGTTGAGTTTTTGACGATAGTTAGTTCTTTATCTTCTTTAGAGAATCCTTGCCCATGAGAGTTGGGTACACATCGAGGTCTTGTCGGTGTTATGTATAAAACCGTAGGATTCGAGTTTGGCACAAAATTAACATGAAATAAAGCCCAAATGTATTAAAGTGAAAAATCCAAAGCCATAAAAGTTTTCTATGTCCGACGGTACCCCGTTGTCATGGACTTCAAAAAGGCATAGGAAAATCCAAAGTCATAATAAGACTTCTGATAAAACGGTAATCCCGTTCAGTTAGTGGTTGAAAAGACCAAGGGCCTAAAATTGCAAAAATGCAAATGTGTTGAAATAAGTGTTAAGCCAAACTTTGAATCCGGGTGATATCTAAATAAAGCTTCTGTCTCTGGACTCGTAGATGAGTTGTTTCGGTCGCCATAAAAAGGATATCTCCCTAAATCGTGTTAAATTAGGACCTTGATGTGGACCTCATTCTTGTATGCAACGGTTTTCGAGGGAAGATGGAAAACTAATTAGCGTCTTAGCTTCATATCTTTATCGGAATAAAATTTATCGAAACGAGAAACTTAAAGAAATTCATTTCTCACAAAAATAAAATAAATAGAGGAAAATTAGGAAAATGGGAGCAAAAGGTAATTACACAAGTAACTTCCATGGGTAGTGTTAGTATCTAAAGTCATAGTTAACAATGATTTCGATTTTACGCTTAGTTTGGGGACTTGTGAAAAATCAGGGACGATGTATTCTATCCGTATGGTCACTTCACGCCGTGTTGTGTTTCCTACTCCGTGATCCTAAAATGTCTATTGAAAAATGTTGGAGTTATTGATCGACATGAAAGATCAACAAACCGTCACTCATAATGAATAAGTGCTTAAACGTAATATCTATATGTGAAATAAAAGGTAAACGGGGCTTTTTTAGAATTAAGGGTTTCTTAATCTCTTTTGAGGAATCTTTGCTACTTTCCATAGGTTTAGTAGAAAGAGATTGAAATCCTTGGTTTTAAAAGCGTGAGTTGATTGCATTGCGTGGGGACACGACAATCGTCTAGTCTGGGTATTTTGATATGTGCTAAAACACATATCTTTTCTTTACCAAATCAGGCCCAAAATAACCAAGAAAAAGCTGTTTATTACTAATATTTGTTGTTTCTTGAGTTTATGCATGTGCAGGTACGGATATGTCAAAACACGCAAAAGAAAGCCAAATCAGACAAAAACCCGAAAATGAGAGATAAAGAGTGCTAAAGCTGAGTCGGAAGGTCAGAAGTGAGCATTTTGGAAGATTTTCATGCTGAGAGGATGATTTATATTTAAAGAAATGTCATAATCAGTCCCTCAATTTTCAGCATTTGGCAGAATTCAGCCTTGAGATTCAGAATTGGCAAATTTAGCCCTTGGATTATTTGAGATTGGCAAATTCAGCCTTGGATTATATTTTCAAAAGTTACATGATTGGTCCCTTAAAAATCAGACTTGTCACTTTTAGTCCTTATAACACTACACGGATTCATTTCATGTCCTTATCCAATCCAATTTACACCAAGCCCAATATCATCCAAGGCCCAATCCTTAGACTAATCCATACCCGGTTCTTTTACTCCTTACCCGTATAACCATGGTCAAAGCCCCCATATACCCAGTCAACTCCCACTTAAACACTGGTCAAATGAAGTCAAACCAGTAAATATTAAAAAAATCTTACCCGCCAATAATATTACCCCTTTTCCCACTTAACCCAGAAAAACCTTAGAACCCTAATTTGCCCTCGCCCAAATTAACTAAAATTGATGCAATTAAAGGGTAATCTCGTACATTACTGACACCTCCTAACATGTGCTCAGTGACAAGTCACCAATCCGTGTGTCATCTCACCTCATTCTCATCTCTGATTGATGGACGCAACGTGGAAGGAATGATCCAAGGGTTCTAATTGGTTGATGGACGTGGAAGATTGATCAAAGGGATGTAAACACATAAGAGAAAGCGCACTTGCTTGATTTCTAGATCCTTCTTAGCTTTAGGCTTGGCTATAAATAGCCCTCATTTTCACAAGTTGTAATCATGTAATTTCTGAGTAGGATTTAGTAGTTATTAAGTGTTTTTAAGCTTTTAGTTAAATTTCAGCATTTGTAATCTTCATTTGTATTGAATCTCTTTTTAATAAAAAATTTTAGTTAATCATAATCTCTGTTTTAATTTCTGTTACTTACTTTTAATCTCATCTCAGTAATTACTTTAGCTCATTTACAAGTTAATTCAACTTTATTGTTTTACTAAACTCAAATCTTAAAAAAAAAAAAAATCCTTGAAAATAAAAAAAATATAGTGAATCTATTCTCAGTTTGATTTCAGTTGTTAAAATTGTTTTCATAAGTTCTTATTAGCTTCTTAATAGCTTAATAAGCACTTGTTAAACTGTCTACTCAGAATTTATACAAATTTCACTCTGGTCAACAAAAGTCAAACTGCAGATAATCATTTCTATTGGAACTGAATTTCTGGTATAAGCATGGATTTAGGTTGATTTAGTTGAAATGGGGTTGAGATCAGTTGTAGATTAGTGGTAATTGAATCTCAAATGCAAGCCATTGTGGCTGGACTACTGTGAGTACTGAATCTCCTTTCAAATCTGTTATAGCTTATATCAATTGTTAGATTAGCTTAGATAGTATCATAGTTAGTATAATATAGCTTAATTTCAGTAGGATTTATTGTTAATTTTATTGCTGTCATAATTTTGTATTTTCTGCATTAAGTCTAAAATTTGCATCAGATAGATCATATTAGTCTTAGGTGTGTTAATTGTTTCATTTAGTTGAGATTTTGCATATTGGATCTAGTTATAACATGATAGTGGATCAGCTCATTGATTTAGAGGCTTAAGTGTGGAAAACAGATTCATAAATGGTGTTTGGATTATCTAAGGAATCTAGGTTAGAAGTTGTTTAAGCTCTGAATTGTTGTTGCATCATAAGAGTAGAGGTTAGTTTAGTGTATTAGGTTCATAAAATTGCATCTGCATACACTTTAAGTCAAAATTGCATTAAATCTGATTTAATTTCCATACCTGTTAGATTCAGCTTCTCATTTCTTGCATATAAGTAAAAAATAGTTAAAATAGCTTGTACCAGGTTCATTCTATCATTAAACATCATTTTTACTAAAAATCATAAGCTTAAAACTCATTTTAGTCAAAAGCTTTCAAACTTGTCAAAAAGGTGATTTAGTAGTTCATGAAAAGAACTTTGTGGATTTTTAAATAGCTCATTTCTGGTCTAAATTGGTTGAGATATTGGATTCATAAACTTTAGTTGGTTGTCTTTAAAAGTACCAATTTAGTAGAAGTTTTAGAAATTTTTATAAGCTCTTAATAAGCTTGTCTTTTAAGCTAAACTTGCCCTGTGCACACTCTCAGCATTCACTGAGTGTGCACAGGCATATTGCATAGGTCATATTTTGTTCATAAAAGTTAGTTTTAGGTTCAAAATTGGTTTATTGGCTCTTTGTTTGGTTGTCTCAAGTTTCCAAGTTTTGGTTTTACTTTAGCTTATTAAGTAAGCTTGTGCATTAGCTTAAAGTAGAGGGGTTAGGCCTGTTTGGCACTTGAGTTTAAATCATATAAAATCATTGTAGTTTGCAATTTAGTGATATTGAGTAGTTGTTTTAGGTTGATTAGAGTAGCTATAGCATAAATTTGGTTCTGGCATCTTGTAGTGCACTGTAGTAGCTTATTGCTTATTTTAGTTTGCTTATTATTAAACAGTTTCACATCAGCCCTCATTTCCAGCATAGTAACATAGATTTTCTCATTTTCCCTAGTTTCCTAGTCATATTTTAGATTTTTTTCTGAAATTTTCATATTTTTCTAGTACTGTTTGCTATTTTTCCCATTTAAAATTAGTTTTTAATTAGCATTTAATACAAATAAATCAGAAAAGTTCCAAAAAAATATGTTTTCATTTTTCCTAGATTAAGAAAAATATAAAAAGCCAAAAAATATTTTTCCACAATTTTCCTAGTTAAAATAGTAATTTTTATACATTTAATTAGTTTTAAATAATTTTTAATTCATAGAAATTTGAAGAAAGTTCAGAAAAATACAAATCCAATTTTGAAAATTCTTTTTAGTTATTTTAGATTTTTGAAAAATAGTTTCATAATTTTCCCACTCATCTTCATAAATTTTAGTTAATTAGATTTAATTTTAAAACTAGAAATTAGTTTTTAATTCAAATAAATTCAAGAAAAATCATAAAAATTAGTTTTAAGTCTTAGATAATTTTCAAATTGCATTTTCAATTTTAGAATAATTTTGAATCACTTTTAGGGATTAATTTGGATTAGTTTGCATTTAAATCGCGTTTCATTTAAATCGTAATTTGCATTTTAGATTTAATTTGCATATTTAGTCGTTATTTCTCATTTGCATTATAGATTTAGTGCTCGTAATTGCTTCCCATTTACTTCCCTTGCCCCGTAGTTTAGAAAACGTCAAATTATCCCCTTTTCCCATTCAAATCCCGATAATCGCGACGTGAGTTGAAAATTCAATTCAACCCTCGTTCGGAACGATCTCGGTGCTCAAACCTAATACGTTTGAGTTACCATATACTACAAACTTCTATAATTAGTTTTCCTAAAAAATCATCCGACACCATCCGGTTGGTGCAAAACGGATGTGCATTCCAGGGACTTCGTTCCGAAGATCCTAATTAGCATCTTAAGTATTTCCTTAAAATCGTCGATTCCATCGACCTCGATGCTACTATTCGGGAGACCACGCGATTGCGTCTCTTCCAATTCTCTCTACGGGACCAAGCTAGTAATTGGCTTGAGCGACTTCCTGCTGGCTCCATCTCAAGTTGGGATGATCTCACCTCTCGTTTCCTTGCCCAATTTTTCCCACCGGGGAGAACTACTAAGCTTAGGAATGAAATCTTGATGTTCCAACAACGTCACGGTGAATCTCTCTCCGAAGCATGGACTCGATTCAAGAAGCATGGACTCGATTCAAGGACTTACTCCATAGAGTCCCTCATCACGGCATTGATCTTTGGCTTCAAGTCCAACTATTTTATGATCATGTAAACTTCCCACTAAGCAATCCATCGACCAAGCGGCCGGTGGTAAACTTAGTGATCTCACCTCGGAAGAATCGTGGGGTATAATAGAGGAATTTGCTCTCTATGACAACAAAAGCTGGAATGACCCCCGTGAGTTGCCCAAAACCGTAAAGGCAATATCCTTGCCTCCCATTGACTCATAACCTTCCGACCGTAGGATGCTCGAGCTTGAAGATCAAGTCAAATTCCTAATGAGCTCCTACAAAAATCCTAACTCTTCACATCAAGTGAACAAAATCACTCTACCTTGTGAGTTGTGTAGTGGTCCCCACGACACTCGTGATTGCACAAGACTCCCCGAACAAGCTTTTATGGACTACGCCCCACGCTGCACTGCCGAGCGGGGAGAAGTGGTACACTTTCAAGCCCGAACAAAAAAACTTAGGAAACTCCTATAACTCCTCATGGAGGAATCACCCTAACCTTAAGTGGAACCAAAATTCAAACCCACCCCAAAGCTCATCTAGTCCACCTAATAGGTTCAACCCTTCAAACACCAGGAACCCCACTAGTCTTGAGGCAATTGCGTCTAGATTCATGTCATCTCAAGAAACTCGATTGACTAAGCTTGAAGCCGAATTCAAGCAACGACAAGGCGAGATGACAAACAAGCTTGACGCCCTCTTGAAAGCCTTCAATGACCGCGAAATTGGAGCACTCCCAAGTGATACTATAAAGAACCCAAAAGTGAATTCGATTTCATCTACTTCATGTTCTTGTTCACCATGGGAGAGTGCACATCCATGCCCCTCACACCCAAAGGTCCACTAGGTAAATGCTATCAAAAAGGGTTCCAAGCGATCCCAAATGAGGTACCAAGGCCCCACACCATTGGTACAACCCACTCTTGAGAAACCCGTCAACCAAGAACCCAAACCTAATCTAGAGGAGGAGTACAAGGAATTCCACCAAGAAATTGGAGCACTCCCAAGTGATACTATAAAGAACCCAAAAGTGAATTCGATTTCATCGACTTCATGTTCTTGTTCACCATGGGAGAGTGCACATCCATGCCCCTCAAACCTAAAGGTCCACTCGGTAAATGCTATCAACAAGGGTTCCAAGCGATCCCGAATGAGGTACCAAGGCCCCGCACCATTGGTACAACCCACTCTTGAGAAACCCGTCAACCAAGAACCCAAACCTGATCTAGAGGAGGAGTACAAGGAACTCCACCAAGAAAAACCGGTTCTTGAAGTCTTAGCTCATGCACCTTATTACAATGCTTTAAAAGAAAAATATGAGCGAGAACTAAAACTTGGAAAACATGGGTCCGCATTTGTGCAAAATAATTTACCTAAGAAGTTAGACGATCCTGGGCTATTCACTCTTCCATGTAGGCTTGGAACCTCCAAACCTCTCGATGCTCTAGCCGACTTAGGATCATGAATCAATCTCGTTCCATTGTCCCTCTATAGAAGCCTTAACTTAGGTAAGATAGAACCAACGGAAACCATCTTAGGTCTAGCGGACGATAGTGTTGCATATCCGGTAGGGATAATAAAAGACATGGTAGTACACGTAGGAGAATTGACTCTTTTGGCGGATTTCCATGTGCTAGACATGAATAAGGACCCGACATGCCCATTGTTAGTAGGAAGGGGATTCTTAGTTACCGCTAGTGCCATCATTGATTGTAAGATGTCTAAAATAGTGGTAGGAGAAGGAGTGCTAGGTCAATTTACGATGTCAAAAGCATATTTACTACAAGGAAGAGGAAATCCCCATGAGATCAGGTTGGATAGAACGCCATCTAGATATGGACCTTGGATTAATAAAGACTTCATAGGTCCTCAACGACCTTTCTATTTAGATGAAGCCTTTGCTAGTAAAGAAACTTTCCAAGAAAAACAATTGGCTAGGGACATGGAAGTGAACCCGTTCGAGGACGCCTTAGTGTTTAGGAAGATGACCGAGTTCCTAGGAAGCTTGCCCGTCAACCTTGTCATGAATAGTGGAAAGTTGAGAGCGATAAGCCTAAGCATAAGTGGAATTGGGATAGACCGCCTATTGATGGTAATGAAGAGTGGCACATTAGGATAACGATCTATGACCCCGATGGAGAAAAGTTTGAAAAGGCATACCGAACTAAGCGTACCACTAGGAACTTAAATGATAAGTTTGATCGTTATGACATTCTTGAGGATAAGCTTACTTATATAGGTACGTAGGAGCACGACTTCGAGTCTAGCTACAAGACTCATAAATAAAGAAAAGCGCTTTGTGGGAGGCAACCCATACTTAATTGTTTGCTTGTTTGTGTGTCGTATATCTTTTATTGATTGTTTATTCTCATGTTTGAATTTGTGAAAATGCTTTATTTTGTCTTTAACCTCGTCTTAATTACATATAAAGGTATTTTACAAAAGGGATAAGTGTAGGGAGGATTACACACGTTTTCAAAAAGAACGTGAACATGAGAGTTATGATTATTAAAAAGATATACATGTGTGTTTGTTAGAGTCAAATGCTTGTATTGAGTCATAATGGATGTTTTGCAGAAATTATTTCCAGATTCTAAAGATATAAATTTTCCATAATTTTTTCCAGAAAATCGCAGATCGTTTCGTCAGATAACCCGATGGCGTCAGATCGCAACCGACGGCCAGAGGAGCATAAACAACTTGTTACTTTTTCTCGTTTTCTGTGCTACTTATAAATTTTTGGAATTTCTCAAGTCTTAATTTTCCAGAAAATCTGCAAACATCCATTCCACAAGCATTATATCCTAGTTTAGTAGAGTCATATATAGTGTTACCGTCGATTTTACGCGAAGGTTTCGTTTGTTTTCTTCAAGTGTGCAGGTTTTATTTATCAAGAAGAAGATACATACGATTGGATGGAGCTTTTCACGCATACATTCTTCTTGAAGAAGAATTTACTACTTCACACGGATCCTACCGAGCTAATCAGGGGAGTATTAGTTTCTTTCGTTTTTAATTACCTTCCATTATCAAAACTTTGATACTTTCGGGGAACATTGGGGACAATGTTCAGTTTAAGTGTAGGGAGGGAAAATAAAACGGGAACTTTAAAACTATGCTTATGCTTGACTATTTGCCTTGTCTAATTTCAATTGTGTAATAAAACATGAGAAATATCGGTTACGGTAATTTTGGCACCAAATTTAAAATTTTTCATGACATGTAGGAGTGGGCCATTAGTCTTAATAAAGCGTCTCATTGATAGGAAGTTATATGACTAGCACAAAACCCTTTACTACTCAAATTCCACCCCAAAATGTGAGGATCGCCCTTAGATTTATAGGAATTAAAGCATTCATCTTTAATGCTTCGAGAGTGTACCGGTAGTATAATAGATTCTAGAACTTGTTTTGTGATGCATTTCGAGATCGCTAGCGAGACTACACTTGTGTAGTTAGGAATAACTAAATGATAAGAGGCATTAGGATAACCCTTGTTTGATACCCGTATTATAATTACTTCTTCCACATCGGTTGAATAATTCCCCCACACCCTTGCGTTGTACTCATATTTAGTGCACAATACCCCTAGTTAACCCCTCAGAGCCTATCCTTTTCGCGGTTCTTGTGATGTTTCAGTTTTCCAGAATATCAATGAAGAGCATTGTTTACAATCCACCCCCAAATGTACACCCAAATCGCCTTAGCCTACCTTGTATGCACTCACTTTTAGTGCATTATTGTTATCATACTAAACCTTTAGTTCAATTATCTAGTTGCTTGCATAAGTTGCTAAGTCGAGTCATTTCCTTTGTACACAGTTTTAGGACGATTGGGACTCATGGGAAAAGTTAAATTTTATGAAGTGACGGGAAGGAACGTTAAATTAAAATTCCCTTTATTTACGTAATTATGTACTCCAAGTGTTTTGATCTTTTCAATTTGGGTCAAATTAGTGTTAGAGTAATAAAAACTCAAGTGTAGGGATGTGCCTATAAATCCCTATTATTTTTATATTATCGTAGAGGATGGTAGAGTAAAAGTGTATGAAAAAAAAAATTGAAAAAAACATACGGGCTACCATCCTACATCTATCTTTAAATTTAGGTTTGTTTGTTTCAAAATTATCTAGAGTTTAGAGTGTCGAGTCTTGGCTTAGAAACATCATTCTCCTCATGCTTGTAACATAAAGATTTTTGACTTGCCACCACTAAATAGCCTATCCCACCAAACCCTTTGTTTCCCTACCGTAAGCCTAGCGTTACAACCCTTTAAAAGACCTCTTGGATAGTTTTTCCTAGGTGCTTACGCCAAAGTGATGGAGGTTTGATCTAGTCTCAAGCCTATGGTAATCTATGTACTAGGACCGGTTAATGAGTGTTTATCTTCCATTTCCAATTTGATATATTTCATATACACCTGAGAGATGAGAGTATCCAAACACCACTTGTGAGGTGCTAGTATGTAATTTCCGTGCTTGTTATGACTTTTGGGGCATATACTTGTTGTGAATTATTCTAAACTAATGCTTCATGACCCCTAACTTATAAATTAATTGGTTAAAGCACATTTGCTTGAGGACAAGCAAATACCAAGTGTAGGGATATTTGATAAGGATTTAAAAGGTACACTTTTGAGGGTCATTTAAGCCCTTAATCGACTACTTTTATATCCGTCACTGCTTAATTTCTTTCCTTTTCACTTTTTAGGTCTCTTGAAGGCAAATTGCTGGAATGACACTTATTCGGACGAAAAGGCGTGAATATATGAAGAAAATGTTCAAGTCAATATCAAGACACTCAAGCTGCTAGAATTGAAGGTGATGGCATCACAGTTAGAGGGCGACGCCATCGCAACGTGCTCCAAATGTGTGACGGCTCAGTAGCAAAATTGCTATTTTGTACCGACGGCGTCAGGTTTTAAAGAGTAGGGCATCACAACTCAGACGGCCTAGATTTAGATCCCGACGGTGTCACAGCCATAAGGTGATGTCGTCACAAGGTTGACGTGGTCAAGATGAAACCTTAATGGCGGCGATCCGACGATGTTACATTTAAAGAGTCACGCCATCGCAAGTTGTAACTCTATATATAGAATTCAAATTTTCAGACTTTTAGAGAGGTAGTTTTGTGGAGTAAAACCTAATAACGATTTTTGGCTGTCTTGGGCAGTATCTTAGGGTTCTCATACCCTATTTTACAAAAATATAAGTAATTTACTTCATTGATTCAATTATGTCTTCAATTATATGTGTGTATGCTTGCATGTTTTCTATGTCTGGCTAATTTACTTGTGTGATTGCTTAGATCTATGAAACCTAGGTATTGAATATTGATTAGTTGTCTCTTATCTTGATTGTAATTGACCTAGGATTGCGATAGGTTATTCGTTGTGTTTTTAATGCTTGAGTAATCTTTGTAAACATTAGTTTATAATCGCCTAGAGTTATTGTAGGCTAAACATTCAAAGATAACCTTAGAGTTAGTTTATGAATCCTAGAGATTTTGTAGGCAATAACCTTAAGGTAGTCTCAAAGAGTTTGGGAAGAAAGCATACCCTACGACCTTAGAAGACACAACGCGTTAAGAATAAGGATGTGACAATTCAACCATCAATAGGAGATAACTAGGGAGTAATAGTATCTAGGTAAACACATCTTTAATCATCATACAAGCACACATCAATTATACATAGACTACCCCTTAGCTTAGTTAATTAGAATAATAGAGTAATCGGTAGAAATACCAACTCCCCAAATCCAATACCCCGAGATTCGTAATTTCAATTTTCTAAAAAATATAAAAAAGATAAAAAATAATCTTCCTCAACCCCAACCTTAGCATAGTAACTTCTCACTAGCATTCCTATTCCCAGAGAACGATATCAACTCGAGGCTTACCCTAATACTACACTACAACGATTAGGTTCATCGATAGGTGGTTGAAAACTTGCTCGAAGAAAAGGAAGTTTCCTTTGACCCCGAACACACAGACTTAGGACTTAAATACTGAAGGAGGGTATGAACTAAAAATCTCCATTTAGGGAAAAATTTATTTTTATACCATATAAACTTCCCATCAGTGGGATACCCTAAGCTGGCCAAACCAGTGATTATTTCCTCCCTATTATTCTCAAAAACACCTCCTTCATCATTTAATTGCAAATGAGTCCTTATAAGGGACTCAGTAATGACACACTCCTGTCCATGAACAATGGCTACAATCTCCTTGGGTTGACCCTCAGGAGATCGCTCATTAGCTGTGGCCCAAAATTGCTTGACCAACGAGTCATAAATAATAGATGGACAATAAGTTAGGGCATACCTGAGTTTGAAGCGCAGAAGGAAATCAACCATGGGATCATAAACATCACTTCCTTTAGCTCTTTCCAGAAACGCAACTTTATTATGATCCCCTTTGAATGCAAGTGTCGCCATTGTAATGATTCGAGAAGTTTGAAGATGGTTTTAGTTGAAAATGAGAGGGAATTGGTTAATTAGGTCGTGGGATAACTGTAATTGGCTATTTAAATAAGTTACCCAAAATAGCCATTCAAATTGGCAAATATCTCGCAACGAATCTTTGACCAATTTGACTTGAAATTAATCCCGTATTAAATCCCCAATTCAACGAAACCAACAGCATTCGAAAGTCAATCCGCAGGAACCATTTAGTCAAACATCAAGACCCCCTAAAGTTTGACCACTGTTATCATTCCAATGCTACCAGCAGGAACCATCTTCCATCAGGAGGAAAAACCACGTTACCAGCAGGAATGAAGAAAAGTCAAACCCTGCTATTATTAACTGCGCATTAAAACCTCTGCAGCCTTAACCCTTATTAACTCATATACCAACCGAACCATTACTTCCATTAATTCTAACTAAGTTAGATTACACCTTGACTTTGACTATAAAACTACCCCTTGCCTCATAAATAACATACAACATCAACAACCCTAACATAACAATCGATCAGCAAAACCACCATAATGAGCAATTCACCCAACACACCGATTGAAATCTCCTTAGACTCATCAAAGAGTTTACCATCTAATGATGGATGGTTAAACTATTTCCCTCCTAATTACACCAACATCACTTTCATGTCCACAAACCCTCCACCTTTACCAGCACCTATTGGAACCTCTTCAAAAGATCTGCCTACCCCACCTTCACATTTTGGTTATGAAGATTCCAGCTCTGAGCTTAAATCCATGCCAAGCTTTGTCTCGGCTTATTCAGACACTGACGATGAGAATGGTGGATCCTCCGCACCCTTGAATGTTGCTCCAATTGCTCAAGTACCGCTCCTTCCGTGCGCTTGCCAGTTCTTCTGATCCAAGGCCAGGACCCTCCAACCAAGACCCTCAAAAGAGACAATAAGTGATTGGTCTTGCTATTCCCAGAGTGTGGCATATGATCAGTAGGTGGGGGAAACAGAATCAGAGGATGCCTGAGTGGGCAAAAAGGAGGCCTGAGTAGATATCTTGTGGTTGGTAGCTGATGTTAGGAAGTGTCTTGTCTTTTGTTGAAGTCTTATGTTATGTTGATGTCTTGTCCTGTAATAATCAGTGGTTGTAGGAAGTCTTGTAATATCATACTACATCTTGAATGCAGTTCATTATATAAATAAAAGACTTCCATGTTTCTAGTTTAATCTTTTTGCTACTGATTGTGTGTTTGACGCTTAATCTACAAAATTGTTAGTAGAACACATAATATACAAAGAATATACACATATATACAATTATGCAACACTAAATCCTCCTCTTA
>CM040241.1:169177698-169208656 GCA_022545495.1 Chrysanthemum lavandulifolium | reverse complement strand
AATATGCTTATCGCTTAAAACTACGTGTTTGGTGATCAGTGAGCGATCTGAATGGTATTCCTTGTACGTACAACTTATTTTCAAGCTTGTTTTCAAAGTTTTTAGATTGGAAAAATCATTCAAAGTTTGGATTCCTTAGCATTGAATTCTTGCTTAAGCATTTTCACATTTTCTTGAAGTTTTTGTTTTGCTTAGCGGTTTAGAAAGCTTTTCTTGTAAGGAGTTTAACTCTTGTTTTAATACTTCTTCTCTCGAAATTACTTTTCTAATAATTGCATGCATTTGGTCATCCATTTCACGCTCATGGGTAGTTAACTCAAACTTAGCACGTTGTTCATAAATGGCAACTTGTTCTTTATAGGCATCGATTCGGAGATAACGAGAATCATCGAGGCGCAGACGGTGTATTCATCAAAAGCATAGTCATCATTGATGCGGAAGATGCATTACTTGGTACAATCTCACTTTCACTTTGCTTTACATATTGATCATATGGGACAATATTGCTATTACTCTTATCATCAATATCGATTCATAAGTTTCAAGAGATTGTACTTTATTATGCATCTTTTGCTCATCAACATCATCATATAGTTTTAATACCTTTGAGATGATTGATTCTTTGGATGGACCAGCTTGCGTGATGATGAGACCTTTGGAGAGACCATTGGAGAAATGCTTGCCATGAAGATTGTCATGTGCATGAGGTTCATCATCGGCGTCCGAGTCGTATGCATCACAATCTGCAACTTGAAAAGCATTCGATGATTGTGACCTATCTCTGAATTGGTCGCTCATCCACATCGCATCATAGGTCTTGGCATTGCCCTCGGTGAAACAACAACTCCTCTTCATCCAAAGCGGCACCATTATCCCGAGCTTGCACGAGCAACATCTTGTCTCGAAGTAGTTTGCATTACGTGGACGTTTTGAGATGTGCAGTTCTAGCAATGTGTCCTCACCACCACAGTTGTAGCATTTGGTTGGCTTTGCTTGTCCTTGATTTGGATTCCTTCCACGATTCGATTTTCTACATATCCTCTACCAACTCCACCTCTTCCCTGTTCATATTGTCTTTCTTGAACTGGTTACACCTAACCTTCCCATCTCGACGGTAGCTTGATTGTGTGGATTGGATCTTTGCTCGAGGTTATTGTTGGTGTATGGGAGAGTTCATGTTTTGACTAACCATGAGAGATAGTTGAGTGATGAAGTTTTCCATGAGTGTTTTTGGGTCCGGAGGCTTATATGTTGGATCGGGATGAGCTTGTAATTACCATTACCCATGGGTATGACTTGAGATGCTTTGGTGGTAATACCAACATTGTGTAGAAAGCGATAGAATCATTTGGTGAGTGGTTTCTCCACGATTGGTTTTGAAGCGATCCGAATCCTTTTTCAAACATAGCATGTCTCTCATTACGAAGAAGGAAGGCATCTGTTGCTCATAGTTTGTATTCTTCAATCCTTTGGTTAGCTTCACGGTGACAAACTTGTACCATTCGGGATTCATATTGTTCACAAACTTTGAGTTCAATTTGAATGTTTGGCATGGTCATTTGATGTTCCTCATGTCATTCAAGCTTATGAAATCTCACGTAGTACTCATAGACACTCTCATCTGGTTTCATCTTGAAGTGCTCGAACTCATCATACAGTTGTGATTCCCTGTCTTCCTTTGTTAATTCGGAACACGAGAGAAGCATCTTGACATTATCCCATCCGCCTTGGCTTGTGTTGTGATTGATAAGCTTTTAGATATCTTTTGGAAGACCACAAGTATAATGTTAGAAGCCACGATATCAACATCGAATCTCTTTTCTCCTTATCATTGAGCTCATCATACGTCTTTGGTCGGTCTATTCCATAGATCATTGTTCCATCTGCAATTTGTATCAATTAAGTCTCTTGTAGTCTCAATCGATAAGGTCCTTCATCAATAGACTTGAGAATGTTGACTCGTTTTCCTTTCCAAGACAAGACAATCGATTCGTTGTGCCCAAGAGTCGTAGTCGATTACATCAAGCATGGGTGGACGATGTCGATCCAGCTTGACGTCCTCACTCTGAAGAAACAATAGTTGGAGCGATGTTTACATGATTACAAGTTCTCACGGATTTTACTATTCTTTGATTAAACCGGAAATTGATTCATTTTCACGGATTTTACTAAACCAAAAGAACAACCGTAAGAATGTAGCACTAAGAAGTAACAAGTCTCAATAGACAAGTAGCTAAATAATCAACTTGATTAGTTATCAACTCGCTAAACAACCAACCGCTGAAAGAAACAAGTCGCTTAAAGAATCAACTCGCTTAATAGCCAAGTCGCATATAGTAACAAGTCTCAATAGACAAGAAGCTAAATAATCAACTGATTAGTTATCAACTCGCTAAACAACCAACTCGCTTAAAGAAACAAGTCGCTAAAGAATCAACTCGCTTAATAGCCAGTCGCGATATAGAGACAACTCGCTAATAGCAAGTCGCAACAGACACATACCGCTAACCACCAAGTCGCTTAAGCTTAACTCGCAATAATAGCCAAGTCGCTTAGAACTCAAGTCGCTTAAAGAAACAACTCGCTAGAACCCAAGTCGCATAAAACGTCAACTCGCTAAATAGCCAAGTCGCATATACCAACTCGCATCCAAGAACAAAAAGCAACTCGTCAAGAAACAAAAGTCCCAGACTCAACTCGCTTTGTACAAAGTTCACAAATAACCACTTTATCAATCAAAACAACCAAACCACAATGATTTAAGCCTTCCAATTCAAAACATAAACACATATGATGATCCTAAACACAAAAGTACAAGCAAAATTCAAACTTTAACAATAGAATTTGTCCAATGATTCAAACTCTCCTAAACACTTAATACCCCAAAAACCTTATGAAATCCACCAAAACAAAGAGCATGAAAGATGAGTGATCAAACCATAGCTCTTGATACCAATTGTAAGATATTGGATTTCACAATCACACTAAACCATAATCATATGAGGCGTTCAAGTATGTTTAGAGAGAAAGTTCTAGAGAGAGAAAGGAAGAGTTGGGAACTATGTGAAACAAAGAAAATGGTATTGAGCTCCAACCTCTACCTTGGGAGGTAGAGGTATTTATAGTGTCTTACAAATAAACGCCACCTACGGGCCGGATCGGGGCATACAGTGGGTAAAGACCCGTCAGTCCTCCACGGTGTTACTTAACAAACTACTTGCAACATAACTTGACTACGACTACGAGCTTCTAACGAATACATATACTTGAGGTGATGACTCTTTAACGATCGAATTTTCTAATTCCTAACAAGCGATGATAGGCAACACACATTCACAATGGATTCATTACTCACTTTGTTGTAGTAGAGGAAAAGTAACATTAGGAAAAGAAGTACACCACCGAAATTGTTGATGGATCTTCTTAACGGAGGCGTCCAAAAGCTCAATGTTCATTAACAATATCAAGCGATATAACGAATGTTCGATTCACCTCTATGGGTGCCAAACAAGACATGTCGATCCACTAATGGTCGTGGACCATATTGTTATAGGATACAAGGGCAAAATTACCATCAAATAGGTACTTTGTTACCTAAACAAGGAAAACCACCAACGTTTGCCCAACAATATATTTATGATCCGTAAATGAGATACAACATAGGATAAACGGTGTCGGGGTATGTACGAAAGCAGTGGACATGTTTTCCTATCCAAATATTTTATGCGTATTTTAAAAACATTTTATTTAACATTAAAATCAATTACGATTATATTGTGCTATTTTCAGCGCAATTACAAAGAATATGAAGAGACGCCGTCAACCAACCATCGTTGGACCACCAACTAAAAGTTGATATACGAGACATGCTAGATGGCATTAACCCATTGGTTTGTCAATTCGAATGGTGGCGAACGTTTTCACACAACCACCAACAAAATAACTTTAAATTACAACTTATTGGCACTAGAGAGCGACGGAAGAAATTATAACCTTCCAACGACTATGGAGGTGGCGGCACTAATTGTAGGAGATTTTGACTCTACAACAAATCAAAGAGACATCATTCTACACATGAAAGAAGGGGCCTCAAAAGAATAAGTGAGCTACATCCATCATATCTTGCACTCCAATACCCATTGTTGTTTCCATAGGTCAAGATGGTTATCGAATGACATATACCACTTTGGTATCAACGACAAAACAACAACAAACAAAAAACCGAGTAACAATGAAAGAATATTTTGCATATCGATTCCAAGAAAGACCAAATGTTTTCTCAATGGTTCTGAATGCACGCAGGCTATGCCAACAGTTTATTGTAGACGCATACATCATGGTTGAATCTGAAAGGATGTCATACATCAAAAAGCAGCAAAAAGATCTAAGATGTGAGACATACTCCAGACTAGCAAAATTATCCGAAGATGAAAACTCAGGAGTGAAGTTGAGAGGGAAAAAAGTTGTTGCCATCATCTTTTACAGGAAGCTCGAGATATATGATGCAGAATTTCCTAGACGCAATGACAATTTGCAAGGTTTATGGATATCCGGATCTTTTTATAACATTCACATGCAACCCAAATTGGCCCGAGATTGAACGTTTTGTTATGGAAAAGGGATTGAAATCTGAAAACAGGCCTGATGTGATAACACGTGTTTTTAATCAAAAGCTAGACACCATGATGAGAGAATTCAAAGACAAACATTACTTCGGACGACTAAAAGCGTGTACCCATTTCTAAACTTGATAAAAACAAAACCACAATCTAATTAATACTACATTCTCTACTATTCACGACATTGTGTTATTCACGCTCTGCTCACACCATTGTATTTCAAAACTATTCTTGACATTATGTTTTCCCCGCAACTGTCTACACCATTGAATTTCAAAAGAGGCTCCCTCATGCTCACATTTTGCTATTTTGGAAGAAGAATACAAAATGACATATCCAAGATACATCGATCGGTTTATTTCATCGAGATACCGACAAAATGAAGATCCGTAATCAGATAAAATTGTTACGAACACATGATCCACGGTCCATGGGCCGATAGACCAATTGCTCCGCGCACGGTAAAGAACAAATGCACAAAATAATTCCCTAAGGAGTTTAATGATAAAACTTTCATTGATAAGTCGGATATGCAATTTATAAAGAAGAAATGATGGCACTACAACAAAAAAAGCGGATCGAATTGCATAACGGATATGTTGTACCCTACAATCCGGGCTTCATCGTGACGTTTTCAATCACATATTTACGTAGAATGGTGCAACCAAGTGGGTTCCATAAAATATCTATTCAAATATATTAACAAGGGACCGGACGAGCTTGATTGCTTTGGAAGATGAAGATATCGATGAAATCAAAGATTATTATTGTGTAGATATATGTCGGCTCGCGAAGCAAGTGGAGGATCTATGGGTTTGACATACTACATGTGCTCCCACCGTAGAAAGATTACCTTTGCACTTACAAGGAGAGCAACTATTATATTCGAGGCAACAGAAAGCATTGATTTTGCATTGGAAAAAGCTCCGTGAATGAAACAAAGTTTGTTGTGTGGATGGAACGAAACAAAATCGACACAAAAGCTCAGAAATTTCTTTACCATGAGTTTCCAGAAAATTATGTATGGAAGCAAGAAGAAAGGATCTGGGTTCCTAGGCAAAAGGCACGTGTATTGGACGCATACATCATGTACCACCTTCTTCTAGAGAAATGTTCTACTTAAGAGTATTGCTCAACAAGGTTAGGGGACCCACATATTGGATCGATTTTAAGGAGTGATGGAGTTGTTTACCCAACATATAAAGAGGCTCACAAGCACGCGGTCTGTTGGAAGATGACAAGGAATATAGATGTTTTGTTGGAAGCCGACCATTGGGGTGCAGAAATTACTTGCGGTCATTTTATGTGATGCTACTTATGACGGATAGCATGTCTAGGCCGAGATTGTTCTGAAAAAATATGGCAAGAAATGTCAATGACGTTATACATATCGAGCGGAAGAAAAGGAATGACCCGTATGACAACAACTTCTACCTTCAACTTAACCATGACAAAACAAATACATCTTAACTCGAACACTCCATGCTAAATCACCAACACATTCCTAATGTTGTTTAGCAAGCTCATCTAAAAGGAATTATGAGATACAAATGCCTAAAACCCATGTCTAACATTCAACTAATATTTCATTCAAAACAACAAAATCAAAGATAATACTTACACGTAAATGGAAACGCATCCAACGAGATAATACGTTTGGGATAAGTACGACTTAGTTGAGAAATTACTCATCGGAGCACACCATACACGAGATGTGCTACTTCTCCCATTCGCACACATACAATAAAAGTAAAAAACAATCGTAAAACTACCATTACTAACACATACTTAACAAAGTATAGAGAATAATAAAACAAACCTTAAGCTCCGTAATTCCACAACGTCAAGCATAAAACAACTCTGCCACATAAATAAACAGACCAGATACATATCAAGTGACACAAACATAATAGGATACCCAATAAAAGAACAACTTTCAAATTTCCACCATACAAACAAATCTATGCAACCAAAAAAAGACATCATAATAAAATCTAATGTTGTTACACATAGATAAATACAACCCAACGTCTCGATGCAATCGCCATTTTAAAAAAACACAGCGTCTCTAAAACAAAAGTCGGAAATGCGTTTCAAACAGTTAACCAACAACCAAAACAAGGAATACAAAACAAAATACCATAACACGACATAATAATGTTAGAATATTTTACGGAACCGGGAACCATGTCCTCCAAATACACAACCATATTTTGACATAACAACTTTCAAATAGTAGCATACATCCAGACATATTGCTTAAACATAAATACATAACTAAATATTCACAGACATAACAATCCCTTTCAGAAACATTTGTCAAGACATTTAAACAACTTAAACCATACGATATCAACTTTCACCCAACAACCAAAACGCAAAAGACTTTGTAGATCTTCAACCCTATACACCAACCACAGGGACTCTGACATTCATCAGATATGGAAGATCGGAAATGCAGGGTTTTCACCTTCTAGAGCATCCACCGTATGACCATTCCGAACATACTTAAACTGATCGACTCGATGTATGGAATCGACATGAATCCGCTAATGACTTCCACCGCCCATACATATTGACATGGTTAGTCCTGGTAGGATTTTCTAGGTGAAATTCAATACGTACACGGAGTTCGTCCCTGTACTCCTGGTGTATTATCAAAGTCCTATTGTAGATGTGCATAGGGTTCTCCACGAGGAATGACGCATGAATGGCCTGGGAAAAAATTACAATTAAAACCATTACGGATGCTACAGCTTAAAAATCATCAAGTGTATCAAAAAATAAAAAACACACATACCAATCGCCGCTTGAATACACGCGTAACTCTTATAAAAGCTCCTGTGACCTTCTACAAAGTGATCCATGAAACGGCAAGAGCTTACATGTTTCATCCTATCATCCTCTACATAAAACAATCAGTATAATTACTTCATGCTAAAACAATTACACAAACAAGTGTAAACACTTTGGTCCGGAAAAATAAATAACAAATTCAACTTACGCCTTTCATCCCCGTCATTCAAGTTGTTGCCTTCTTAATGTAGTCGCTCCTTTGAAAAGGATCCATAATCATACTCCATCGTCATTGAATGCATCAAACTAGAATCTCCGGCCTCGTTCTTTGTCGATTACATAATGTCCCGACTTCAGGCCAGTGATTCGATCATCACGTTAAATGAATCAAGAACCAACCGAAAATCAGATTACTCCGGCTCCACGCCGCACATTACACCCAAAAGAAACACCATTTACCACAACTCTTATTTCATCCTCGTCTCCTAATCCTAACATTAGCTCACCAGGGATTGTCTGTAAACGACATAAAACCAAAACATTAAACAAAATCATATAATTTTTAGACACAATAACATACGTAAAAATAATGCTTATAAAATTAAAAAACACATAACATTAAACTACACCACCTGAAGCACATGTGGGTACGGCAACACTGAAATCCTAAACCTAGAAAATGAAGAAAAAGGCCCTTCATAACCACAAGCTTCTTTTCCGCTACATAGTAGCCAAATACGTAGAAGCAATCATTCCTTCTTCGACAAAGTGTAAAACTTGACCTCCTCATCAAGGTATCGGTTGCAAAACTCCTCCATTTCATACATACAGTACCATTGGCCATAACGTGGTGTCTTCGTTGACTCGAAACGATAACCATCCGAGCTTACAATATAGACGTTGTCCCTACCATTATAACCTTCAAAATTGTAAACAAACGGAAGGACACGCAAAACCAAAACAACGTAGCTTAATGAAATTATTAAACAAACAACACCGACCATAATCAATACCAACGTACTAAAAAAACAATCAATACCTGAGAATCAGGAAAAGTGAAAACGTCCAGCATTGTAACAAACTCAATAGCCATTTCCTACAAATTTAAAAAAAAAACAACATAAACCAACATAACAAACCGTGATACAAGCAAACTAACAAGTTGTTAGAATCACATAACAACAACCAAATTATTACAATAAATGATAAACAAACAAACTCAAAACAATCTGGTATTTTCAATTTCAACCACATTTTTAAAATCGTCATTATAAACTAAACAACGTTTTACGGGTAACTTATTAAAACGTTTCATCTGACGATTTTGCTTATCTAAACACAACAACAAATACCTCATACAGGTACTTACAAAACTGCATATCTAAACACAAACACACACTACGTGACCATTGACATTCATGGTCAACACGATATCTATGTCAAATTCCACATTTGAAATAACAACGTATCAAACTAATCAATTGCATATTACATCAAACTACATAATCGTTTAAAAAACATGTACCATAACTACATGTATTATAAATTATAATTTAACTTCTAACTTAAAACATCCCAACTTATAGGCTCTAAATTACCACTTATAATCACTCACCTTGGACCTTCAGAGACTACTACTCAAATGAAAGACATAACATACGAAATCTAAAAGTAAACTTCAAAACCTCGGTCATCTATCAATATTGCAAGACGCTTTAAGCGTGTTCTAAGTATAATGAAGAAATGAGTATCGCCATTCACCACTCCATGTGGCACTACTTAAGCTTCTAAACCGACTTACATCAACAATGAAAGCATTCTCTACACATAACAAGTGAATAACACAAACTTTCACAACAACAACCAAACAAACCACTCAACATCAATTAACTAAAAATAATATACAAACAACAACATATGTTCAAACAACAGCTGTCAACAAAATTATGTTACAAAAAATTAAATCTTCAATTACCAAAACCCACCACATACTACAACAAAGAAAAAAGAAACTATTTGTATTCAAAACATTATTATATCAAACACTTTCCACACATTCAAACCAAAAGATACAACACCAACAAAAGCGACTTCCATTTTAAGGATTAAAAATTATGCGTTTTTACATTAAAAATCAAACAACCATGCAACAAAAATATCTAATAACAAACCATTTCAAAACATCATACCATGACTACTATCTTAAAATAACACAATCTTTAAAAACACAAGATTCAAACCGTAAAGAAAAACAACGTAACCTTTTTCAAAACAAAAATACTACTAAACCAAAAACATAATAATAGTATGAATCAAAAACATTTTTGATTTGAATGGTTAAAATAATATTGCTAGATACTGGATTGAGAGGCGGAGAAGTGTTCGAAGAAAATTAGGTAGGGATTTTTATTTTGAGAAGCACAAAACAAAAGTCTATTTATTAAAACAAATTATAATGGTTGAAAAAATATAGGTGAAATGATTGCCTATCTTTTAAATGCAATGCAAATTGATATAATGTGTAACATGCGTAAATACATTGCATAAAAACTAATAAAAAACATCAACATAACTAACCCATTTATTTCCATTTGCGGACTTAGAGCTTACGAGACATTGAGAGGAAGAATATATGTCTCACATATATTGAGTACATGCTACTTTGTAACAAAAGCTTAAAAGTATACCAAACATGCCATACCCTAACGAGATGTTGACAATGGGCAATTACAACAAATTGGTGTATGATGAGTTGAAATACAACAAAGACGAATTACATAAACAGCACGGAACGCTATACAAGACATTGACACACCAACAAAAAGACATATACCGAACCGTAATGGACGCTGTTACGCATGAAAAATGAGGAATGTACTTTGTCTACGGATATGGTGGGACCGTAAAGACATACCTATACAAAACATTATCCGCCGCATTAAGATCACAAGGTGAAATAGTCATAAATGTTGCATCAAGCGGCATCGCATCACTTTTGTTAGAAGGTGGAAGGGCAGCACATTCTCGATTCCCTATCCCTATAAATGTGGTGGAAGATTCAGTATGTCATATTCACAGAGTGACTCGCGAATTGCTAAGAATGTGTAAACCGATAATATGGGATGAGGCTCCTATGACACACGAACATCATTATGAAGCATTCGATAGGACACTAAGAGATATATGCGAACATCCACATTCAACCATCGAGAAAAAGTGTTTGGAGGTAAAGTGGTTCTCTTTGGCGGAGACTTTCGACAAATATTACCCGTGGTTACAAACGGCACGACATGATGTCGTACATGCGCCGATCAACGCTTCATATCACCGGGCAACATTGCAAAGTAATGTGTTTGACTATTAACATTAGGCTCGAACAGGATCAACTAATTCTGAAAGAAAAGAAATCCAAGACTTTGTGGATTGGATATTAAGCATAGGAAACAACACAGTTGGTGGAAAGAACGATGGAGAATCGACAATTGATTTCCCTGATGATATGTTGATACCCGATTCAGACGACCATATTGCTACAATTATAGAACAAACCTACCCAGATTTGGTCCAAAACCTCTACAACCTAAAATTCTTCCAAGAAAAAGCAATCCTTGCACCAACTCATGAGCTTGTGGATATGATCAACGATCGAATGCTACAAAACTACCGGAGATTCAAAGACATACGACGACTACGACTCGGTTGGTATTATCGATATGGATTCAAATTCTAATGAGTCACTTTACACAACCGAAGTTCCTAAATAGCATTCGATTGCCGGCCTTCCACAACATTCTTTAACATTAAAATAGCGCTCCTGTTATGTGCATGAGAAACATAGATCAAATGGCCGGATTATGCAATGGAACTAGGCTTCAAGTACTGAGGATGGGTGTCAATATAATAGAAGCCAAGATTATATCAGGCGGAAGTGTAGGTATAATTTGCGCAATACCAAGGATGGTCTTAAGCCCTTCTGATAATAAGATGCCGTTTAAATTAAATCGTAGAAAATTCCAGTTGCATTGTGTTTTGCAATGACTATTAACAAAAGTCAAGGACAAACATAACACAAGTAGGATTTTTTCTACAACGACCGGTTTTTTCTCACGGTCAACTGTACGTAGCTGTTTCAAGGGTCAAAAGCAGAAAAGGATTAAAGATTTTATGTTGTGATGAAGAAGGGAAGTACGCAAAATCAACAACTAATGTTGTGTACAAAGAAGCTTTGTTTAGAATTTAAGTTCATTTTTATATGACTTTAATACATTTTCATTATCCACAACTTTACAAATATCCGTACATTAATTAATGGAGTAAAAATTTTATATGATGTCTTATTAACCATCCATTAAAACCATTCAATTATTTATAATCATTTATTTTATTAAAAAAAATTAAAAAAAAATTGGATGATATACACTATATTTTGGTACATTGACAAAAAAAATAAAATAAAACTAAAAACTGTTTTACAAACAATTATCAAAAGATTATAATTAACTCCATAACAAAGTCTTAGTTATAACATTAGGTGACTAGCATACTATTATATAATATTGTTAGTTGTCATCTAAGGCAAGCCTAAAGCTTCAGTACAAAACACAAAATATCAAACATAACCATTCCTAATAGATACTGTTAAACATGTCCAACCATAGCAGGTTTTAGTCATAAACATTGACACAAACTTTGAAGCCAGTCATCTGATGTCTTAGGACATGTGAAATACATGGATTACAACTTTCTTTTGGGAAGTCAACGAAGCACGGACGTCTGCACACGATCTACGAGCTTGAACCGCACCATTTTATTGGCTTCCAATGACGGTCATGAACAACGTCCCTCCACCCGCAATTCATTGTCACATGGTTTTTGCTCTTTGTGTCATCCTTTGTGGTGTTCGATGTCAACATCCACATAGAACTCTATACCTCCAACGTGTGCAATTGCATTTTGGTATTTCCACATTTCGTGCCTTCACAAAGTCATGCGGTATGTTTTGTATTAATATGAAAAGTATTGTGATTACCAAAAAGAGTAGCCATATGTAACTCTAAATAACAATCAGCTGAATAACAACATGCATCAAAAGTCATTAAAGACTCCTAACATCTGATGTTGGTCTATACAATACGAAGGTTTTTTATGACTTTACGTAATATCATGTTACGCCGAAGATAACTTATCCTAAGCATACCAGCAAGATTAGTAAGTAGACAACTACACTGTTTCCATGCCATTCGGGAATCCTTTCTTAAAAACAATACGGAGAAAGGCAGGTTCATAGAAACTAATCGCACTTCCTACTCATCAAAACTTATGTGTTATCGTTAAGCGCACTATAGTTACCATAAACGTTCAATCGATAATAGTCGCGCATATGTTTTATGACATATCACAATATACTCTCTATACATAATACTATAAACTCAATTGCATTAGATATGTACCTCAATATAAAGGAAAATAACGAAATGAAAACGAATGGACCGCTTACACAAAGCGACTACGTTACATCACATACCAAGAATTGGTGCATAAAAACAATTATTCTCATCCACGATGCTCAGATGGCATTTCCACTCACACATGTGTGACATCCTTTTATCTACATAAATCATGTAAAAAATTCAAAAAGTATATCATGTCAAACGCTTTTGGTTTCTCAAAATAATTAGACACATTATGCGTATATTATCATTAACATACCTCCGTCTATAGGGATTTTCAGGAATGGCTTTCTCCAGTTCAGTACCATACGTTCTAAAATATCATGACGCATCTCCAAACCAGACGAATTAAATGGCATCATGGATACAAAGTTGTTTAGCAAGTTTGTGAAAACCAGTCTTCTCCCAACAACGAGGTTTTGAACTTGAACCAAAATATGCCATCCCATTCCTCCAAAAACATGAACATTCTTGTCTTCATCCACAAGCTTAATCTCACGGTGAGTGACTATTGATACCCAGTGCCCTCACATAAACACAGAATTGAGGATTCTCAGTTGATGTCAAGAAACCGCAAGGAAGATCCTATGAAACAGGTATTTGTTATTAACAAAAAAACTTAAATCAAATTGATTGGTTTTCAAAAGATTTCTAATAAACTTATAGAATGTCAACTTTGTAAGTTCAGAATTACCGGGGATTGGTCGACCTGTTCCAAAGTAAGCAAGCATCTACGATGTCTGTAACATACCCGAGCGAGATCGTATCCATTGGATTCATATCCAGAATTGTTGTACGCTGTTATGTAGTAGCAGTCTTCTTCCTGTCGATATGTTCATGTATTTGCTGACATCTAAAAATTCGCGCCATTCAGATCCATACAGCTTAAACTGATTCCCTCCAGCCATCTTTATGTACACCTTATGTTTTGTTCCTTTATTGTGGATTAAATGCTGACCATTGTTCTTAGGTTTCAACATCTTCATAAACAGAGTAGGAAGAAGCTGAAATTCAAACATTTAGTGCATGTATCAATGTTAGTTTTCTTGAATAAAATGATAAGTTGTATAAGTCTCTTAGATAGTAAATACCTGTAGTGTTTGGATGTTACTTTGGTTTGCCTCCACCAATAGTTGCAACGTCATTCTATTTCAGAAAACCACAAACGTGTAAATGGTGAATACGTTTCTCACATTAATTTATATATACGTGTAATGAATTGAATCATCAACAAAAATAGATAGGTAAAATTGTCGACCCATTATGTGGACTCATACAAAAGTGTTTGACGCAACTATAATCATTTAGTCGCTTTGATGCGTATCCGTATTTTCTTTGAAGTTCACAATCTTATACCATGTAAAGCGTTTTCACGATTAACAACTATTCTACTATCTACCGAACCTACCTTCTCTACATACTTTTTACTAACTTCATTTTTTTCTAATTATATGCATAACATGTTCTTGCTTAACTACTAAACAAAATAGCAATAAATCATACCTACCCTATGTAACTACTATTATACCTTGCATTACACATGTTCTTTAAACTAACAATCGTGTAGGATATTGGATTTCACAAACACATCATAATATAATAATATTAGGCGTATGGTTTAAGAGTTTAGAGAGAGAAAGTAGAAGGTGGGAGCCTTTCTAGAGAGAGAAAGTAAACAAAGAAAGAAAGGTTAGATTGAGTGAAAGGTCCAACCCTCTACCTTGAGATGTAGAGGGTATTTATAGTTACATACTACACGTCCTCCTTCGGACTGTGGATCAGGCATACAGTGGGTAAAGACCCGTCCTTCTTCCACGGTGTTACACTAAACTATACTACTCTATAAACAAACTAATTAACTACTTAATAACATAAATAACTACAAGTCTACGAGCTAACTTATGCTAGAAAATAATTGGGGTGACCGACACTTTAATATGGAATTTCCAATTCCTAACAATCTCCCCCTAAGGGAGGTCACCCCATGAAATACATTTTGCATCCTAGCATTCTATTCTTGACTTTGTTCTTGAGCTCGTAGACTTCAATTCTTCAATTCCGCAATCTTTGTGCTTTAGTAGTGATTCTTCAAAGTCCGCATTGATTTGTACTTTTAGTGGAGGCCTTTAACTGATCTACATATTTGATGATCTTCGAGCTTTCTTTGAGATCATCAGCCACAACAAATCTCTCTGGATCATCCATAGTTGTGTTGCCTTCATGTGATGTTGTGACTTTTGGACCCACATGCTTTCACTTTTGAATCATGACATCTTTCTATCAGAGTAGCGGAAGCTTTACTGGTTCATGATATTTGCAGCAGCGTAGCATAAGTATAGTATAAAAATATCGAACCGAGGTTATGTAGATATGAACCGGTCATGATTTCTTCAATTAAGTGTGGATGTTGTGAGCATGCGGCTTTGGATTGACTCCTTAATTCGATCACCGCAAGCCGGCCAAATGTACCGCAAACAACAATTAGCAATAAAACACACGAAAGTGTCTTTGATCACTTCGTTGAATTGAGGTACACGCCCACGGTTCCCGTTGATCGATTACAAGTCACGCCTATGATCGGTAGGATTCCTAAGAATCTCCTTGTGATGGTTTCGCAATTGTTTAGTCGTTCTCAAACTGAGCGTCTCAAAGAAGACAACACTGAGTGAGTGAACGTGAAATTGAGATTCAGCGATTGATGAAAATTTGATTTGAAAACAATCGCGTATTTCTTAGAAGAAAGAGTTTTGCAATCTGACGAAGGTTTTATGAGAAGATCAATTTTCAATCAAAAATACTTTTGTATTTGAAAAGAGTACACATTCGATGTGCTAGATAAAAGAAGAGATTCGCACATCGAATGGTTTTTCAAAAGCATTTTTTCAATCGTAGATACTTTTTGAATTTGAAATATGTATACACATTCGATGTGCTAGAGAAAGAAGATTTGCACATTAAACGGTTTTCCAAAAGTATTCGTCAATTCATTTCTGGACCAAGGTTGATTCACGAGTGAATCGCCCATTGTTTCTATCCGTTGTCACAAGCTTGATCTTAAGAGAAGATCTCATGTCACCCACCAAGAGCTTGTTAGATGTTGGCTCTAGAAGGATTTCCATCTTCATCGCGGAATATTTTACATATCACTCGGATGTTACGGCAATACCACAAGGATAATGCGTGGGACTCTTAATATATTCTTACTTTCCACATTGTGTGAAAGCAATGATCTTCATTAATTTAGTGTCCTAATGAGATATTGTGGATGATCTCTTGGCTCTAGACTCAATAGTGCACATTTGGTTCCTATCTTGGAGACTAGGGAGAGGGTCTCCTTCTTCAATATCAACAATCTCTAAGAGAAAGTCGATAGATAATGTCGGTTCCGTGAGAATGAAACAAGTCCTTTTAAGAGGAACTTGAGTAGCTTGGGAAGTTGTAGTGCGGCGTCCACCGGGTCCATGACGTCTTGTCTTTAATACCGTGTTACCTTAGTAACCACCGGTAGCATATGTATTGAACCCGGTTCACGCCTCTAAGGTTGAATTATTGGAGGGCTATTTCTTTCACCCTTTTCATATTCATTTCTTTTTATTCTTCACCCTTCCGATTCTTCACCGAGACTTCATAACTAGAACCTTGTTGGGTTTATTCTAGTACTAGCTCTGTCTCGATCCGCACTCTTCCCATATTCTCATTTTCTCCTTTTTCATCATACCTAAGGACTTCTACACTATCTAGTGGATTGTCCTCGGTAGATCCCTCCGGTTCTCGGCTGATCTGGGAACTAATACCTAACCTCACCAACCTTATAACTCCATACATAAAGTAAAATGGTCGGTCTTTTGATACGTTCATTCTTCCGTGAAACCAATTGAAAATCATTTGAAAATCAATCAAAGTACTTGTGATATAATATCAAAGCATTTTGTACCTTAATTGTTTTGATCATTTAGAAATGCTCCCTCAACATGTGCATAAGATTATGAAATTGTTTAGCATTGAGGCAAGAGTTCTTTAGAAATAATTTCTTTGATCACAATTTCCTTAGAAAAAGCCTTTTGATTTTCTTTGGTAAATTCTCCTCCTCAATATGTGCAATAGGATTTTTTAAATCATTTTATCACATAAAGGAAAGAGTTCTTTTGAAGCACTTCCACGATTACACTGCCATTAAGAAACCATCTAGAAAATCAATCAAGGTACGTATGTTAAAACATAGAAATCTTTGTACCTTGAAAGTTTATTTTCTTTTGAAATGCTCCCCCTCAATATGTGCTTCAAGATTCGAAAGCGTTTAGCACATATGGGAGAGCAGTATGCACACTTGAATCAAAATGATCATCTTTTATCAAATTTCATTATTAAATCACAAATTCTCCCCCGATCAAAAATATCAAACCCTTTGAGATTTTGGATCCCAAGTGATTTAATAAGGTTTAGAAAACATGGGAGAAAATGCGCTCGGTTTAAATACTCTTTGGTTTTGGTTAAATGCTCCTCCTCAAATGTACATAGAAGGGTTAGTGACATGTTTAATCTCACATTTGGATGCATCACGATTGTAACAGACGTATCATTAATGGGGATCCTATTGGGTTCTACATTCTTGAAGAGTTTACCTGGAATCCACTTGAGTCATGATCTAGGAATGTAAGTTCGTTTAAGTCCTGTAAACTTAAAAATTTCGCGGTGGGAATCCATTTGAAACCACGCTTAGTTGACCTAATTGAGTGCACACCCTTGTTTTGACTAATTGTCCTTATGTGATCCGAGTATTTCTTAGGGATTGATCACCAAATGATGTTTCGCATGAGATCTAGTAATACTTGTTGCCTTCATCGATCCTGAGAATTGACTATAAATCCGAGTTTGAGATTCATCATATCCGAACTAGGCAATGAAGTGATGGTTTTGACAAAACAGAACATATTATCAACTTGGGATATAAGCTTAGATTTCAATGGTTTAGCTCTTTCGCACCTAAAGGCATTAGGTTGTTTAATAACTGCTCGTTTCAAGTGATTACGAACATTTGATTTTCCCAAAGTTGAAGGTTTTGCAAACTTAGTGTTCATCCTATTTCCACAGACTTCCCGAGCTCATTTTTAGGGCAACAATATTGAAGCTCTTATCCACAATTTGTGCTTTGAGGTCATCAATTTCTTTCCTCGGGAGGTTAGATTGATTGACTAACTTAGAGTTTGTTTCCTCAAGGTTAATTCTTAAATGCTCATTTTCTCTTAGAGGTTGGACACATAGAGATAGTTCGAATTTCTAGATTCAAGTGCATCACTCATCTCATGTGATCATATTTACGGCTTCAAAGAAGTAGTTTCATTGCCAATGGTCGAATCTTTGTCACGAATCTGGATTTTAACGATTAATTTCAAAAATTCTCTCAATTCGGAAGTTCCCGATTAGTACACGGTTTTTTCACATAAAACTTTCGTCCTTTTGTTGTATTTCAATTTGCAATGAGATCGGTGTTTTCAAGAATTGAAAATTTGTTTGAAAGCTCATCATATACCCTTTTTCAATCATGTTACTTGCATTGGATTCGTGCAAAACAAAGACCGATTCCACATTGTTATGTTCGAGTAAAGTCATGTACCTTTTAAGAGAACTTGTGTGATCGGATAAGAGTACCTTATTGATTGATACCTTTTCGACTCGAGACTTTGATATCGATCTCGTTCTCTTCATCCTTTTCCATCACAACCGAGATTCTTTGGTTCAACGGAATGAAGCATGACACGTCATCATTGCTCCATGGAAACTCTTGGCACTCATTCAATTCATTCAACTTGTTATTCTCATTAGCAGCATCCTTGATGTATGTTTCCATATTATTCATAAGTTGAATAAATGAGTCTCGAACTCATGAATTTCCATTCCGTGTGTTTCTTGAACGATATTCGGTCATGATATCATCAAACTGAGGAGTATTCTTCCGGATAAGTGGTCGAAATTGATTGATGATGGTTTGGAGGCGGCATGAGAATCATCGATTGAAAACTTTTCTTTGGTAATTTGAAACCTCGATCGTTCTAAGTTAAGTAAAACAGTTCTTGTCAAAGTGGGAAAATCCGACGAAGTATGGCACAACTTGTTCGATCCATGGTTGTAGATAAGAGTAATTTGAGAAGTCGATCGAGATGTTGAAACTGCTCACCGGTGCATTCCATATTCTTAGCATCATTTGCGGACATTAAGAGTGACTTATTTGAGTTGTTCGATTAATCGATCTTGAATCATTAAGTGTATGGCATTCGGATAAGCATTCTATTTCACTATTCGTGTTGTGTCATAGAGCAAGTACTTTGGTGATTAAAGGATCCGTGATGACCGACATTGTGTTAATATGAATTACTCCCAAGTCTCTAGAGATTTAGAACCAACTCGCTACCAACTAAGTAGCAATAATCCCAAGTCGCTGAAGATAATGCACCAAGTCGCTAACTCTTAATTCGCTACACCACTAAGTCGCTAGAGTCCCAAGTCGCTATACAAATGCAAGTCGCTAAGTAGTAACTCGCTAAGCTTCAAGTCGCTAGCAAAATTTTGGCAAAGAATTAGCTACTCAAGTCGCTAAAGATACAAGTCGCTAAAGAGCAACTCGCTACACACCAAGTCGCTACCACCAAGTCGCTACCACTGTCGCTACCCGTAGTGGAGAGTCCACTACTTGTACTTGTAATCGCTAGATCAAGTCGCTAGGTCTAAAGCGTAACTCGCTACAAATTTGTAAAGCAAGTCGCTACGAAGAAAGTATTCCGTGTGTTAAGTCGCTAACAAGAAAAAACCACATATTCCTCACTTTTCAATCCAAAAACAACCCAACCAAGATGATTCAAGCTTACCAAATAAAAACCTACACACTTGTGATGATTCTAAACATAAAAGTACTAACAAAAACCAAACTTTAACACAAGAAATCAACCAAATGATGCAAAAACCACCTAAAAACCACTAGAAATCCAAAGATGTGCAAGATATGATCTAACCTTGGCTCTTGATACCAATTGTTGGATATTAGTTTTCACATACACATCATAACATTAACACAATGAGCACATAGATGGTTTTAGAGAGAGAGAAAGTGGGATATTCTAGTAAGAGAAACTTGTAGAATATTAGATTACCAAAGAACATCCAACCCTCTACCTTGCAAGGTAGAGGGTATTTATAGGTTACAAACTAAACGACCTCCTATCGGCCTGTGGATCAGGGATACAGTGGGTAAAGACCCGACCTTCCTCCACGGTGTTGCACTAAACTATTTTACGCTACTAGACTAACTAATTAACTACATAGAAACGTAAATAACGACAAGTCTACGAGCTAACTTATGCTAGATAATAGTTGGGGTGACCGACTCTTCAATACTGGAATTTTCTAATTCCTAACACTTTGATCACAATTTCCTTAGAAAAAGCCTTTTGATTTTCTTTGGTAAATTCTCCTCCTCAATATGTGCAATAGGATTTTTTAAATCATTTTATCACATAAAGGAAAGAGTTCTTTTGAAGCACTTCCACGATTACACTGCCATTAAGAAACCATCTAGAAAATCAATCAAGGTACGTATGTTAAAACATAGAAATCTTTGTACCTTGAAAGTTTATTTTCTTTTGAAATGCTCCCCTCAATATGTGCTTCAAGATTCAAACGTTTAGCACATATGGGAGAGCGATGCACACTTGAATCAAAATGATCATCTTTATCAAATTTCATTATTAAATCACAAATTCTCCCCGATCAAAAATATCAAACCCTTTGAGATTTTGGATCCCAAGTGATTTAATAAGGTTTAGAAAACATGGGAGAAAATGCTTTGGTTTAAATACTCTTACGGTTTTGGTTAAATGCTCCTCCTCAACATGTGCATTGTATATTTGAAATCGTTTGGCACATGGAGGCAGGAGTGTTTTGAAACAATTACCCTTTAAAACCTGATTTGAGATTTAAATCACGATCTCTCCCCTGATCAAAAATTTCAAACCAATTGAGATTTTGGATCCCGATTGATTTAAATTATTTAGAAACTTTTAGGGAAAGATGTGGCAAGATTTGATTTTGAAAAATGACAGATGAGGACCAATAACAGACATTAAAGATTGTTAGTGTCAGGTATGATAGTTTTTAGGAGATCTTTAAGTAAAATAAAACAATTTCACAATCAAACAAGAACATAAAAAATTTCATTTTGAAAGATCTTGATTCTTAAAGAAAAATCATACCATGACATAACATTAAATCTTTAGATCACCACTTATTTTGTACAATCCGGACTTTTATGAAGAAATATTGTTTTAAAATAATTTATTTTAAATCACTCTCCCCCTCAATCGATGACCGTAGTCGATGATTGAGTGACTTATAATTTTAATAAAATGAAGTCCGGTGATTTTTGAAATTTAGTCCAATTAATTTTCAAAACAATATTTTCCATTTTCAAAACAATTTATTCAAATTTTTCAAAATTGTTTAAAATGATATCCTGCACAAAGATCGTTAGGTGGTTGAGAAGCTTATGTTGTTGCTATAGGGCTTGGAAGAAAAATTGTCTGTTGATGCGGTGAGACTTCTTACGTTGCATTTTAATGCCAACCGAGGTCAAATTAAGCTCCGTTTCTTCAATCACTTAGAAGAAAACCATCTGCTGATGCAGTGAGACCTCTTACGTTGCATTTTTCCATGCCAACACTCCATAGAAGTCCAATTAAGCTCCGTTTCTTCATTTGTCAACCCAAGATATAGTTACCCTTTCCTTTCGACATCCAATCATCTTCAATTGTGGGATCCGGATCGGGAACATTCTTATATACCAAAATACCTGCATACGTTAGTGAACACACATACAGATATATGGTGGTCGACATCACCCAAACAGTAATCGACTAATAAAAGTCAATTCAACATATCAATCAGATCATTTAAAGGCATGAGAATAATGTGTTAATCAAACTCTAATCATCTAATCATGACAATCATATCCTAGGCACCTAGTCCTTCAACATATGTTAACATGATTTTTATTTAAGCATATAGGATAATTAAGAAAGCTCGTTAGATGATGTAAATTTGAAAAACATTCCCCCCCTCAATCAATGACTCATTTTATGAAAAGTTTAAAAGCGTTGAAGTCATTGATTGAGTTTTCAATTTTTACGAAAACACTGAATCTGATAGATTTTTTAAGCAACTCATTTTCTACCATTTTGTTAAAACAAATATTTTTCTGAAGAATTTTAGACGGAAAAATATTTGAGTAGGAACAGCAGTCCTTCGACATACTTTCCTCATTTGTTTTTAGGATAAGTGCACGAAATATTTGAAAATTGGTATAGCGCAACACTTTCCTTCCTTGAAAAATGGGTTGCTATCGAAATAATAGCAAGCCATGTTTTACGACGGTTACAATCGAAATAACGCAAGCCATTTTTGAAGCGGGTTCTGATCGAAATAAGCGTAAGCCATATTTTTAGAGACATGTTTAGAAAAAATATTGACACCTCCTGCTTGAACTTCATCTATGGTCCCGTGCCATTATTGAATGACATTTCTAAGACCGTAGATGTTATCGATACCAGAAGACATGTCTTGAAAAAACATATTTTTGGTATTTTTCAATTTTTCTGATTTTTATGGGCTTTTGTTGATTTTATATTTTTGTATTTTGCTTTTTGAAAAGTATATACAAAGATAGAGACATAGTTTAAGAAGATGATGATACGAGTACCTAGATAAGGAAATCGTTCAGCACTTTGAAGAAGATAGAAGTCATCATCTCTTAAACTTTCACCACCAAAGCTTTCGAGGCTCTTGAATCGTCGACTGAACTTGAGCCTTCAAAGAGTGAATCTTTGGTAGCTTCCCCCCAAACCGACAATCCACGTAAAAGACCATTTCCCAAGAAGAAGAAGTGAAGCAAAGCAGTCTAATTGTATGAAGCTTCAAGAACCCAAGAAGACGATAACACAAGTAACAAGTTAACACGGATCATTTATGTGGTTAAAAACCGAAATAAATGATTAAGCCCGATCACATGAACTTGTTGTGCGTCCCGATGTACACATAACTCTTGAGTTTGAGCGGTTGTCAATTCAGAGAACAATATATCAACACCTTCATTTCACCAAATGCACTACGGTTATCTAACATATAACCAATCGACCCATAACGTACACATGTACCCAACAAGAGAAGAGACAACGACATCACAATAGCGGTTGAATCACCGATCTTCTCTGCGATGTCAACTCGGAATAACTGATTAAGCTCGATCATGTGAATATGTTGTGCGACCCAGATGTACACATATCTCTCCCTTGATGGTTGCGATCTCATCGGAATCATCATTACATTGTGTACATGAAGCACTAACCGGATGCACTTTACCATTAATCATATCGAAGATGTCGATAAGCAATTTCATCTCACGTTCCAAATATTCTTCTCATATTTCTTCCTACTGAAGGCTAAGATAGCGCATACCAAAAGTATCCAGAGACCACTTCCCCCCAAATGGTTTGGAATAATACATCCTTCCCCCAAATAGTTGGAATAATATATCCTTCCCCCAAATAGTTGGAATAATACACCAAAGGCTATGAGTAAACACTTAGTATCTCTATGGTTATGACCTTTGTCTTTCCCGGGATTACTTCAATAGAGAAGAAGTATTAGGTTCATCACGTGTACTCGTTGTGTATTTAGATGTATGTCTCCTTCCCCCTTGCTGGTTTTGATGCCTCAAAATCAGCAACACATTATACATACCAAATATTATTGAAATAGAGAAGAACACAAATTAGCTCAAATGAATCCTGTGAGAATCAACTGCTACAGAAACTCTCCCTGACTATCTTTACCAACCCATATGTAGACAATTTGAAGTGACCACTGAAGAAGAAAAACCCGATATACCAAACTTGAAACTGAAGTCGAATTCCGCACATTTGTATCTTAAGCTTGCACTTAAAGATGGAAGAACGGTGTCGAGAATTTATGCTCCAAGCAAATCTCTAAGTACTCAATACTCAAACAAAGTATGAGACATTAACACCTCTTGAGATTATCCACATCGTCGGTCTTTAACCATCCACCCCGACTACTGGTAACTAGATAAACCAAGTCTTTAACTCAAATTCTTAAGCCCGAGCAAGTTATCAAATAAGAACACGCCTTTGTGAAGGTCAACTTCAATCTCAAATAAGTGATAAATGATTAACTCCGAAGTAATCAACTTGTGTCAAATGTCCAACACGTGTATAAATATACAACCGGATGTACATTGACGAAATACTCATCAAACATATCTTGAAACAATGAATCCCAATTATCCTTAGAAGTGAAGCATTAGGCGTTGAAGGAGAGTCATATGACCATAATTCAAGCATCCATCAACATGTAGTATATGCACTCTTCTCCCCCTCAAAAATTGCATCCGAAGTTGCCATTTTTGATTTGAACAAGGGAATAAGAATATACCCCAATGAATGTAGATCCACTTGAGGGGTGAAAAAGCATGGAAAAACATGAAGCATGTTGATGAAGAATGTCGATGAGAATGGTCATGCACATGAAGATTTCTCTTCTTTTGAAGATAAAGCGCACTGAAGCATACACCTTTCTTTTCTTTCAAGAACGGGGCCTGAAGTGTTATCTGCAGATGCCATAATGGTGAAGTACGAGGCCTGAACTGATGTGAACATACGTCATATCCGAGAGAATATCAAGATTGAGTTACTTGAACCCGTGAGTTATGATATATTAATCCATTTGTAATCCATACTTTAAGCCAGTCCATGTAGTGAAGGATTGAAGTATCTGCAACAGAGTAAGGACTACCTGCACTAATATTACAAACTTGATTGCATATATTTAGGTTAGTGACATTAGTATCCAAACCCTTTGGGGTTTCACAGGCAACCTTGATTTTGTCATCGGTAAATAGCTTTCCGGTAGGTATCCACCTAAGTCCAGCATCCTTAAACATTCTACCAGACGGTATCCACTTATGGCAAGGTCTACGATTGTTGATATTCATATGCAAATTGGAAGACTTATCGTTATTCCTAGACTCCAAAGATTTAGCAGTTTGGATCCATCTAGATGAAGTTTTAGGTTTGTTTTGCATCATAACATGTTGAACCTTAGCCATGTAGGTAGTCTTAGTGGATTGTACCTTGGCATGTGAATTAGGAGAATGTTTCTTATGTTGAAAAGACTCAGAATTTCTATTTTTGTTTTCTACATGCTTAGCATTCTTATGCACATAACTACTCTTAGATGCACGTCAATCCTTAGTCTTTTGAGTGTTCCTAGGTAGTGGTTTACAACTACTAGCAGTGCCTTGAAATCTCGTAGAATTCCTCACCCTAGGTCTTGCACCTAAAATTCCGTCTTTTAGAATCTGTGCCTTTTTCCTAGCTTTTTCTAGATAATAGTTCTTCCACAAGTCATTCATATCATATGAATTCTGGGTTTTAATGGTTGGTTTTGACACTGTTTTCGAACTAATCCTAGAGGTGCTGGGAGTAGAAGTGGCTACGTGTTGAGAGTTAACGGAGCTAGAAGCCTTATTCTTAGGTAACTCTGGCGAAGTGATTGGTTTTGACAAAACTTGTTTCTCATCAACTTGGGAGGCAACCCGTGTTTTGAAAATTTTGGTCTTTCGGATATAAACGCGAGGGTCGCCTAACAATGGTGGTTTCTAATGGGATGAGAAACTGGTTTCCCCAAGGTTGATGGTTTTGTAAACTTAGTGTTCACACTTTTCCCTACAGTTTTCCTAAGCTCATTTTTTAAGGCAACAATAGCGAAACTCTTTTCCTGAAGTTGAGCTTTGAGTTCATCAATTTTTGCTATCAACAAGTTTGTTTGCTCCATTGACTTAGCTTTAGCTTCTTTGATAGAGTCACTTAGTTCTATGTGATGGTTTCTCAACGACTCATTTTCCTTTAGTAATTTGGCCACACAAACAGCTAATTCATCATTTCTAATTTTAATATCATCAATAGTAATAACATCAGAATTACTTGTAACCAAATTACTTTTCACATGCATATTAGAAATATGTTTCTTCAAATTTTTGATAGTTGACTCTTTGTCTTGAAGCTGAGCTTTCAAAGTGTTAATTTCAAAAGTTCACGGAATTCGTGAAGTTCGGATTTTTACATGGTTTGTTGTCGAAAACTTTCTTCTTTACTCAGTATCGCAATTTCAAGTGAAATGCAATGTTTTCAAGTTTTGAGAATTTGTTTGAAAGTTCATCAAAAGCCTTTTTGTCAACCATAACATTTGTTTTGAAATTATTAGACTCGGCCTCAACCAAGGAACATTTATCGAATCATGTTTAGCATTAAGATCGGTATGTTTAGGTACATTAGCGGATGCACTATGTTGAGCAGTTAAGGGTACCTCATCACATGACACTGCTCAATTTTCGGTCCGATATCTACATCCACATCATGTGTAACAAGAGTCATTGGACATTGGTGTGTCAAGCTTATCTATCTCGAGCCTCAGATTCGGTGTCAAATGATCCATCATCCGGTGCTTTACCCGACTCATGATTATTTGTTGTCTCGACATTCGCATTTAGCAACACCCGATTCTTCAACGGATACATTACCCAACTTATCACAACAACCTCTCAATCGCACATGCAGACACTCATCCACTTTTTCATCCGTCGAGTAACTTCCTCAATATACTTCTCCACATTATCCATGAGATGGATAAGTGTCTCTATGAACACGCTAATTTCCATTCCGGTGTGTTTCTTGAAAGACACTTCATCATGTCTTGATCATAATCGATGTAAATTCCCCACCGATGAGTCGATCGAAATTGTTTGTGGACCAACGAAGTGCGACCTTTGGAACTATCCTTTTGAACCTTTTCTTTATCAAGTTGTTGTTCCAATTTTTCTAAGTTTAACAGCAAGTTTCTAGTCAGTGTAGGTAAATCCTGACGAAAGATGGCACTACATGTTCGATCCCTAATTGTGGACAAAAGCTGTACAAGGTGAGAGTGAAGTAACTGATAAGGTTCAATGTTACTTTCCATTAGCATGGCATTTTGTAGCCTAAACTGGTGCAATTCTCTCTCTTTAGATTTTGAACACGGAGATCTCACATCCTCATTGCTTAATTCAATCATCTTTAATCGATCAGTGTAGCATACATTATCATTGTTGTCCACAGTATCATACAGTTTAAGCACTTCTGAAATCACTAGGTCAGTAGAGTAAGACATGATGTGGTAGAATGCACGGGATTTTACAAGTCTATGATTTAAATCGAGAAATAGAATCTTTCGCGGGATTTTACTAAAATCAAGACCAAACCGTTAAGCAATGACCAATGGAATGTGTTAAGATGACTGATGGATCGACACAATGATAGACAATTGTGTGTTGGGACATATGATTGTTTGTAGGATTAGCAGAGATGTTGTTTGGTTGAGATTTAGATTGGTTTATGCCCCTTTTTACTAAGAAATTTAGGTCTAAAAACATAAAAACCTTAATAACTTCTGTTCGGAGCGGATTTAGGCCTCAAATATTGACCTAGTGCATTTGGCGTTCCATTCTCCTAGTTCTCACGGTTTTTTTGATGGGTAGAAAGCTGAAAACGGAGTTACGGTTCAAAAGTTATGGCCGTTTGAAGTTTTATCGGGAAAAGTCAACAAAACGCTATGAAGACAAGTCGCTAAGTCACCAAGTCGCTAAACACAAGTCGCTATGAACCAAGTCGCTAAACACAAGTCGCTAACGAACCAAGTCGCTACACAGTCAAGTCGCTAAAGAGCAACTCGCTAAGGTCCAAGTCGCTAAGAATACTAAGTACAAGTCGCTAAGAATACTAAGTACAAGTCGCTAACAAAATTGAAAGCAAGTCGCTAGCCGTAGTGGAGAATCCACTAAGTTGTATTTTTTGTCGTCTTGTCTCAATAGACAAGTCGCTAGGACCAAATCGCTAACAATTAACACTACAACTCGTTACCTTTTACTGAAGCAAGTCGCTACGATGAAAAACACTACGAGAACCAAGTCGTTAGCAAGAAAAACTTCAAAAACACACTTTTCAATCCAAACCAAGCTCAACCACAGTGATTCAAGCTTACCAAATCAAAACCCAAGCACTTACAATGGTTCTAAACACAAAAGTACACCCAAAATTCAAACTTTAACACTAGAAATGATCCATATGATGCAAAACCACTAAACTTTTTCAAACTCAAAACCATCTAAAACCACTAGAAATCCAAGGATATATAAGAGAGATGATCAAACCATGGCTCTTGATACCAATTGTAGGATATTGGATTTCACAAACACATCATAACATAATAATATTAGGCGTATGGTTTAAGAGTTTAAAGAGAGAAAGTAGAAGGTGGGAGCCTTTCTAGAGAGAGAAAGTAAACAAAGAAAGAAAGGTTAGATTGAGTGAAAGGTCCAACCCTCTACCTTGGGAGGTAGAGGGTATTTATAGTTACATACTACACGTCCTCCTTGGATGTGGATCGTGCATCTGATGGGTAAAGACCCGTCCTTCCTCCACGGTGTTACACTAAACTATACTACGCTATAAACAAACTAATTAACTACTTAATAACGTAAATAACTACAAGTCTACGAGCTAACTTATGCTAGACAATAATTGGGGTGACCGACACTTTAATATAGAATTTCCAATTCCTAACAAATCGTGACATTAACCACCATGTAATTACTTAGATTACTAACATCATCATCCTTTTAAGATACGTCCATTAAACATAACAACTAATCTCCAAGGATCAGAAACAATTTATACTTCAAAAACACTAAGTTAGTATGATCATTCACCAGAGAATAACCTAAGAAACTTCTCTAACTTTACAAATCTACTAAACATCTACTCCCAATCGGCTATTGGAATGGAACTCTAACGGTTTTTATCGTTTCCTTTCTTCTACAGTGATCATAACCTATGTAAGTATTTCAAACACAAATATCAAAGATCAAACGGATGTTACATTGCGATCAAAAGTTAAAAACATTGAAGCAAAATATACCAAACATGCATTTCTAAACAACAACATATCAGTAACATGCATATCAATTAGTGTGCAATTTCAGTGGATGATTACGAAAAAAAATGATGATGAGAGGTGTGTTGAAGAAGATGAAGAAGTTTCTTGACCAAATGACTTCTTGGTCTCAGTCGTATTAACACAAATACCAAAGGCAAGTGGTATTTGTAATCATCAAATAATAGCATCTACAAGTTAGCCTATTTTTCTCACATACTTAAAACAAGTTAAACCTTTAAATACACAACAAATGTTTTACATACAAACCTTTTAAAAAATTTGTCATTTCAAAATTATTAGCTTTCATAAAAAACATAAACATTTTTATAAATATATTTACTTTTAATCATATATTGTACACATACAAAATATTTGGTAGAATCATCATAAAAATTAAGAATCATAACATACAAATAAAATATATTTCATTACCTATTATATGTTGTCCTTTGTTTTATATTAAAACTATCCTAATATATGTTCATAGTTTGTGTGCATTTAAAGGTTTTTAAGTGTTACACGAACTTCGCAACAAATGCCGTGTACAAAGAAATATAAACGATCATCCATTTTTTTATTTCCCTATGACGATTAATAAAAGTTAAGGCCAAACATTGTCCCAGATTGGTTTGTTTCTACAAAAGCCGGTATACTTATATTATTTAATTGTTTCATTATCTTTTATATGTATTACACTAAAATTAGTTACTTATAATTTGTATGTTTTTATAATTTACATCCATAAACAATACAATTATTTATAAATCTCAACAAAAACAAAATAATAATAAAATACCAACAACTAAAACCAAAGAAATAATTGTTTAAAAATATTGTTTGACAATTCTAAATAATGTATTTTAGTTAACAAAGAACAACAAACAAATAATTATAAGTCATGCTCGCCCATTGGTGGCCAAAAATATATATATATATATATATATATATATATATATATATATATATATATATATATATATATATATATATATATACATACATATATCTCTATATTATATATATACAGGAGGCATTTGGCATTAATGTCACCTCAATGGCACCTCAATGCCAAATAATCATTTTTCATGCCACATAAGTATTTGTTGTCCAACTAAGCAATATTTGTATCCATCTAAGCAATAATATTTAATTTTCGGATTTTATGTATTAATTTTCGAAATTCTTAAGCAATTATTTCTAAAATTCGAATTTAATAAAAAATGACCATGGTGAGATTCGAACTTGTGTTGTTTGTAGGATTAGTATAAATAACTTGTGTGTTTATGTGACAACTCGAAATTTCAGGTCATTTCTCAAAACAATTTATGCTTCATTATTTCAACATTTTTAGTAAACTTGGTTTACTTGTTTCAAATTCGCGTAACCTTGGAGGTTTAGCGGCGAATTCATGATCATAATATCACGTACATTTCATATGGACTAAGATTAGTCTACATTTCATTGACATCATGTGCATCTCATTAGTTCGTTCACGACATTTCATTTTACCTTCAACGCGTAATTTTTATATTTAATAATCTTTATCGCGAGTTATTATTTCGTATATTTAATCCGTTACTTTCAAAATGATCCCGAGGTATTTTTAAACTTACATTTAGTTCATAAAAACTATATTTTTAGTTTTCCTAGTGTTTCAAATTTATTTGGTACATAAATCGTTAAAGTTTAATTATTACGTCGTTTTTCTTAAAAATTGTACGATAATTATTTTATCACTCAAAATTCACAAGGAATGTATTTTTTTACAATTTTTATTATCTCATTACATTCTATTTTGAACTATTAAAAATTTACTTGTACCAAAAAGTTACAATTATCTACACTTTACTTACATTTCTTACAAATTACTTAAACTTTACACATTATATACAAGTTTAAAAGAAAAAAAAAATATATTATGGAAGACAACATCCCCCAAAACCGGCCCTTGGGGGAGGGTTGCATTAATTGATGTATGGTTGTTTGATTGAAAATAATTCA